>BPLQ01003103.1:307942-578407 GCA_021605075.1 Caerostris darwini
AGACCTTATTTTAACGTAACATTATACTAAATATCATATATTTAATATTTCATATTGTATATTTTAGTTTTAAATGGCAGTACAAGCAAGACCTTATTTTAAAGTGCCATTAAGTTAAATATCATATATTTAATATTTCAAAATGTATATTTCAATTTCAAAAGGCAGTATAAGCAAACCTTATTTTAACGGTATATTATGGTAACTATCATTTATTTAATAATATTTAATATTACATAATATATATTTTAATGTTTTTGTAAAAGTACATTTAAAACTGTTTTCTTTTATAAAGCAACTCTCAAAACGTATTTTCATGAATGAAAATACGTTTTGAAATGAAAATAACGTTGAATGAAAATACAGAGCATGAAAGGAACACTCTGTGTTAAAAATAATTTACAGTAACTTATATTGTTTTACATTACCTGAGATTTTATATTGCTCCAAATTTTCATGTATTTTAATACCACGATTTTGATGTCTAATAACTATACAATCAAAAGCGCACATAACATGCAACATGAATAATAACATGCACTACATGAACACAAAATTACGCAAGCACGAAATTAATAAATAAATTTATAAAAGATTATCTGCCACCCTATATTCTATCTTATCTTTGGATAATCAAACGATGATTCTAACGGTTAACTCACTTGAAACGTTTTCGAATAACGCACTCAAAGAAACCGGTTTTGATAAAACGAAATTACATAAAGAGTTAACTCTATTAGGCATTTTACCAGAACAAACAAAATCTTAAATCTTCTAAGTCGTGAATTCGAATTTTCAAACAGTACTCACAGATTCGCAGCAACATGGCTGGACAGCAAACTTAGCATTCCCTCCTCCGAACTGAGTACACAGAGAGCAACAAATAATAGCGTGGGCTACAACTTCCGCTTTCTCTACACCAATTGCTATTTATCTTTTAGTATGCCGGGAAAAAAAAAGAAAAAAGAAAGAAAAAGCATCTACTTTTTTTCAATGCCATTTGTATAGAAGGCTCTGCGTGTGAATATTTCTGCCCAGCAAATTACGCAATGCTCGTAATTGCCCAGCTCGGTTTTGAGCTGAGCGCTTAACATAGATTCTTTGTTACAATGCTCTGCTCATCAACTATTCATTCATTAGAATTAGCATCTAATTAATTAAATATTTATTCCTGCTTTCATCAAGTTGATTCGGACAGGAAGCAGGGCTTATTTTACTAATTTATTAGTAGCCCCGATAAAATTATGCGAAAAGTATTAGAGTACTTTTAGGTTTAAGTTAATTATTTATTGCTTATCCTTATTTCCAAAAACATGCCTAAAAATATTAAATATTATCTTTAAAAAATATCCAATGATAAAAGATTTTTAAAATTGAGAAATTAATCTAAAGAAAATGAACGTATAGAATTTATTTTCCTTGCCCTTATTGGCATTTATTTTCCTCTTCCTATAAAACAATTAATGTATCTCAATTTCAGCTGTAAAATAATAAGAAATATATAATAAAAATATAATACAATTTTTCTCTCATCAACTATTCATTAATTAGCATCTAATTAATTAAATATTTATGCTTGTTTTCATGTTCAAATTGATGCGGATAGGAATTAGGGCTTTGCTCGTATAATAGTAGAACTTGTTTTACTAATTTATTAGTAGCCCGGGATAAAATTATGCACAAAGTACTTGCGTATTTTTCGGTTTAAGTTAATTATTTACTTATACTTATTTATTATTTGAATTTCCAAAAACTTGTTTAAAAAATTTCAATATTATATGTCTTAAAAAAATATCGAATGATAAAAAATTTTTAAGATTCCGAAATTGATAAAAAAAAAATGAACGTATGGAATTTATTTTTGCTTGTCTTTACTGCCATTTATTTTTCTTGTTCTTATTGGCATTTATTTTGCTTGCCCTTAATGGAATTTATTTTGTTTGTCTTATTAGCATTTATTTTGCTTGTCCTCATTGACATTTATTTTGCTTGTCCTTATTGGCGTTTATTTTGCTTGTCTTTATTGGCATTTATTTTGCTCCTCCTACAATGCATTAAATGTCTCTTAGTTTTAGCTGTAAAATAATAAACAAAAAATAAGGCTCAGTATTTCTGAAGCCTTACATTATGTTAAAAGAAGAAGAAAAAACCCAGCAATTAATTACACAATGTTAATGAAAATTTTTAATTGTTGTAATCAGTTCTGCTAAAAATTTTTAGAAATTAGTAAATACCAGCAATTACAAAAATTTAAGCAGAAAATACGTCGAAAAATACTACAAGAATACAATTACATATTATTTTTTTTCAATAAAAATTTTTAGAATTGCTTTGTGTGTGTGTTATATTACAGTTGGGCAATTTTTAATGCAATTGCAGTTTTCAGAAATTCTATTCTAATCAGAAATCCTCAATAAATGGCAACGCAATTTCATGTGCTTCATGTGAAATGTTTGTACTTGAGTGCGCGTGTCTAATAATTAAAATAACTATGACAATGAGAATTCTTTATTATTATTATTATTATATTTTACTTTGGAAGATTCTCTTTTTCTGGCTCAAAGAATTCAAAAATTACGTAGGAGTTCAAAATCTTTTTTATTTGGATGAGCTCTATAATTGTTTACAGTAACCGAATAGAGTTGGTTTATTTAGCGAATAATTAATTTTTTTGAAAATTTTATTATTTAATATAAGTCTGCCATTTCTTTATAGATTATTTTCTTAGTGTCCAAAAAAAAAAATAAATAAATAAATAAAAAATTTCAATGTTTTCGCAATATTTACTAATTTATTGACTTACATTTTTTTCTTCTTTTTTATTCGACGAATATAAGTATTTCATTATCTAAAGTAAGTAATTCTTTTTATTTGATTTTTGGAATGCTCTTGAAAATTAACTTGATTTTTTTTTAAATATTTTATTTGCGTACTTTTTATGAATTTAACTCGTTTTGTAATTATACTTCCTCCTACGCACTGGCAGGAGCGCTTCCCTGTGGCGTTCAGGAGAAATAGCCAGTTGGCCTACAAACTCTCCCCCGCAGAGGAAGTATATTTCGCGTATCCTGCACGTAGCAGAGTATCGGGTTTTCGGCTTAGAAGTGGAGTCCTTTCTCGAACTTATAATTATCTGCCTTTGTGTGAAAATATTGTATATCTCTAATTGTATATGTGTAGTGTCTGTGCGTGTGTCAATAAAGATGTGAGTTCTCCAACCTGTGCTTCAAGTATCTCAACCCAATCACACCCAGTTTCAATCTGGTCGCCCAACCTGCACGCTACAGTTTTACTTTTATTTTCAAATATTATAGTCAATTGATTTTTTTAGATCTCGGATTTTTTTCTTATTATATTATATTAATCTTCTTTATTTAACTACAGTCGAATAAATTAAATATTTCCTTCCCACTACCCCAAATACTGACAATCCATTAACCAACCAAAAAATAAAAGATACTATATATGCATTTTTTTTTTAAATTGGTAAAAGATTTACTTTCGTACTGAAATTTTAATGCTTTACTCATTCAAGAATCTATTGCCCCCAAAACCTAACTAAATCTTAAATTAACATCATTTCATGCTTAATTCATTAAAAATACTTTCAAGACACATGCAAAAACCTGTCTAACATGTTTCAAAGTGTTTTTCAAGTTGTTTCACTGGTTAGTGAACATGTTGAACCACATGTGCAACATGTTTCAAATGTTGTCCAACATGCTTCTACATATTTTCTTCATGTTCTCAACATAAAAATTAATCTATTCGAATACATGCACGCGAAAGGAAATCTGGTACCCTAGAAATAAAAAAAACTTAGATCAGTATAAATTTATTTATTCAATTTATTGTCCATTAAACTGATTTCAGTGCATTTCATTAAGTGTTTCTTATTCTATGTTTTAAACAAATAATCATAATAAAAATTAAAGAGCTGTTGGTTTCTTTTTGTCTAATGCTAACTTTCTTTTCAATCTTTGGCTGTTTTTAATGTATAATATTCATGGTCTAGAGTAATCTGGCACTAAATTTTTGAATCAAGGAAGCTTATCTGGAACTCCATCAAATTTTCCAAATTGAAAATGTATGTTTATTTCGGAGATTAACATTGTTATCAAAAATTTGCCGTTAAGTTAAAGGAGTAGTCTCTTGACACCCTTAGAGGTCTGTTGGCCAATTAGCTGGAACTCTGGCCATTGGTGAAACAGGATTCAAGTTCGAATACTGGTGGCGGCATGGGTGTTGGTTAGTGGTTTGGAATCCACTTTAAACTGTAGGTCCCGATCTAATTAATCTAAAGTGTGCACAAAATGATCGTAGAGCGACAAACCAAACCAAACCTTTCTACACTTACAAATGTTTTCCTTAGAGTAATGAAATCCATAACATGTCAGCTTTCTTAAGTAGCAGACAAAAAAATAATAATAAATAAATAAATAATAATAAAAATCGAGGTAGCACACATAAAATATTACTAATTGTTGAAAGCTAACTGTTAGCAAAATAAACACTTAAAAAAGAACAAAGATATATTGTTGCAAATAATCTAAAACATTGCAAAATCAATAAGGAAGAAATTGCAGTCAAATGCAATTTCTTTCTTTTTGATTACAATATAAATTTTAATCTTTTAAATAAGAAACATCTCACTGAATAAAAAATATATATACGAGGGTTACTCTGAAATTTTTGAGACAGTGGCAGACGATAAACGCAGGAAAAAAAATATTCGTTACATTTGTAAATTTGAACTCTTTTATGGCCGCAGACGATAATTTGTGGCAACAATTGCAATTTAGCTGTCGTAGAATAGATTTTGGAAGAAAGAAAAATGGAATTGACGCGAGAGCAATATCGCGCTATGATTTTCTATGATTTTAAAGTGTTTTTAAATCAAGAAGAATGCCTTCAACGTCTACAACTATCATATGGAGACGAAGCTCCATCTCGTGCTACTGTATTTAGATGGTTTACAGAATTTTGTAGAGGTCGAAGTTCTCTGCTGGATCAAGAACACACAGGAAGACCTTCATCAGCTGTAGTTCCAGAAAATGTGTCCGCCATACGAGAATTTTTAGTCGATGATAATCGCTGCACTTACCAAATGATACAGAAGAAACTTAACATTGGACCCGCAGTTATACATATAATTATTCATGAAGAACTGCTAATGAAAAAGTTATTTTGTCGTTGGGTCCCCAATAATTTAACAGAACACCAAAAAACGGAGAGTGCCAGAATCTGCAAAGAAACCATAAAATTACCTAACGATGGTGGACACCGCCTTATTTCTAAAATCATAACTGGTGATGAAACTTACATACCATTTTTCGACGTTCCAACACGACAAGAAAGTAAAGTATGGGTCTTTGAAGATAACCCCAAAACAACAATGGTGAAAAAACAACGAGCAATGAAAAAAGTAATGTATGCCGTTTTCTTTAGAAGTACGGGACTGGTCAAAGCCATCAAGCTGGAGGGACAGAAGACAGTCACAGCTAACTGGTACACCACTAAGTGTCTTCCAGAAATTCTTCAAGAAGTGAATGTAAGGGGACTCATGCTTCACCATGATAATCCATCTTCTCATACGGCAAGATCGACAGTCGAATTTCTTAAACAAAAACACATCAAAGTGATAGAACATCCACCCTATTCCCCTGATTTTGCTATGTGTGACTTTTGGCTTTTTTTTAATCTCAAGAAAAATTTACGTGGTCGCCGTTTCATCCCGAAGATGATATTGATGAGGCTATAAAAGTACAGCCTCCTCAATATACTATAGCCATTTTTCATCCATTCCAAGAAATGGATGGCGTGAAGCATTTAATCTTTGGAAAAATTGTCTGCAAAAGTTCATTGATGTACTTTGAACACTCTTAAAATTTGGTAAGTTTTGATGTTTATTTAAATATTGACTTCCTTTTTTACTCATTTTGTGTACTTAGAATTTCAAAAAATAAGTAAGCCTCAAAGGGTTTAAGGAAATTAATAGTTTCATGACAGTCTATAATAGTTTTTCCAGTAAACATGGCAGTTTAATACGAGCCGCCTCGTCTTCTAATCACGATGTAAGCAGCACTTTCCTGTTCTTCTACCAATATACTATCCAATCTAGGAGACAGTGAATGTGTTTTATGAGAATTTATTATGAATTTTACAAACATGCCATGGGTAATTTCAATATTGAAAATACTATCATGAAAATGAATTTCTCATTATCATAGTTCTTTTAATTTTCATACACGTGCACGCAAGCACAGCATTTCAAACGAAATAGAGTTACTATTTATTGATGATTTTTATGATTTTAAGAGGAAAAATAACAGGAAAATGTTTCATGGTAATATAACATACAAAAAAAAATCATGTAGTTTCACTTTGCTTCTAAATTTTGAAAAATGCAATTTGTTAGTGAAAACGAATACTACTTCATAAAGAGTGCAAACATAAATCCTACTATGTAAAAAATACGAAAACTATTTCATAAACATTATGAACACTACTTTATTAAAAAACGGACATTTCTTTAAAATTTATACGAATACTATGTTATAAGGTAACAAAAAAAATCTTAGAAATCACTTTTGATGTTAGCTACCATAATAAGTTTAAATGTTTTCCTTTTAAGAAGTATATTTTTGTATAGTCAAATATAATTGACAATTAGTTTTTGCGACTTTAATTTTAATAAATTAATTAATTGACTTTAATTTTAATTAAAGTCGTACCTTTAAAGAAATTTGATAAAACTTCAATGATCAAGTTCAAACTTTTTTGGAACTTCGATGGAGCCGTACAGTGATTCAAAGTCACTTAAAAAAAATGGAATACCAACATCTTTGAGTCGTATTAGTAAGGATTAAGAACTCAAAACTTGAATTGAAGAAAAAAGATGGGAATTCAGAATTCAGTAAACAAACAAACTTAAAAAGCAAACAAGCAAATTTACGAAACTTACATACGCTTCAATAACATGGCCTCTAAAGTTGATCCCCAACACAGGCAAACATGGCTAAAGCATTACATGTAAGTCAACATCATTTACTATGAAATAAAATACACCTCAAAAAAAAATGCATAAAAAAACCCATGTGCTATCATCGAAATAATAAAGCTATGCAAGTGAGAAGACAGTAATGGCAACTTAGATGAATGCATAAATAAAATAATCGTGACACAAAAATACATTGATATGGGTGAGGAATCTAACAAACGCTCTTTGTATTCTTATAGAAAGGAGTGGGATTAATGCTGCCAAAAAAAAAAAAAAAAAAAAAAATTTTATTAAAAACTTTTAAATATTTAAAACTAATTTAGTTGAATATTCAGCTTCGAATTGTATTGTTCATTGTGCTTGAAGATGCATCTATCAAATAAGCAAACTATGTGTTTTCAAAGAAACTGCACACATTCAAAGTTAAGACTAAATAGGCTGCTATTATTGCTGACGTCACCGTTAATAAATTCAAGTTGAAATTCATTTGGTTCCAGGGTCAAACACTGAGTTACTTAATGAAAAATTTAATTTCTGCATTGTCTTTCTTCGAAAGACGTTCTTGTTGATGATGATCCAAAAAATAACAATAATAATAATAAATAAAACAATCTAGATCACGTGATTCTTTTTATTGTACTCTTTCTGCTCTTGCTACTAAGTTATATTTTTTACTGCTAACATTTCTAAACTTCCTATTACTGTGCATTATACAGTATATTTCATATATTTCGAACATGCGTATTAGTATAGTACATAATGCAGTATATTTCGCGCATTAGTATTTATAATGCAGTATATTTCGAGCATATATTTTGCACTGCAGCGCATTATGCAGTATATTTCCGTGCATTATGCAGTGCAAATATTTCAATGCATTTCGATGTACGTTATTCAGTGCTCTCAAAATCTTCCACTGTTTCATAAATTCTTGAAGAATAAATGTCAATTTTTTTTCCAAGGACAAAGTTAATATAAAAATAAGCTTTTTTACAAGAAAAACTATCAAACCAAGCAATCCAAAGGACGATAATGTTTATATCTTAATGAATTTTTAAGAAATAGGATGATAAAATATACGAATATCAAGTGTTTTATAAATAAATTTAATGTGATCCAAGTCTTGAAAAATTTGCAATACATAGATTCTTGACTTAGTACCCTCCACCGTTTAGCTTAGAAAAATCTGTCATATCCTCTAGATCAGGAGTCTCCAAACTTTCCAGCCTTAAGGCCATACTGTTTACTCCAGTAAGTAACAAGGGCCAAAAACGTTTTAATTTTTCTGCCATTATCTATAATTTTTAGACCAGTCACCGAGTACGCGCTCTGAGCAAGCATATACTTGCTAACTACAAACTATTGTCAATGAAAAATCACAATTACACAAATCTCATTAGTATTTTTTTACAAGTGGATACCCCGCGGTTTCATTCGCGTTAATTTAGCTTTTCCGTTCCTGAGGGATTTTCTGGATAAAAATCATATGTTCAATTCAGGATATATACATTTCAAACATCGATATACATACATATGCGATACTCTTTACCCCAACATAAGTACCGAGGGTAACCGCGGGATGTTCACTGGTTTATAATGTTAGTGGGATTCATTTCAATTACTTGTTAGTTGTTATGCTTAAGTTAAATTTTCCGCTTATTATGCTTATCATTAAGTTTTACCTATCAAGGCAATAAAACCGAGTTATTATCATTCTGTGTTTTTTATCCAACTTTTTACAGCAACAATAAGCTATTCGCTGTCGCAGACCGGATTGATGACACTGGCGGGCCGGATTTGGCCACGGGCCGTAGTTAGGAGACCCCTGCTCTAGATCTTTTCCTTAATTAAATATCTTGCCAGCATTGATGTTTTATATTCAGTTTATTTTATATTTATTCAATGTAGGAATTTAAAAGGATTTTTAACTTACAATTCAATTGTTAATAATATTAGTGTCGTGTCAAGATGTGCATTATCTTTTAGTAAATTTTTTTATGGTAAAATCCTATATAATTATTGTACATGTTAGACTATATTATATGTGTATCCCTTGGAAGGGGGCTGTTTGTTGGTCTCTGCACTTGACCGGATGGGTCACAGCTGGGGGTGAAGGAGATATATGTGGAAAGTATTTTAATTGACAGGGGTCATAAAACACTTCGAGGCCAGATGGTCAAGAAATCAGTTGATCAAGGCGGGGATTTGGATTTATGGACGGGGGTGCGTCTGCCCGATGGATATAGACTCTAATACGGTGTCGGCAATCGCCCCCCGAGAATGAACTATAAAATGGAGGTGATGGACATCGCAGGGGCGGAGAGAGAAGGAGAAACCCAGAGAGGAGAGCAAGATGTAGAAGTAGGGAAGACAGCAGATGACGAAGGGAGGGAGCTGCCCCATCCCTCGGAATGGAGTGCTGGAGGACCGAGAAGAGACGTGGCCCAACGTGGTCTCCGAATGAAAGACCAAGTCTAGAGATCTCATGCCCGAAGCAAGGGCCTAATTAAACAGCTGGCCCCTGCTGCAACGTACTTTGAACAGTGATGCTAGACTTCTTTCGTCATGATGCATTTGAGCCTGACTTTTGGTATGAACGAGTTAGCTGAAGATCCTCTGGCTACGTCTTTAGGAAAAGGAAAATGATCTTTCCTTGCTACATGATATGGACAAGTTTCCCCAGGTCTCCTGAGCGGTTGGCCCCCTGCTGCCAAGACTTTGAATAATGATGCGTATAGAACATTATTAACACTGAAACTTTAAGATTGAAAGAAAGAAAAAAGGGAGCCCCTCTTCCCCAGCTGTCGTGGCAAGTTATGAACTGTAAGGTCTATCATCATATTATTTTATTATTAAATATTAATTTAGAATTGCGGCACCTTGTATAAGTTATATTTGTATTAATGCATTATCCGAATTTTACAGTTACTTAGATAAGGTTAATTGCAAGACTTATTGCAGACTTAAATTTGTAAAAAATAATAAATTCACTTTTGTTTATATTTAAAATTATAAATTTGTTTGTGAAGGCATGCGAACTTGTTGGTTTAAAATGTGGTATGGGTTATTGCGTGTTAAGTAAACGGTGTTAAGTAAACGGTGTGTTAAGTAAACGGTGTGTGTGTTAAGTACACGGTGTAGCTAGTTGTTTTTAGGATCGGGTATTGTTTATGTTTAAGTTTAAAAGTAAATGACAACACCACATTAGCCAAGCCAGACTTCTACCTATGGGTGCTCCATTAAAACAGATGCTGCCCTCTTTCCCTCCATCCATGAGTAGATTATTTATGGGATATCCGTCCCACACGGCAGGACACTGAGGATTAGTCACAGACATTTTAGTGTTCATCAATCACAATCAAAATAAAATTGAAATTTTTTTTTGAATTTCTGTAGCCAGGAAACTTTAGGCAACTGGAGAGAACTTGACTGACTTTAACACCATTGAACTTCTACCATTCCTGTGTCCTTTTTATCATTTGGGTATTCACTTGAACCTCCAAGTTCCCTTAGGGACTTGTTATTATTAAGGGCATTATTAATATTATTATTAGGGTGTCCAATATTTTATACTGATATGTTGTCTTTACATGGAACACACTCCTTTTTTTTTCTTAAATATAAACTGGCTTGGATGTTAAAAATTAATAGAAATGTAAATTTGTAACAACTTTATTAACTAAATTACTAGAAATCTACAATAATTTAGATCTGTTATAAATTTATTATTATAATTTTGTTACAGATGTATTTGCTATAATTTTCTAATCTAAATCTAAATTGTATGTGCCATTGTCACTTTTGCATTATCAAACGGTTAAATTTTGTGCATTGAGAAAATGATCCTGAATCATTGACTCATTTAAAATCGCAAATTTCATTCATCTGCTTTGCATGACTCGTTACCCAGTGGTAATAAGCGCAACTAGTGCGAAGAAGGGTTGTAGTTGCAGCCACTGTTTTCAAAGACGAGAAGATTCGATTGTGGCGATATAGTATCTATAGTGTCTGGCATCAATAGTCAGGCAGCCTAGTAGGTACTTTCTGGGTGTTTTTCAACGATTTGCAAATAGGGCCTGTTATCCCTAAAAATTCGCCTAGAAGGCAATGTCTCCAGTAAAAATATCTCTAGTTCTAGAGTAATATTACGACAAACTTTTAATGTATTCTGTCATTGCTGTCTCTTTTCTTGTCAAATATTTTAAGTTATTAGCGACATAAAATAAATAAACAAAAATAATAAAATCAACGAATTTTTTTTTCTAGCAAAGAAAAATATCACTGCAGAGACAAAAACTAATATTAGCAAGTAATAAGATAAAACTTCTTGAAGCTATTTTGACAGACGTGTTTCTTTTTCACTCTCTCATGATAAGAATGATTTAGTTTTAGAATTATAACAGCTTTTCCTTCATTTATTTTTAGTTTATTATCTGAAAAAAAACTAGAAATGTGACCTTGTCTCTAATTGGTAGGATGCTACGAGTCATTTAAAAAAAACTGTTGTAGCTGCACTGTGAAATGAAACTCTACTCCAACTTCTATGATATCCACTTTGCGAGTTAATTGCATTTGTTCCGTTAATTCGCTATGATTAACAGTGTTTATTCAATTTGAATCGGCGTGAAACGAGAACTGTTCTGATTATCTCACTTTTCACGCTTCCTGAAAATCAGTGACTCATCTCTAGCATATGTTTCTGCATTACAGATACATTTATTATCAGCAATGCTTTAAGTATATTACACAAAGTATTAAATACATATTATGTATTTAAAATTTATTATTTATATTTTAAATATATATTAAGTCTATATTATCTATTTCTTTTATACAAATTTTTTAAAACTTTTTTCAAAAAAAGGATAAATAGTTTAAAGTTGGTTTTGTTCTAATATATAATATAATATAAGATCATGAATATTTATTTTGTCGGCATTTCCCAAAAATAAGTGTTTAATGTTGTCTGTTATGTTGTTGTCCCTTATTTTATTTATTTATTTTTATGAAGAATATTTATCGGAATCAATTTTCTGTATTTTCACAAACTGCAGCATTTTTTTCTCTAGTGAACACCTCTGGGTCTTGTGTTCCATTTACCCATGTCGCTAGCGGCCTGAGGGCCAATTGGCTAGAGCTCTGGTCTTTGGTGCTTCAGATTCGAATCCTAGCCGTGGCATGGATGTTTGTGAGTGGTTCGGAAGCCACGTTAACTTGCAAGTACCGGTCTGATTAGCCCAAAATGTACACAAAATGACCGTAGAGCGACAAACCAAACCAAGCCATAAGCATGTCACTAATAACTCACCGATGGGCGATGAGGAAAGACCGTTACCTTTTAAGGGTAACTGTCTCTTATTTTCGTGTGATATGGGAAAACTCAACCAAGTCTAACCAGGCAGCCTAACTATTCCTGAAAGACTCTTTTACATAAGTTGCCTCAATCATTATCTATTCTTCTCGTTTCTGAAAAGACACTACTAGCAGGTTCGACCACAATGCCACACCACTTGAGGTCCCTCCAGATGAGAGCACATAGAGCGAGTGGCTTTCCCTCCGAGTGTCTCCGTCTGACCGCGAAAAGCAACCTACGTTATCTCTGGCTGAGAGTGAGAGCTGGTCCTAAACGGGGTCTCTGATATGCGGAAAAAACCGACTCTTGCCAGAGAGAGGTCGAAACACGTGATTTTCTGGTAGAGTTCTCACTAACTAAATAGTTTTTAATGGGTTCGCGAATGGGATTCATTCTCGTCTGGATAGGGGTTTGCACGTTAGCTGTAAGCGTTACCACTGGTCCAAGTATCAGGCAGATAGAGAATTGGAAAAATAAATTAGGAATCGAATATTTCGTATGAATAAAAAATGTAGTTTATTAATTAGTTAACTGACTGAAAATGTTACATAAAATGCAGCTTTCTACATTTTAGTTTAATTTCTAGTGCATTCCAAATAATAGCTAATTAATGTTTAAATGGAGGGAGTTTGGTTCGAAACCAGACTAGTGAACTAAATCAAAATTTTCTATTTAGATTGGTTTGAGAACATTAGTGGAGGTTTGGTTTGTCGCTCCACGGTCGTTTTTTGCATTAGACCAGGACCTACAGTTTAACGTGGATTCCGAACCACTCACAAACATTCATGCCACCGCTGAGATACGAGCGTGAAACCTGTGATACGAAAGGCCAGAGCGCTAGCTATTTGCTCATCAGAACGCTATTAATGAAGGACTTGCATTTCTGAAATGCCGTACTTTGTGAGTATTCGTTACAAAATCCAACATTACGTCTTTCCACTTTCTCAAAGTGATGTTTTGGGGGAATCACGGTTTCATTGATAGGCTCCGAAAGAGGCCATGAAATATTTCTTACTGATAAACATTGAATTGTCCTAAAAACAAAAGAAAATAATAATATATTGAATAAGTATTAAAAAATTTATCTGAAAAAATCATATGCATTTGAGAAATAAGGTATATTTCACAATTCATTTACTATAATTCTTCTTAATAAAATAAAATCATTTATGTGGAAATAAGAATTCTAGATAAATGCCATGGTAAAGTCTAAAAATAGCAGAAATAGGCCGGAAAAACTTATCGATCTCTTTAAAAATCGCTTACGTATTACATATTAATGTCTTTTGACTAGAAGATATCATTTATAAAAGTATATTCTTAATCTGAAGAAAATATATTTTTTAGAAAATTTACTTTTATTTTCAAGAAAATGTTGAAAGAAAATAATGAAAAAAGGAAGAAAATGAAAATTTTTATTTTAAAGAAAATGTCTTCCTTTTTAGATTTGTCTCTAATTAAAATAGAATTGTCTGTAGAGTTTTCTTGTTGAACTTTTACTATAGATTGACAAATAATTTCAATTTTGCGTTATAAAATATATCCTGATTTGAATATCTTAATTTTCTTTTACATCCTTTGAACATGCTTACGATTCTCCTGCACTGACATTTTAAGAAGTCAAAACAGCATTTAAAACTAAAGAATCTAAAATATTTTTTTAGTTTCAATATGAAATATATTTTCACTCATATTTAATATTTTTTTATCAAGCAGTATGTAATTAATTGAAATAAATTATGCTAATTAATTAAAAATGATAAAAAAAACTTTTTTTGTTCAATAACTTTGAATACCTGGATAATGTTTTGGATAATACCTAGTTCTTTCTAGTTTTAGTTTGGATACATATTTTTCAGATAATACCTGGATAATGTTTTAATAAAAGATACATATGTCTAGCTTAATTCAAAATAAAATGTCAAATTTACAATGCATATAAAGGAAAATCGATGCACTGAAGCTAATTTTTCAAAAGGAAAGGATACTATGTATTCTTTTTTGTATATTTCTTTTTAAATCCATATATTCAGAAAAAAGTATTTGTTAAAAATTCAGATTAATTAACAAAACAAATATGAATAATATATAATGAAAATTCAAAATACTTTAACTCTATAAATGTAAATTTAAAATGTTTATTTTTATGTAACTGGTCATAGCTGAATCATATGAGCTAGTGTTAAAATAAAGTAAACTGCAAGCTCATATATCGTATTTTCATTGTAAGTATATATCTTTACACAAGTATTTTATTTTTTAAACAAATTCCTGTATATAAATTAGGTGATTTTTGAATGTGATCTTTAATTTTTAAAATAGTATTCATTTACTTAAAAAGAATAATTATAATTTTATCAACATAACCGTATGAAATATTTTTTTATTTTGTCATATTTAATCTAAATTAATTTAAATTTTTGAATTCAGAAAGAAAATAATTGTTAATTCATAGTTTTTTTACTACTCTCATCAAAATTTCTAAAATGTAAAACTACAAAACTTTTTTACGTATTATAACTGAACTAATAAATTTGATTTTATAAAGACATTGGAACAAGCATTCGAAACTACCAGTTAATAGTAGAAATAAAAACGAATTTCTAAATTAGAATTCAGTATTTATACAGTTTATGCCCAAAGATTATTGCAAAAAACTTTGAAGAGTTCATTTTGAGTAGTAAAATTAATCGATTTATTTTATGATTTGACGGCTTTAAATAAAATTATGTGTACATTAAATAAAATTCGAATTCAAAGAGTACATTTCTTTAAAAACTTATAGTATTTTACGGCCATATTTTAAAAATCAATAATCAGCATTCTAAACTTAGAAATAAATTATCTTGCAGCAAATATTCTAAAGAAGCCTTAAAAAACATATCGATTATATTATAATTTAAAAATATTCTTACTAAATAAATAAGCTATAAAAGCTACTTTAATTCATTCGCTTAAATGTATAAAAATAATAAATAAATAACAGTGAAAATATCAAAATAAAACAGACAGTAAAAAGACAGGTGATAGATATTAAAACTACAAAATGACTTCCACTTCTGCAAAGAGAAACCCTTAGAAAACGATCGAACAAAAATTTGACCACACTTCGGCAGACCCCAGCAACGAACACGTCTCCAAGGAAAAAATAATAAAAGATAAAATAAAGTGGGGACTATGTGATGAAGGAAAAAGAAAAAAATAACTCCAGAATTAACTATCATCTGCCGTTTCATCTACGTACGGTCACTTGTGTAGACCTTTACCAAATGGAGGACACGCCCTCCCAGAGGTGATGCAACGGTCACGTGGCTCCAAGGTGACGAGTCAGCTCATCGATCCATTCTTCTCGTATCAATCAAACTTTTTAAATCTCCACCAGCAGTAAAAAAAAAGTTTTTGCAATAAAATGATTCTGCAAAGATTTTCAAGAATCTTTGATTTTGTTTTTAATAAATAAATTTTAATTTCAATTTTAACCAAGTCTTATTAAAATGTAAGAACATTTTATATTAACTTATGGGTAAAAAAAAAAAATTTTACCCGTTGTCATAGAAACCATATTTCACTTTCATAAATTGTGAAAGTGGCACAAGGTATTTTCCCTATTTTTAATTATTGAATTTTGCAATGAAATATATTTTAAATATCGAATTATTTTGCAATGAAATATATTTTAAATTTTGAAGGTTTAATTAGAAAAGATATTTATGCATCCGTTGCATTTAAATAACGTATGATTTTTAATATAAAAAATATATAAATTATAATATTATAGAAAAATGTTATAAAAAATATTATAAATTATTTTAAAATTATTATTCTTAGAGAATATTATAAATAAATAAGTATCATTAATTAAAAAAGTTCTCAAATACATACGAAAATCAAAATCACTTTAATCGTTTTTAAACATTTAAAGTGTTAGATCAGTTTTTTGTGCTTTATTACTTCTTGCATTACAAACTGCATCTGAACCAGGAATGGGTACGATAAATCTGAAGTCCATAAAGTTCTACAAAGTGGGAGGAGAGAACGATCACCAGCTTTGTGAACATTCGTTCCAAGTTGTGGTGGCAAAATTGCTGTTGTTCTAATGCAGCTGGTAACACAGGGGCAGTTAATCTTTATGCCATTAGCAAGGGCACTACCCAGGGCGCACGTGTAGCTTGAAGAAATGCTACGGACGCGAGTAACACTACTCCCACAATGCCCTACAGTCATATCAGACCGGACCTACGGTTTAAATTCGATACCGAACCACTATAAGCATCCATGGCAGTGCCAGGGCTCGAACCCGACACCTGTGATACCGAGGGCCAGAATGTTAGCTACTTGGTGGCAAAATTGAGAACAGTGTAGCAGGTCTACAAGGTACACCTTGAATAACGGATAATAATTCTGCTTCAAATGAAAAAAATGCCCGTTATTGAAAAACAGCAGCAATTGGACAAAAAAATTATGGCGTACTAAAAAAATTATGGCCGGAGTGACTAGAGCTCTGTGCCACAGGTTTCTGGTTCGAGTCCCGGTGGTGCCACGGATGTTTGCAAGTAGGTGTAGTGGTTCGGAATCCACTTTAAACCGTAGGTCTTGGTCTAATAAGACTGTTGGGGGTAGGGCTGACAACCCTATCCCTTAAAAAAGAAAACATCTCGTGCTTCGAAATCTGCCAGTAGGCAGACAGCCTTGGCACACCATGGGGCTATTTCGCCAAAGATGATGATGAAAAGAAAAAAATCGTTTGATAAACGAACCGTGGGTCACAATATTTGAAACATAATATTGGATACTTCTCTACAATTCCTGTTTCTCTGGCGAAAAGAGGTTTATTCATCGTTGGAACTTTATGAGTCCTTCTTTACATTTTGAAACGACACGATCAAATTTCAGAAGGCCACATTCATACATTGGCAATTTTAATTAATGCATTATCAAGTATTTATTTGTAAACGTTTAAATAGTTATGTTTGTATTAAATTGAAACGTTTAAATAGTTATGTTTGTATTAAATTGAAACGTTTAAATAGTTATGTTTGTATTCCTTCTTTGATGTACTATCATTGAAGATGTTTCAAATCCTTGAAATTTTGTGCCAAAAATTTTTTAAGTTTGTTAGCTATTCAAATTAACATGATGTGCAGTAAAATATCAAATGATAATATATTAGCAATTTATCTTATTTTTTAAAAGTATTTTATTAAATATTACAACTTTTTAATTAGTTTCATTTATATGTTCATTAAAATAAGACATCATTTGAAAAATTATAATTATAATTGTGAGAAACTATTGAAAGAACTTTACGTTTCACATATTAAACTAAAACATTTCAGTGAATATCGAAATATTGCAAATATTTTATTGCACTGTATTTATGTTTGAAATCATTGAAATTTTGTTGTCATTAATTTTTTAATTTTGTTAAATATCGAAATTAAAATTACCAGTAAAATATCAAATGATAGGATATTAAAAATTCATTAATTGAAAAAATTAATGAATTAATGAAATTCAATTAAATACAATTCTAAAATTAGTTTTAATTCAATCTTTATTAAATAGGCATCAATTAAAATATTAATACAATTGAAAAATATGTACATAATCGCTTTGCTACTTTTAAAATTATTTTCCACATTGCGCCAAATTTGGCTACTTTATTCAGTTTCGTATAAAATTGAGTTTTTACTACTCTTTGTTTCCCTACAAATAATTTAATAGACAGAGATAAACGATAAATATACACATAGATGAAAGATGTGTTCAAAAAGTAAGACCAATTTTCAATTTAAAATTCCCGGGGCTTATGTAATTTCATTTTTTTTTTCTTTTTTAGGTTGTTGGCACTGTCCTTGACATCTGTGTGAAATTTGACGTCAAAATATTCATTAGTCTTTGAGTTACGCTTGGCTTTGTGAGACGCTAAAACAAATTCCGGCGATTTTTGAAAAGTCTGAATTAATTGAGAAAAGAACAAAGTTTTTGTTTGCAAAAGCGTATAGAATGTTGCAGAAGGCATTCGGTGAGCATTCCTATATCGGAAATAAATGTTTAGAAGTGGTATAAACAGTTCAAAGAAGGCAGAGAACGAGTTGAAGACGAATCAACCTCAACCGACGAAGCTCACGTCCAAAAAATTTAAGATTTGGTGCTTACCAAGCGTCGATTTATAATCAGAGACCTTGCTGATAATGATGGAATTTCAAAAGGATCGGTCAATTCTATTTTGAGCCTTAATCACGTCAAATCTCGATTGGTATCGAAAACACTAATGCGCACTGCCCTTTTTCACCAAAAATGAAACCCATATCGTTCCATAACCACCTTATTCACACCGTGCGACTTCTGGCTATTCCCTAAACCTAAAAGACCACTCCGGTGACACTGTTTTGAGTCGATTGAAGAGATTCAACGTGAATCGGATTGGAAGAAAAGTTGGCATAAATGCATTGTATCAGGAGGGGGATTACTTTGAAGGCGATGAAATAAATTTGGAAGAAAATTGGTCTTACTTTTTGGGCACAGTAGTAACTATGAAAGTAAACATAGCTGTTCTATCTGTGTTTGTGTAACAAAAAGTTCTAGCTGTGATTAGTTTAAAGGTTATTCTCTGAGAACGACATAGAACGAACTGCAATTTTCTGCTTGGTTACAGTCCTCTTATATTATATCTGTACATCTCAACCCCTGGGACACAATATCAGTTTCCAGCTTTAACTTAGTTTGGCTGTCGCTTTACGGTCATTTTTTGCACACTTTAGACTAATTAGACCTGTTTTTGACGCAAAATTAACCTTTCCTTCCCAGATTTCTAAAGTAATTGCTAAAGTAAGTGCTGCGAACAAAAGTTCAAAAGCTTAACACAAGCTTCTGATCTACAAATCAGTTCTTAGACCAGGGGTAGCCAACCCGCGGCCCGCCTTGAACATTTTTCCAGCCTGTGAGATTTATCAAACTTTTACAAAATATATTTATTTTATAATGGTCAAAGTTGTGAAAACCAATGTATTAAAAAATACATTATTTGTGCATCCATATATTCAAAAATTTACTTCCGAAATTATGAGAAAAAATTACTTTGATTTTAAAATAATATTCTTGCGAATATATGACAGATATTGCCCGTTTTATTTATGAGTTCGCAGAATAATTAAATTATATTCTGCGAACTCATGATGCGCGAGCATCGATTTGCAAAAGCTAAGTGAAAGAGTGAAGAAAAAAATATCGCACTAGTAAAATATATATTTTTTATAATTTATTTTTTGTGTTATTTATTTCTTTACAATGTGCTTTTAGTATCATTATTATAATATCTATGTTTACATGTAAGAATAGTAATATATACAATAATAACTCATTATGTTTCAGTTTTTCACTATGTCTATAGTGGATCTAAATCTAATATGGGGATATACAATTTTATATGCGACCCGCGGAGTTAGGATGCATTTCCAAAATGGCCCTCAAGATCATTTGGGTTGGCCCCCTGTCTCAGACCTATTCTATTATACGATTGTCCTACATGGGCTTTCACCTCAACATAAAATCTTCCTAATTTGCAAGTATTACAATCCAATAGTAAGTTTCGTTAATGGTTCTTGAGTCGGAAGCAGTTCCACAAAGGCCTGGATCTGGACCCCATCATGGACTACATTTCCAAAATTTCTAAGCATTTTCATGAAAAGTGATCCTCAAATTCGTAGCGAAACTATTCAAAATATATCTGTCTATTTTCCTGAAGTTTCAGGTTCCAGAAGGAGGCATCATGCCATCAACAGCTATGAGTAGTTTCCACGAATCAAAAGAGCGTGTAGACACTCTACAGGCAACCGAATAGCTGAAATTACCAATTTCAGGAGCTATTTTTGGAATTTACATTGAAAAATTCTTTTTAATTTCTCGTTTGCTACGATGAACATCTTAAAAAGTTAGATGCTGGCTATCTTTTTGGTTTTTCATTTGCCAATAGCTAAAATACTTTACTGAATGGTGGCGCCATCTTGTTGAACTTTTTATCTCCAATTGCAAAAGCCAAAGAATTCAGAGTGGAACTTAAGCTGCCTTTTTACTATCTTGCTTTCCTAAAGGTTTGTTTTTAACTATATATTTTTATTTTTATAGAATCGTGAAACAGTACTCAATTAAATTCTTCCGATACTCAACTAGTAGTATTTAAAAAAAAAAAAAAAAAAAAAAAAAAAAGTTATTTTCCCAAGTTTTCCAAAACTCACCAAGGATAGTAGTTTTCCCTTCTATTCATCGTATAATAAAGACGCATCTGTTTCTTTTTCCAAAAAGACCATTCTTCATCACTATGGTTAAATGATCATTTTTGCACAAATAAATCTTCTCTTCCAAATCTTTTGTTTACCTGGTGTATTTCCTTTGGATAATTTTTTTGCTGTGACCGGAAAACTCTTAACTACCATTACAGCTCTCGAACCTGTAATCATAATTTGCAAGAGGTATTGGAACTTGTCGTTATCTGATATTCTATGGTCTTCATAGATCTTTGAAAATTGAACTAAAAAAGGATAAATATACTTTACCGTCACAGCTGAATTACGTAATTTCTATTTTCGGTAATTTAAAAGGTCTTTTTTTTCCGAAATTGTAGTTTTCATAGGTGTTTCATCTCAGTTCAGTTAATTGATCATGGAAATTTTTTACTAACTCAATCGTCATATTATATGCCAGCATTTAATGTTTGAAGCCATGTCTCGGAAATTTTGATTTGACATTTTTTTAAATAATTTAATTTTTCTTTCAGTTGTGATTCCAAAACCGAAAGTACCGATGGCTCAGTTTCTTTTTCCAATTTTACTTCTTTGCACAAACTGCAAAGGATGTACGCAATACTTTCTTCGAATTTTTTTAACGTTAACAGCTCCCTTTTGATTTGAAATTTTATTTCTTTCAATTTTAAGATATTATGTTATTCTGCGCATTGGGCTTCTAAATGTTGAATCAACAGTATTCAAAGTTTACCATATCAGTGGGGTATTCAAAATTTGCTATATGAATCTGACACTAGTCGATGTAATTAATCATACTAACTGTAAGAATTAAATGAAGACAAAATGCTTCAATTTAAAAAAAGAAATTAATGAAGCTTCAAGCTACTCGTCATTTCCCAAATTAATCGCATTCGAAAGATTACATCACCAACATAACAGGTTGGCTGAAAAGTTCGTAGGCTGACACATAGATGGCGCTACTAGTATTAAATCCATATAAATTTTAGTTAGCCCGGATCTTCAAAAGACACGTGTATAAATTTGACAGCTCTTGCACTATTAGTATATGAGTTATAGCATTTTTAGTGAAGCAACTTTTGATAGTTTGAAAAATTGGATAAAAAGGAAATTTCGTGTGTTAATAAAGCTTTGCTTTTTGGCGAAAAAAAATTCTATTGAAGCCAAGGCTTGGCTTGATAAACATTATTCGAACTTGGCACCTGGAAAATCAACCGTAGAGAAGTGTTTTGCTAAATTTAACTCACATACTAATAGTGCAACAGCTGTCGAATTTATACACGTGTCTTTCGAAGGTTAGGGCTAACTAAAAATCATATGGATTTAATACTAGTAGCGCCATCTATGTGTCAGCCTACGAACATTTCAGCCCACTTGTTACTCGTACAACACCCGTTCATTCCAAATATTACATCACCAACATAGTAGCTCACGTGTGCAGGTTAGCCAGCTGGTAATCATGGATGATGCCATGCTAAATCTTCAACATTTGTGAGCAATGGTGATATAATTCAATATCAACAATTACAAATGATTAAATAATTAACGTTAGATTTCTTTTGTATAATTTTGAAAGCCTATCTCTTAACAGGAACGGTGAGTCGGTGCACGTTGATGGAGTGCCTTGGTCGCGAAGCGACCAAACCTCCGACTTGCGTCATAAAATAAAGGTAACGTCGGCTCAAGGCCCAGAGTTAATTGTTAAAGACCATTGCATTTATACATTAAAAATAATTATAGAGAGTAAAATAAAGAAAAAGCTAAGTTACAAAAAGAATATAAAAAACACGCGAAAAACAACAAGAATAAAAAAAAGACAATCAAAGAAATACCATAGCGCCTAAAAGCACCAACGCAGCAGCATGTACAATAACAAATACCTAATAAAACGCGTATCCCAGAAGAACATAACCAGAACCAGCAAAAATTGTGTAAAAGTGGGAAAAAATTTCAAAAAAGTGCGCAAAAATGTCAAAAAAGTGAGAAAATGGGAAAAAACCCACTAAACAGGAACGGTGAAAGATAGTAACGACTTAAGTAAGATACGTGAGCATCAAGAGATGCGTTAATGTAACTACTTACTAATAACTTTAAAAAGCGATTTTCGACTAACATAACGAATTTTCAAATTTTTTTAAAGCCTGTAATTTCATGTGTTGTTTAAATAATTTAATTCGTTGCCATGTTTAAGAAAATAAATATTATTTGTATTGGCTGAAATTATTGCTCCTGTAAAAATGTTTTTCTGGAAAAAAAAAAAAAAGGTTTTTACGAAAAATAAAGCAGCATCTTGAAGCAACAATGAAGGATAATAGTTAATCATAGCATAATGCAAACAATTTCGTGAACTTTCAACTGTGTTATGTACATAATCCCCAACTATAATATAGTTAAATTTTAAGTATGATATCTAAACAAATTACAATTTATTTTTAAATAAACTTAGATAATTTTTTTAAACACTCTACTTGCTGACTGTTAAAATATTTTTCATTGTCGAATAAAGGAAATATATTAGATTATTATAAATTTAATATAAACCAATTAACTATTGTTACATAAAATAAAACGAAATAGTTTTTTACAGTGATCTTGCAGCTATGCGTGAAAAATTGCTCAAAACATGTGACATATTTTATTTAAACCAGCTAATAAGGGAGAAAAAATTAAAAGTATTAAAAGTATATTAATAGTATAGTAATAGTAGTAATATTAATACATAGTAATATTAAAAGTATTAATACAATAAATTGCAGTAGTTAATACTAATAAATTGTTATCATTTTTCTATATTTAAAAATCATTTAGCTGCACTTGGAATTACAACATAGACGACGATCCTGAAAGAGTATACATAAATTAACCAGTATATATCACTCAAAAAATCAATCAGTAGAGCATTTATTTTGAAGCATTTAAAGAATCATATTATAGTGGTATTTGAAAATAATTATAATCATATAATAATAAATAAGACAACTTGATTAAAACAATTATCCAAAAGTTGAATAAGATCATACGCCATATTTCTTCAATTTTTCTTTTCTTTTTTTCAAATCTCAGATTGATTAATTGTTTACATTTAGTTTCAAACAGGTTCTGGTGGAGATGGATCACCATAGACGCAAGGTTTGCACCTGGAAGTCAATGTGTTCTGGTAGACCCAAGTCTATGTAGCTGGAGATACGAGTGTAGACCCCTGGGACATGCGGTAAAGCGCAGCGCTGTCCGAAAGAGACCAATCCGCACAGTACAAAGTCATTATCTAAACGAACAACCAGTCCGCTGCCAGAATCTCCCTGAAAATTAAAAAATAACAACTTTGACACGATATTAAAGAGGTACAGTTCAATATTTTCAAGTACAGTAATACCCCGAAGTTACGTAAAAGGTAGATTCAACGAAAATCACTTAAGTCTATGTATAACATTACTCAATTTTGTCCAATCGAGTTTGGTTTGTCGCTCAATGATCATTTTATGCACACTTTAGAAAAACTAGACCAGGATCTACAGTTTAACGTGGATTCCCAACCACTAAAAAAGCATCCATGCCACTGCCAGGATTCGAGCCTGATGGATGTGGTACCAAAGGCCACAGCGCTAGACAATTGGCCATCACTGGCAGTTTGTCCAATCAAGAGCAGAAACTAGCAAAAAAACCAGAAGACACAACTTCTTTCTTGGCACTTGGCACTTCTCGCAAAAACTATGCAAATTAGTTTTAAATTGATTGAATTTATCGTTACAGGCTACAAAGTTTTAATCTTCGTCCGCATCCTCAGCTTCTTCTTTCAACATCTCAGAAATCGGCTGAGCACACTTGTTCTGATCGATTGAATAATTCTTCTCTTTTTGACTATAAACCATAATTTCGTAATTATTTCCATCTGAATAATATCATCACAAATTATGAATGCGTTCAAGAATTAAGCATTTTTCACCCCATCGAAAATGCTTTCTATGTCTTTTATCATGGTTCTTAATGTGGATTTCAGTCAGTGTTGTCCGATTGGGGGATTTTTAAGTACCATAGTCACGTTTGGACTACCTTAAGTATTTTGTGGGCTATAAATCTTAAAACTACGCTACTTTTTTAATTTCATGTATTTAAAATTTACCTAAAATTATTAATTTTATATTATACAATAAAAATGAATAAAATATAATGATATTTCTAAGGTTCCATCTGCATTTAAAGCCATAAAAGAAATTTGGCACAAAAAATGTATTTCGATATTATTGATAAAAAAAATGTCATGAATGTGTTATTATAAAAAAATAAACTATATCTAATTTAAAACTATCATCAACTCATTTCTTCCTAAATTTGCAATTTCAAATCATTGTACTAACAATAAGGATAGAATCCGAAATCTTTGTACTTACAGCAATGACTTTATTTTCAGCTACTATCTGACCAGCCGTGCCATAATATTAAAAAAAATTAATTGCAATAGAAAATTATTTCCTTTAGTTTGACTTTTAATTGCATGAATCATACAGCTGCAAGCAACTTACCATACAATTTAGACTACAGAAAATTGAAATAAAAATGGGTTAATAAAATAGAATAGGGAAAAAAACCTTTCTAAAGCTCTTGCTTTATTGTTATTATTTCTTCAATTTGATTAAACCTGAAGTTCCACAAGTTTTGAGTTTGGTGCCATGGATGTTTGTAGTGGTTCGGAATCCACTTTTAACCATAGGTTCCGATCTAATAGGACTTTAGAGAGTTGGGCGTAAACTGTTATCCTTATCCCATAAAAAGAAAACTTCTCCTGTCTCGAAATCTGCAAGTAGACTGACAGCCTTGGCCCACTGTGGGGCTGTTGGGCCAATGAAGAAGAATAGTTAAAGATCAGATTAGATTTTAAGCGAATATCCTCATAAATAAGACGTGGAAATAGGATCCTTATAAAATTCTTCAACTTGTTTTGAAATTTTTTTTAATTTTATTTTTTTGTAAAAGTATGGTGTTTTGTAAATGTCATGTGCTGTTTAGTGACTTCTGATAACATAAGATGTAAAGAGAAAGTTTTACTATCTACAACTTTTAAAAGTAATTTGACTTCAATGCGAAATGACAACAGTAAAAGAGTGGTCGTTCTGAGATATTATCAAGAAAAAATTCAAAAGACGAAATATTTTTCAATGCGATAATTTCACGTGTATTTTAGAAAACTTTGTTCAATTGAATCGCAAACTGGAATCTCTCCCTTTTTTTTTTTTTTTTTTTTT
The DNA here is from genome assembly GCA_021605075.1 of Caerostris darwini. Lineage (NCBI taxonomy): Eukaryota > Metazoa > Arthropoda > Arachnida > Araneae > Araneidae > Caerostris > Caerostris darwini. Next base: position 333,797 of record BPLQ01003103.1, read on the forward strand.
AAGAAACGTTTATCAATCAGGTAACAATGTGCTAGAACAACGTTTATCAAATCAGGCAATAATTTACTACCCTGTGTTAAACAGCTTCAGCTGTTTCAATGGTTCAGAGATTGTAACTTGAGATGTTGTTTATTTCACGAAAAAGAATGTTAATGCTTTTGAAATTAAATTAGTGTGATAGATTACACAACAAGAAAAGTGCTGTCTGTCACACTTGCTTAAAAGGAGAATGGCATTTTATGCTTGCTTTTCATCCTTTCATTAGAATTTATGGCATTTAATAAGATGAAATTCTGTTGGTACAACATCAGACTAATGCTAATGAAGTTTTCTAAATTTCAAGAGGATGAAAATATCGAAATAATGATACATTCAGAGAGGATGGAAATTCCCCATTACTTAATGTTACATTTTTTAAGAATTCTGTAAGATGTAATATTTACTATGCAAGCATCATGTCCAGCTTGTCCACCAGCGCAGATCATACTGGGCTCGATGTGGGCATGAAACTTGAGCTGGCACTTCTTGTTGTCCATGACTGGAAGTTCTACGGATTGCAAGATCTTCGGATGTCCACCATCTTCAGAAATATCAAAATGTAAAAAAATACTGCAGAAAATAGCATGTAAAAAATAGATAAATGAATGCAATAATTATAAATAAATGATTACAATAATTATTGATAAATGATTGTATTCGAAATACAAGAATTATATATGCGATCTTGTTAATATGTACTTTTCTCCTTTTCAAAATTCTAATATATTAAATTTAAATGAATGGAATATCCCATTTATAAAACTTCGTGTTTATTTTTCCCACACAAAATTTGAAAAAATAGTTTAATATCATAATGATTTTTGTTATAGTTTTGCAAATATGTAAATCTTTGATGCTATTTTAGTTAATCGTTTTTTATAGTTATTTATGATTGTGTTATATTACTTATAATAATCATATATTTTATTTTTAAAATTATCTTATTTGTCTTAAATACACGAACAAGTCAGATAGAAATATTTCCAACTTTGTACAGTTGGTAGAGATCGTAAGTTGTTCTCGAGATTAGAATTAAAAATTACAGTTTTGTCTTTAAATTCCAATTGGTATTGTTATATTATTAAGTCAATTAAGTAATAAGGCATTTCTTTTATATTTATATCATCGATATTGTCGAAAATATTACATTTATATCTTGAATTCTTTAGAAACTATAACCACTTAAACTCTACGAACTTTTTCCACTTATTTGATTGTTGTTAGTTGTCCGGTGTAGACGCGGGCTATGTGTATCATTAATATTAATATTAAAGACATCTTATCTTTAATAAAAGATATTTTTATCTTTAATATTATATATCATGCATTCGATTAGCTTTGTTACTGTGCAAATAAAATTGATGAAAAGCATTGAAGAATTATTTGAATTGACTGACAACATCCCGATCTTTTGGATAAGTGCTAAGAAAAACTACTAAAAGTGGGACTAAAATGCTAAGAAAAATTTATAAGAAATTTTCTAGTTTATGCGAATTGTTTTGTGAGATAAAAGAGATATTTGAGACTAAAATTAGAGAAAAACTTTAATATGAATCTTGCTTATGTTTTCCTTTTCTCCTTCATTTTTAAAATGTTTACTCGTAGTCTATGACATGAAAAGTAAAATTGAGTTGCACAGACTTGTAAAACCCACGCCCCCCACCAAAAAAAAAAAGATTTTCGAAAATTATCTAACATATATTTAATTCCTTTCTTTATATATAGTAGAAATAAATATAATTATTATAATAAGCTGATACATCATTGCATTAACGTAATAAGCGTTTTAATAAATGATTCAGTTTTTGTTGTAATCAAGTGCAAAAGTGATTAATCAAATGATTTTTATATAAAAAAAATTTTTGGTGGGGGAGGGGAGGGTATTCATGTCTACAAATGTTTGTTTAAAAATACTTGTTGATTCAAACAAGCTAGAACATTTTAATTTATTTTTTAGAAGCAAACAGCTCTAATTTTGTTTAGCAAAATTTTAAAATGGAATATGAGTTTGGCAATAAATATCGCAAAGAGAAAAAAAAATTACATTGATATAGGTCCTGCATCTAGAATAACATTGGTAGCTATTAATTGACAGCACATTATTGATGAAAATTTTGATCTTCTAATTTGAAATAAATAAAAAAATAATTAATAAAATATTTTTCTAATATTTAAATGCTTACTTTTTTTTTATTAAACTAAAACTGAATCCTGTTTCATGTTTTAAAATTTCATATCGAGCAGCTGGTATCAGATTTTTACAGCTTAACTTGCTTTGCTCCAAGATAAAATCAAAATTTTATTTTTTCTTTATTTACGTTCTTTTAAACTTGATTTTTCTTAACTGCTCTTCATTTTTAAAAATTACTTGATGACTAACATAAATTCAGCCAGACACATTTAATAAATGATTTACTACAATAATTCAAATAAGGTATGAGTAGCAAGATTAGTTTGCTTCACGTTGAAGGAGACGAAATAAGCCCGTATCATATACGTTAATATTACCATATGTGAGACGTCCCCAGCCGTAGACAGAGACGACTGTACCCTCGGTCAGTCTGAGGCTGGGCGAAGGTAGCCATGCTGCCTTGACGCCGGATCTCCAGGTAACGGGACGCTCGAATTCTATGAGGGCAATATCTGAATGGAAGCTATGGTCCTTGTACTCTGGAAAGCTGATGAGAGACTTGGCTTTGCGTAGTCTAGGTTGCTGTGGATCCAGCAAGTCATAGTCGCCGATGTCGACGAGGATAACGTCTGGTGATCTTCTAATTTGTGGCAAAAAAGAAAAAAATATTTTCTAGAGTATATAACAACCTGAAGTTACGCGATAAATGAGTCTGTGAAAAATTTCTGTAATTGGGGCAACTTTTCATAATTGGGGCAGAGAATAACAAAAACACTAGTTTATAAGAAAAATATGTGATAAAAGCACAAAATACAGTATCCGAATGTACAGTAAAACCCCTCTTAATGTGAGGGATCTCAGCGCTAAGCGAAGCCATCTCATCACGTAAATGACAGTGATATGTGAAACAGAACAGAGAATAGGAAAATGTATAACTTTTTTTTAATTTGTAACATTTATTGTGAAATACTATCCAATACATTAATTATGAACTTATTTATTGCTAACCTTAATAAAAATTAAAAAAATTAAACCTAAACCTTAAAAAATTAAGCCTTAATAAAAATATAAAAAAATTCGTTTAAAGAAGTTATGTTTGTGAAGACGAAGATTCTCCCTGGCTTCACATTTTTTTTTCTGTGCAGATGTCATTTACGCTTTCCTGTTTCGTTCATGAAGTAATTGTCGATGGCGAGAGAACGCATCAATGTTTGTCTTGCCTTTGAACTATTATCAATATTTAAATCATTTTGTATAAATTGAACCATAATTTACATTATAGTATCTTATATATATATATATATATATGTAGGATTTGTTGGTGTCGTAATCACCAGATATCGACACTTGCTTGTCTTTGACAGAGTCTGTTTACAACGTAGGGGTGTATTGAACTTTGAACTCTGACCCCACGAGAAGGGAACAGGTCCCCGTGGATGAGAGAAGAAAGCCCCGCAGATGGGCGCGGAAGAGAAGGCTGGCAGGATGCAGAAGAACAACGAGAGAGGAGCGAGATGTTTAGCGCTTGATTAATAACCAATGTAAATATTATTGTAAATTATAGAACCAATTAAATGGCTTTCTTTAAAGAAACGCAGGACTTTTATTGTGTCTGTCAAATCCCCTAGACACCCTCTGCAAAAGTTCAAGTTTTGTTAGATTGGTAGAGAAGTCTAACAAAACTGTAGGTTCGGCCGGGATGCATCTATTAAAACCGATGTAAATCTACAGAAATTGCGGTTTCGGCCGGGATGCATCTTTTGCAAGCGGCTAACCCTACATATATATTTTTAGAAAACTCTTTTTGCACCTCATCTTCAGAAACACTAATTTCGTCAACTTCGTAAAATTGTTATATTGCTAATCTTTTGGGATCGTTACTAGAAAAACTTTCACTAGTTGTAACTTGTAATAATTCTACAATATCAATCACTATAATATTATTATACTATCCAACCCTATTTTAATAAATAACTTGACAATTTCGTAGACATCAACAATGGATTCTCTTTTTTCAACATCCTTGCTTAACATTGTTACATTGTTACATACTGCATTCAAACATTTCTCGATCACGTTCTTCCATGAAAAATTGATGTTGTCTACAGCATCCATGACATAGTAATTTTTCCAAAAAATCTCTAATAGATTCTATATCTTCTCCATCGGAATGTCTATCTTTTATCGGAATGTCCACCGCAGATAATAAGCTTAAAATTTGCTATTTCAGGGAATCCAATATTACAACATAATGCTGAAACAGCACTAACGGAACAACTTTAAGCAGGGTCTGACTGAATAGCTAATCAATAAATTTCTTACAATGTTATATTATATTTAACATTTGATACTCGACTAATAATTAATAAGACACACCACAGTGTAATCCAGTATTAGTGCTTCTTATTGCTTAGTTATTTATACAACGAATCCTTGTTTCCTGTAACATAAAGCACCGAGCAGTATCGAATATGTATTTTTGGTATCATACGAACTGATAGGGTTTGAGTTCGATGCGGGTCATGAAATACTAATCACACTATATGGAGTTATACTAGTACTAAAGAAATAGTATTACTACTACGCAGAGTAGTAATTACTACTCTATGTTGCTAAGCTAAAAATCGGTTGCTATTCAATCTAAATAACTAGATACGAATCATTTGAAAATGAATCATTCGTATCATACATGCAGATCTAATGAGTCTTACAGTTTAGACGGTTCATATGAATTGACCTATTCGATCCTCTAGTAAGGGAAAGATAAGGTGGTTGGTTCCGAGATGAACTGAAATATTAGAAGAGAGCGTTCGCGAATCACCTTACGTGATTAAAATTGGTGACATAATTGTGATTTTCAACTTTCATATTTTTTCGTACGCATTTTAGAGACTTCTGAATTGGTCAACATCGAGAGCTGGTTTCTGGTGGTTCGCATCGAAGTTTGTGATTGGTTAACGCTTCATTTTTCTACACTGGTGTGAAGGAGGCTTAAATCATATGTGAATAAGGTACAATAAAAATTTCTTACGTATTTTACGGAATCAGTCATGCTCAGATTAGAGATTAAGAATAATGTGATTAGTCTCTTTGGGAAAAGAAAAGATATTTGTAGCATAATATCATTGCCAGCGTAATACCAAACAAAAGACAAAAAGGGGAAACAAATCACTTACTCTCTGACGCAATGGGCAGCTGTGATGACGTGAGAATCAGTGATAAGAGTGGCTCCACAAAAGGGAACTGTGATGTTTTCGGCCCGCCATCTTGAATCCATCAGACAGCTCTGCACATTAACATCATGTTATACGAATTTTAAAATATCATCAAAAGAAGAAATAAAATGACATTTTAAACTATTTTGTCTATATTCAATGCTAGAGAAACTCTGGTCTTTCGACCTTCATCCCTTTCTTGAATCTCGTGGTCTGTTTTGCTTGAATTTGCTATTTAATTGCTTGTTAAGTAAACCATGCTATATAATTTGTTGAAAAACAACTCAAAGTAATTAAACAGTGCCTGGACTTTCGATACATTATTAATATTGAATAATTAATATTAACTTAAGTACTTCTACGTTTAATCTATAAAACTTTAATGTACTTACTTATGTATAATTTTTAATACGAAATAGATAATATCCATCACTTCTTGCCCAATATATAAATCGATTAAAAATTAAATATTTTGGGATTTTGATTTATTTTTAAGATACATGGTCACCCACTAACATGGCATTGTAATACTTCCCCACATAATTCACGGAGTTCATCTCAACAAATAAATTATAGTTTAAAAAAACTAAAAAACACGCTTTTAGAGTTAATCAAACTAAAAGTAAAAATAATTGTTAACACAGGAATAAAATTACTGATGAGAAACTGAATGTCACTGCTCTAAAAGCGTGGGGTGCTCGATATCAATCGTTCTAATTTTTCACTAGTTTCATTCCGAAATGCAGAGTTAGTTTTAAAATGTCATACAAAGCAGCCCACGCTTTTAGAACAGTGACATTCATTTTCTTGTTAGTAATTTTATTCTTATGTTAACAATTATTTTTTACTTTTTAGTTTGATTAACTCTAAAAGCGTGTTTTTTAGTTTTTTTAAAACTATAATTTATTTTTCGCTTTTTAGTTCGATTTTTTAAACTATAATTTTTTTTTAGTTTGATTAACTCTAAAAGCGTGTTTTTTAATGTTTTTAAACTATAATATTTAAATGAGGTCCCGCTACGAAGGACTGGAACTATAGTTCTTACAATAATTTAATTGTGCGTAAAACAAAAGCTAAATGCGAATATGTCGAACAAACCAGTATTCGAACAGGGAATCTCCTGATCCGTTGTCAGACGCGTTATCCGTTGTGCCACTGTCCCACGTAGGTTTGAATGTCTTGGGTACTTTCATTCTACATGGGTTAAATTGCTCTTTATAAGTTAAAATAAAATCTCTAATCCTGGCGATCCTAATCATGATGAGATAATAAAATCAAATTATTTTATTGTCGTCGGTCCTAGATAAGTCTACAACGTTCAAAATAAATCTGATCGCTTAAAGTAGGGCAAAATCGAGCCCAAAGAGTCAGTTGCAAACAAACATACAGGTGAAACTAATAAAAGCGTATTAAAAATATTCCATTTAAAAATTTTTTATGAATATCATTTTATAAAATTAACTCACAGCATAGGGAAAGTGTCCTTCTCCGGCATCGTGTCCCCCGACAACTCTTGTATGGATTAGACTGGTGTTACTTCCACAAGGACATGGTGGCCCTAGTTTTAAAATAGAAATGAAGATCGAAAATAATGTGGACTTCCAAAAAAAAAAAAAAAAAAAAAAATTATCCTCATCTTTAATAAATAAATCCAGAATTTATAAAACAAAACTGAAATTTATATCTGATACATATACGATGCGATGGGAGTGTTTCAGCTAAAAATATCCAAACTTTCACCTTCATTGGACAGTATGATAAGATTTAAAAAAAAAAATTATGGGACTGGCATTTGAATGAAAAAAAAGGCTTCATCATATGAAATATATTGTCTGACGATAATTAAATAGTCAAAAAATTTAATAAATATGCACAATATATGATAATTGTCTATCATAACAAATACAAATTTTGATTTTGTTTTGTTTAGAAATTGTTTTAGTCATTCAGCACAATAAGACGTGTTAATCACTAAAATAAGAATTATTAAGAAAAATTGAAATGCAAATAAAAAGGAAATAAAGAATTTTTTCTTTATTTGAATGCTTATCAAATGAAATAAATAAATTTTAAAGTATATTTTTATGATTATATTTCAATTATTTATTACTATTGAAAAAATACTAAAAGTCTCAATGCTAATTTCATCCACAGTTTCATCACATGTATAATAAAGGATACGAACAAAAAATTGTAAACAAACTTAAATACAAAAAAAAAAATTTAGAATTTTTAAAACAGGCAAGTAAAGAAAAAATGAACTCAAAAGAAGCTGTTTTTTCCCTTTATCATAACTCATCGATTTAAGAAGGTTTTTCATTATTTGAACACAAATTCATGAACTACATGGTTTAGGTGTTGGTCTAAATGCTGTTGTCGACCAAGTGGTATAAGAAACAACGAATGCAATAACAAAAAAAAAAACAAAAAAAACACAGCCAATTCCTATTTGAGAAATGTGCCCTCAAATTAACCAGGTACCGTCAGAAGAAACGCCAATGTTAGCAATATCACGATCATCAACAACACCATATTCCTTTTGAACATCATTTTTGATTTTCTGCGTAATTTTTGCTGATGAAAATGATATTGATTTGTATATTTGGGCCAAATTCATTATGTCTCTGTTGTTTGTTTCTTATCCCACTTGGTCGACAGCAACATCTAGACCAAGTCCATGAATCCGCGTGTTCTCATGGAAGAAGGGGGGAGGGGCAGCCTCTGATGTGATAGAACGCCCGTAGATAGAAGTCTGACTTGTCTGTTATATCTCTGGATTATAGGACCAAAAGTCTTGTTTAAGCGATTACAAAAATTTTTTTTTTTTTAATTTTCTTTAATTTCAATGCAGATCTGTGGTAATATTAGTTAAGTTCTTCCATAAAGCTTTCTGTTGAAGAAATAGATGGTTGAGAGAAAACGCTCATTTGTCTTCCACAGACATTTAAATCCAAATGATAAAACTTCTGCAGATCAATGTTTTTATCATTCCAAATCCAGATTATTATAGTAATGACTTAGCTTTACAATTTGGCATCAAGATTCATTCATTTCAAAATGAAACACGAAAGCAACTTTTAAAAATTCAAATGTGATGCACTGAGATATTTGAAAAAGCGTTTAAACACGTTCAAAATAAAGAAATTTTTATATAAATATTGACAAAATTTCTCAATTTATAAGCTTTATATTTAATAAAAAATTTCTAGATTTGTAATTTTCCCATAGAGACACCGTATGAAATTCACCAGCGAAAAACATTATGTTAATACTTTCAGAAATATTAATAAAACAAACATTTTCGAAAAGATATGACCATTACTCAATAATTAATTAATAAATGCTTTTTCTTTATTTTATTACTAAATATTTCAAGTGAAAAGTCAAACTTACTTAGATCTTCCAGGACAACTATATCCTACAAAACAGAAAAATTGTTATTAATTTTTCGTAGAATTAAATATGAAAATGAAAATTACAAAGAAATGCTAGAAAACTATTACTTTCAAAAAAATTATTAGAAGTTACCTAACAAAAAATGCACATTTCGTGCATATTATACGAATAAACAAAAAAAATGTGATGTCTGATACAAATGAGTTTCAAAAAGGGGTATAATTTTTTTTAAACGGAAGCAATGTCTCACACTTATGAGACATGGAATCAATAAGCGACTTGGGTAATCTCTGCTACTACTGTAAAAGAGAGTTTTCCAACTGCTGAATTGTTTCTAGGGTAGATAAACGACTAACAACTCTGCTCCCTAGAATGTCCGAAAAGTGTTCTATGGAATTCATGTCTGGGGAATATGCTGGCCAATCCATCAGAAAGATTCCTCCGCGAAAAGGTCCACTAACTGAGCACGATGCGGCCTGGTAGTATTATACATGAGATTGAATTCATCAACAATTGCTGTAATGTAAAGGGCCACAATAGATATGAGATTTTCATCCCTATATCACTGAGTCATTAATGATTCATTTCTGATAATGTGCATGTCGGTGCGGCTATTGGTATAAAATGCCAGCCCAAATCATCACTTCGCCCCCACCAAATTGTACACTTCATTGCATAAATGCAGGAGTATTTCGTATTCCAGGTTCTCTCCAGAGGTGAATCCCCCTATTGTCAAGTTGTACATTAAAGCAGGATTAGTCCGTAAAAAGCATATTGCTCCACTCATCTGGTCCCCATCCAAGATCTTCCTGTACCCACCTTGAAGGCAGAAGACGCCTGTTTGTGACACTGATGGTCATGTGTCAACGAAACACAAACCATAGGTCTGCGAGCATACAAACTAACATGATGGAGTCGGTTTAGAACAGTCTTGAGTCGAAAATCTGGTACCAGTGGTCCTCTAAAGGTTTTGCTGCAAGAAAGTGGCGTTCATGGTGGGTTTCTTCTGGCCGTTAGTGTTAAATACTGATCCTCATTTTGTGTTGTTTCGCTCGTACGACCTTGTCCCGATCTTCAGCGAACATTTTCAGTTTCCGAAAACCGATTCAATAATTTGGAAATGACTCTTTGAGAAGCTTCTAATGGTCCGGATTGCGTTTAACTCGCCTCTAAACGACCGATGGCCCTCCAGGCTACAGAATCAGCTGTCGTCTTGCTGAGATTTCGCAGTCACTGTTGTAAAACATTCAACGCGTGCCAGTTGTTTTAAATCTCTTCCTACAGAATGAATATTGCAGGTCGCTTTTTACTCAAATAAAACGCGCAGCTTTCGACTTTACAGATAAAATTTGGAAATTCCCAACTTTGCAAACGTTAGAATTTTCCTTTTTAACTTCTTCTATTTCATTGTTACGAAAGTTTTCGATTATATAGTTGCTTCATACTGACCCTACAATATCCCCTAATTGTTTTGAGCAGTGTATATGGTTGTTAGAATTAAAAGTTGAAAAATTTACTTTTCTTATAAAGTATTATTTATCTTTATATTAATAATTCTTTTTAAAATATAATTATTTAAAAGATGATCATTCTTTTATAACTAACTAGATGACTTTTAACAAACTTAGATGGCTTTAACTAACTTTTATAACTAACAGATGATTAGACTTCTTTTTAAGAAAAAAGCTCTATTTGCATAATCTACAGAAATCATTCTTTTTTTACTATTATTGTATGTTTAAAAGTGTCAAAAGAATAGTCAAGCGATTCTCCAGATCACACCATAAATGTAATAGATTTGAATATTGCTGCTGTTCTTCTTCTTATTTTCTGTTATAACCGTGTTTCCTCCTACGCACTGCAAGAGCGCCCCCTGTGGCGTTCAGGAGAAATGGTCAGTAGTCCTCCAGACTCTCACACGAGAGGAAGTACAGCGCAACTGGTGCTGCCGCTGAGAAATCTTTAGTACAGCGCAATTTTGCGCTTTTGTTGAGAAACGTTTAGTTTACAGTCTCTCATCCCGAGAGGAAATATACCGCAGCCTGCATATAAGTTGGCCCACAGACTCTCACCGGAGAGGAAGTATATTTCGCGCATCAAATGCGTAACTGAGTATCTTTATTTTCGGCTTAGAAGGGGAATCTTTCCACTAATCTACGTGTCTTTAAATGTGTTAAATATTGTCTGTAATTAATTATAGTAGTTAATTATATATGTGGTGTCTGTGCACGTGTAAATAAAGTTGTGTATTCTCAATTCTGGGCTGCAAGTCTCAACCCAATCACACCCAGTTACAATCGAGAGCAACCTACAACACTACAATTTGCAATATTTATTCGTGCATTTACAATTTTGTAATAGTACAATTTACAATTATTGAAATACCCAATTCATACATTAAAAATTATTTTTGTCCTTGAGATACGTTAGGCTTACACCAAGAAAAAGTATTTGCCTTATTAATTTCGCAGGAAAACATTATTTTACCAATTTTCCTACATATATAAATAATTTTTCATTTTACACATTTTTTTTTAATTTGATAAATAGCTTTCGATTACACATCTTTGTTAAAAATCGTATATTTTATTTACTGCAAAAAAGCAAACAATAGAAAGGGTATTGATTTTTCGTGTGTGGGGGCCAAAAACATGTTCTAGATTAAAAGGTCTTTCAGTAGAATAAAAGAGAAACTTACCCCTGCTCTAACACCAAACAAGCTGAAAAATAAGAAAATACACACTACAAGGAACATGTTTTTCCACTCTGTGGGTATTCGAAATGTGTATCAAACGCAGAATTCATCCACATGTGGCATGTCAATCATCCAATCGCTCATCTGTGCCCACTTTACATAATTATTGGAAAACAGATGCCATTACTTGCTTACAGCTTTGTTCTTTTTTATAATGGTATTTTAAAGATGCACTTGATTTTTTTTTTTAATGACATCTTAAAAATTCAAAATAATCGAACAAAAAGGTATACATCTGACTCAAATGATTTAGAAAAAAAAATATTTTTTTTTTAGTTATTCGTTTTTTTGTTCATTATCAGGATCAGTGTATAAATAAAATAAATGCTTCAAGGCTGTAAGACAGCCAGAGGGACAATGATAAACAGAGCTCGGTTCAAAGCGCAACAAGCCAAGCCGAACGCAAAGTTACCTTGGTGCCATCAGAGGAGATTGGGGTTACCATTAACTACATGAGGGGTGGCCTTGAAAATTTTTCGGGCCCGTGAGATTTATCACACTTCTACACAATATATTTATTTTATAATGGCCAAAGTAGTGAAAACAATGTTCGAAAAAAATACATTATGTGTGCATAGATATATTCACAAATTAACTGCCGAAATTATGCGGAAAGATTAACTTTGATTTTAAAATAATATTCTTGCGAATATATGACCGATATTGCTTGTTTTATTTATGAGTTCTCAGAATAATTAAATAATATACTGCGAACTGCGTGGTCATCGATTTGCAGAAGCTAAGTGAAAAACAAATATATATAAATACAATGCAATAAATATTTTTTAATTATTTCATTTTTTTTTTTTAAATTTCATTTTTTTGTTATATATTTTTTACAATGTGCGTTTAGTATCATTATTATTATATTATCTATGTTTACATGTAAGAATAATAGTTAACACAATAATAATAACTCATTACGTTTCAATTTATCACTCCAAAAAAAAGTCTATAGTAGGTCTAAATCTAATATAGCAACATATAATTTTATATGCGGTCCGAGGAGTTAGGATTCATTTCCAAAACGGCCCGCAAGATCATTTGGGTTGGCCACCCCTGAACCATATGCTAAATTTACGGAACTTGTGCATTAAAAAACACAAGCGTACACAAAATTGCAACGTAAAATTTGAAAGAAAGTGTATCAAGTTAAGCTAAATATGTTGTTTTAATCACTATCAATAAAAATATGAATTTCTTTTAAACATATTTATTTCATGTAGATGTTGAAGTAAACCCTTTTGGAAAATGTAATCCGGCGTTGCCGAACTGCATAATAAAATTTTTTTGATTTTGATAAAATTTATTAGGATTGATTTGGAAAAATTTATATACCCGGGAAAAAGTGTAAATTTAGAAAGTGAAATATAAATGACCCATATAAAAGTAAATTTGAAACAAACAAAAATATATTCAAAATGAATATAATCACATAAGTAAAAATTCACCATTTCTAAATTCAGATTAAAAAATAAATATTAAAAAACACAGACGCAGCTGTCACATTATCAGATGGCGCATGCACAACATCTTTTTGTTGAATTGAAAAACAAATAGCGATATATATATATATATTTTTTTTTTTCGAGATTTTGGATTGCATACCAGAAAAAGGAATAGTGAAAAAAAAAAGGAATCTAAGGGTTATAGTTTTTAAGTTAGACTGGAGCATACAAATAGAATATTTTTTATTTTTTCCAATTCAGCTGGCAAACAGACATGGACGTCTTGGATGCCTTAAGGCAAGCGCTGCGCAGACGTTACTCACTTTGCATTACCCAGGGGGAGCGTGTAACTTGAAGATAAGCCACGGACGCGGAGTAACAACGCCACCGCAGCGCTCTACGATCCTATTAGGACCGGGACCTACGGAAAGTGGATTCCGAACCACTACAAACATCAATGGCAAAGCTGGGATTTGAACCCGGTACCTGTGGTACTCACAGACAGAATATATACACATACAGGTACAAACAGAATATATGCACATATATATGTTCATACAAGCAACATACACACATATATATACACATACTTATATATATATGAACATATCCATTTATATATAGAGAGAGAGAGATGCAATATTTTTTTATTTTCAGTGGTAAGAAAAAAATTACTAACTCTTACGAGATCAAAACAGTGTAAACACACACATGAAAAAAAAAAAAAAATAAGAGAGAAATGTAATATAACACGAAATTTTTATGACTAGAGATGCTGCGAACTGTACCATGAAATTTACTGCTGTATGGAACGAAATATTTTTTCATTGGGCTACGGGATACGAACCACTAGATACCCCCTCTGGGAGTATTTGTTTTCTTACTAATTGTGGTGAGGTAATAATTGTGGATCTAACGTAGCAATTCCACTAAACTGGTGTATAAATTGGTAACTGAATCAAGTTTGGTTTGGTTTGAAGCTCTACGAACATTTTGTGCACACTTTGGGCTAATTAGACCAGGACCTACAGTTTAAAGTGGATTCCGACCACTAACAAACAACCATGCCAACGCCAGGATTTTAACCTGCAGCTTGTGGTACCAGCGGCCAGAGAGCTATCAGGTCGCAACTGAATCTAATACATATTTGCCATTACAGTGGCGAATGAAAAAAAAAACCACCTCAGGTTTGTTGTATTAAAAACTGTGCGTAATAGTTGCGAATAGTTCGATGTTTCAACTATCAAGACCACTATTATTGTACCTATTTAAAAGCTATACATTTACACATTTTTGCTGAATTTAATAAAAGAAGCTAATAGAAAAGTGCATTTTCTTTCTGAAAGACAATTTACTTCATACCATAGTAACTACAGAAAAACCAACTGTTCAGTAATATACCTAAAATTATTTAAATATTGAACATTAAATGCAGCTTTCGTTTACAGAGCATTTAGTATGTTCATTTCATCAACTATCTTTAATTAAATGTTAATTTTATTGTGTTGTTAAAATTGGTGGAAGTAGCATACTCCTGTTTATTTGAAAATACCTTTTATTTATATATGTATAATTGTTCAGTTAATTGCACTACTAAATCTTTTTAATGTATTTATTAAATTAATAACTTGCATAAAGCAATTGTGGCTACTTTCAAAGGAAAAATGGCATAACTGATGAAATTACGACGTGATAGGATAGTCCGAGATTAGTATGCGTCAAAACTACAACTTGTCTGTGACGAATGCATTCATAATTATAATTCACTTCACCCCAGATACGTATTCTGGCCATTGCTGAGGATTGTTAGCCCCAAATCATTCTGTCCTTTATCTGTAAACCTTTTTCATAAGGCAAATCTAAACTTATAATTTCTTCTAAGATTAAAACTAAATATCAAATTACAGAACTAAATGTCGACAGAAAAACAGCTAGTACTCTCACAAGATTAAGGAAGAAGCACCACAAAAGTATGAACATTTCTGCTGGTGGCATTAAAAAATACCAAAATTGTGGCAACTGCGCTGATGTCGAGTTTACTTCTCATCATATCTTTGATTGTCCAGTTGTTGCAGTCGCCATACATTGTTTGGACCATCCCTCGCAAGGCGATTTATACTCCGAGCTGGCAATCAACATAGCCAATATTAGAGAGTTTTTGCATACCGTATTTTTATCGTCCGATATTTTTTTCTCCCTAGCGCGCATGCTCATAGGAAACATTATTACAGATACGCACGCTCAATTTCCTATGAGCATGCGTGCTAGGAGAAAAAAATATCGGACGATAAAAATACGGTATGCAAAAACTCTCTATTATTCGGAAGCATCACGATACTTGAAGGGGCCTGATTGGTCGAGTGACTAGCGCTCTGGCATCACAGGTTTCGGGTTCGAGTCCCGGCGGTGCCATGGATGTTTGTAGTGGTTCGGAATCCACTTTAAGCCGTAGGTCCCGGTCTCATATGACTGTAACAGCATTACGGAGCAAAAGTCAGACTTCTACCTATGGGTGCTCCATCACAACAGAAGCTGCTTCCTTCCCCTTTCAACCATGAGTCCATACGGGTTCGTGGGCTTGGTCTAGATAAGATATCTACCAAGTGGGATAAGTAACAACGACAACAATACTTGATTTTCTTGTACTCTTCAGGGGATACAACATTTCACCCCAATAATCGATTTAGATCAGGGATTCACATACGACGGGTCCAGTGCTTTAGTTGCAAGCATATATGTATAAGAGCAATTCATGGTTTTTTTTAATTAACTTTCATGAATTTTTACTGCACGCATGTAAACTTCATTTCTATATACCAATGATTGCATTTGCGATCATTTGACTTTTTAATTTAATTCATGTCGCTTAAAGATTTTAAAAAAAAGGTATCTAATATTAAATAAAAGTTCATTTAATTTAAAATGAAGTACTAAACAAATTAGGAAAATGCTTTTTTATATTATTTCATTAAAAATATGTACAATTTAAAATTTACTCTGAATTCAGCCAAAATTACATTTTTAATATTTATCTACATTGTAATTGATGCTACTTGAAAAGTAAAAAATTTTTCACAAATTAGTCTTAAATTTACTTTAAAATAAGGCTGTAGATAAATTTGATATACTTCAGTAACACTAAATGTGCACCACTGAATAACTTTAAAAGATAACTTCACTTCGAAAAATATAACTGCAGCAATATGATTTTCCTTATTAGTAAATATTAAAGACAAAAATCATTATTTTGAAAAATCTTTAATCGTGAAAGTAAAATACACACACATACATACAAAGCAAACATTTTCATTAAATGTTTGCATCACTAACAAGTAATCCCAGCTACACACATTTATTATCAAATTATGCAATGACCAATGTCCTATACTATCTACACTCGCAGAACATAAATATTTACAAATAAATTCTACAATTAAATCCAAGTAAATCCATAAAGTATTCATTTGTATAAAAAAAAAAAAATTTTAAAAAAAAAAACTACCACTTTGCAAGAATAAGTATTTGTAATAACAAAATGATTGTATCAACCTCCAAAGAATAAAATGGTCATAACTTCCAGTTGCTTGCCATTAAAAAAAATGCAGATTTCTTCATACTATTTTATAATTAAAACAGGGGCCTGATGGCCGAGTAGCTAGCGCTCTGGCGCTCGGTACCACAGGTAACGGGTTCGAATCCCGGCGGTTAATGGGTGTTTGTAGCGGTTCGGAATCCACTTTAAACCGTAGGTCCCAGTCCTAATAGGATCGTAGAACGTTGCGGGGGCATTGTTACTCCGCGTCCGTGGTTTATCTTCAAGTTACACGCGCCCCTGGGTAATGCAAAGTGAGTAACGTCTGTGCAGCGCTTGCCTTAAGGCATCCAAGACCAAGCTGTCTAAGTGTTTGCCGGCTGCATTAAAAAGAAAAAAAAAAATTATAATTAAAACGGTAAACGAATTAATGAAATGGTAAACACAAAATATTTAATTTGAACAATTATTCAGACCATGAAGCCCGACTGGTGGCAAATGTGCCTTTGGGCCGAAGTTCGATCCGCTGGAGGCATTGTTGTAGACAATGTTCCAAAAACGAGGGAGCTCGATGGTGTTTGTGATGTTCAACGTTTTTCGTAAGTCGGACTGGCGGATGGGAATTTTCCGGATTTTCACCCATTCGATACGCAAATGCGGGGCAGTTTCGCCTGAAAGACTCGTAGCTAAGTCAGACTTCTACCTACGGGTGCTTCATCACAACAGAAGTTGCCCCTTTATCTCCAACCATGAGTACACTCACGGGATGCATGTCCGCCCTGCGCTGCAGTATACTGAAGATGAGTCACAACAACAACAGACCCTGATAACTGACTATGCCGATTGCTTATATATGAAACACGTAATAAAATTATAAAGATTCAATAGTTACATTATACATATGATATAAATTTTTTCTTATATAAGTGCAATTTTGATTATTGGTTAAATAATGTTTTTAATTATTTTTGCAAACTTGCTTTAGCTACTTAACGATAATACTGAGGAACGCAAGACTACCGTAAAGAACGAAGTCGCGTTTATTAGCGACTGCTGCCTTGGCGCGAAACTGAGGTTTGGCGAGAGCGGCATCAAAGGTGAGATTACTTGGTGACTTTCACCTATATGAGAAGAAAATGCAGAGTAATAATGCCCTTCGATCCTGTCGGTAGATTGTTTATAATGTACTACTTTTAACTGAACAGCCTTCTCATGAGTAGAAATACACAAAAGAAAAAAGATACATGGTACTAAACACTAAAATGAGAATTCTTAAATGTGGATGAGATTTACAATAGTGAAATAGTATTGTTGGCATTAAACTCACAAGGGTGTGTGTCAAGTTCCAGAGCACAACGCAGAAAACAGATTCCACAAATTTCAGAAATTTCAATTGTGAATGTAATAAGTGTAGGTGGAAGACTAAAATAATGATATAATAAGATTATATATCCCTCAATCAAATATTTAACAAATTAATCAAATATTCAACTCAGTCAAAACAAACAAAAGAAAAACAAATTACATTTTGAAAAATAATTACATTAGAAAATATAAATTGCTATTTAATAATACATTATTACTATGTCTAAATGTGTTGCATTAAAACAAAATTATAAATAAAATAGCTGTCTTTATTTATAATATTAATATAAATATGTAAAACTATAATTGTATATTTATATAATATAACTTTTACAAAAATAACAACAGTAATTCCTTTGTAAAAATATATATGCGTTTAGAATAGTAATGCACTGATAACAACATCGACACAAAAATTTGCTTTTAGAAGTTGATACAACATTTTGAAATTTAAACTTATACATATTTATCATTTTTTTTTTTATAACACAAAAACAATTTTGAATTAATATAATTATTATATTAAAGGAGTAATATATACATTTGAAAAAATGTATACAGATGCTATATAATAGTACTATCATGAAAATGTATTTTTTAACACTGAAAAAAAAAAAAAACACACTTGTTGGTTAATATGATGTTTTTACTGAAATCTTCCATTTAAAACAAATTGATAAGTTAATATGAGATACAATTCATTGAACACATTTAAACTGAACCATAAGTGAACAAATTTTTTTTTTTAGCTGTTTCTTTTTTCTCAAAATCATAAACTTAGATACATAAACTTCAAAATTATGAATAACAGCAATCAATTTGTTAAGCTGAATATGTGTAACCAAAAATGACAGTAAAATAATACACTGCTTCTGCTTGCAAATATTTATATCACATAATAAACTCAATAATAATATAACTGTAATTAAATCTATCAATATCATAAACTAATTTAATTCTGAAGTATGCTTCCTTTAGTTTTTAGATTTTTTTATTATTATTATTGAATCATGAATAAATTTGGGTTATAAATTAACCTGCAACGAATCACACATAAAAAATAAACAATATATCACTTTAAAAATTTCTGAACACTAAAATATACTATGCAAAATTCAATCCTTAAGTACATTAATGTTTCACTTGCACACTATCCAAACAAATGCAATACGAATAACAAAACTATAAAGAGTAAAATTTTCAACTAGCTATTTTACATTGTAAAATATTTTGCATTAGGTGATTAAAATATTATATTGGATTATATATCCAAACGAATAAAATATAAAATGTTGTGATTTGAATAATTATTGCCAGCACACAAAGAAAACAGACACAGAACAACATACAAATCAAGGCACTTCAGACTGAAATATGTATAAAAAAATCTTAAATTATAAAAATGTATGTATTTCTTTCAAGCATTATTTCTCTATGAACATTAAAATGAAGACAAAAATTTAGAAAAAGTTAAGGATTTATGCTACTACATAGTTAGACCATTTCAGCCTAGAAAATATTCAATATTTGCTGAAAAAGATTTGAACACTTCTTTGGATATGTAAAAAAAAAAAAAAAAAAAAAAAAAAAAAAAAAAAAAAAAAATCCCATCATTATTTCTACTCCTGGAAATTTTGCAGCTTAATGGCCAATTGGTTAGCGCTCTGGCCTTTGGTACCACAGGCTTCAGGCTCGAATCCTGACGGTGGCATAAGCGTATGTTAGTGGTTCGAAATCCACATTGAACTGTAGGTCCCATCTAATTAGCCCAAAGTGCGCACAAAACGACCATAGAGTGACAAATCAAACCAAACCTGTAAATTTTATTTCCTCACAGCCCCCCTCACCCTATTTGCATATATATGAAAGGGGCTCATATTTTCCAATCTGTTTCATTTGGTGCTTGAGCAATGGCTTGTAGAGATTTAAAATTTTTCTATAAATACCACCAACAGCATTTAATATGCAAATAACACTTTACTTTTTTCAAACAACTGCTGAGGAAAAATGAAATTCTATTTATTTATCGTCCTATAAATACTATCAAAAAGCACAACTTGCAAGATTCTTTATTTCTACAGATTATGTTTCCTGAGAGAAACCCCTCCTGCTTTGAAAACTTCAACTACACAGAACTATTTTATAAATATATTTCAATTGAGCTTCAATGCTTTATATATTATTTCTATTTTGAGGAATTAAGAATTAAATTATAACTAGAATAATCTTAATTTTTCCTATAATAAAATTTGCAACAATATTTTTGTCTAGTAAATATCTTATATTTTTTAAGACATCAATTTAAAAGCCAAATGATTATAAAAAAATAAAGCACAATCTTATAGACATGAAGGGTAAAATTTTACTAATACAACCCCCACATATTTAGTGATTTTAAAAAAAGTAGTAGCTTAAGACGTACTGATCCTTAGATGGAAAATAATTTCTGAATAGATTAGGCAAACAATAATTTATGATAGGATTTTAAATGATACTTGTTTCTATTCAAAATTTTAACAAAAAAAAAAATATATATTTAACTCATTAGTTCACTACATTTCATTAAGCGAAAGAAATAAGGCTTAGATTTAACATCATTCGCTTAATTATTAAAAAGTGTTTATTAGTGACTGATTACACATACATATAATAGGAACTAGCAGCATAGTCATTACAAGATAGTTAGTATTATAGTAATAGGCAGTAGTAATGTGCTTAAGTTCATAAATTTCCTTTAATGTTAAAACAAAAAAAAATCTTTTGATAACTTTAATTAAATTAATGGAATGAGAAAACAACAAGGAAATTCAAAAAGACAATGTTACC
This sequence comes from Caerostris darwini, assembly GCA_021605075.1. NCBI lineage: Eukaryota > Metazoa > Arthropoda > Arachnida > Araneae > Araneidae > Caerostris > Caerostris darwini. Next base: position 354,504 of record BPLQ01003103.1, read on the forward strand.
AAGACAAATTACAAAAATAAAAATGAATTATTGGAATGTTAAAAGGCAAAAATAAATTAGAAGAACTACTTAATGACAGATGTGAAAATTAGATTAGAGGAATCAGTTAACTGCAGAAAGAAAATTAAAATTGCTATAAATGAACTTACAGGGGAAAAAATTATTAAAAGTATATTAATCATTTAATAATTAATTTTACGAATTGTAGCAATAGGAACTATTCAACCAGCCTTTACATGCAATTCTTAGCAAAGAAAGCACTTTTTGAAGGGCAGATTATTATTCAAATGGAGCTACGGATCATGAATTTGGTGAAAATGCAGATACACTTGGCTAATCTTTAAAACTACTTCAATTCCTATAAACTACAGAGTCACCTTCATTTATTTTAAAAGATTATCATAACTTAGTTTTAATGTTTTTATATGACATCATCAACTTTTTTGAAGGAATTATTTTTATAAGAGGATATTAAACACAATTTAAATACATAAACTTTAAAGAAAATTTGCAATGATTTGTCAGTACACTAAATAACAAAAATTAAAAAACAAATCATTCAGTATTAAAATAAAAGAAAACATTTAATGGTAACAACTGAAAATAACTTTTATTTAAAATAAAAAATTAGTTGATATTTAAATATTAAATTAATATAAAATGGCTATATATAAATAATTGGGAAAATGAATACATCAAAATATGAAAACATGTACTAAAATTAAATATATAACATATATTAAAAGAATTAAATTTCATATTTTATAAATTAAGAAAAAATCCTCAATATATATTTTTTTAAATTGAGAGTTAAAATTCATTTGAATAATATACAATTCTAAAATTTATATTATTCTAACAAGCAAGAATACTTCAACATCTAAAAATCTTGTAACACAGTCTAAAGGACTAACATATATTCATCACTAATTGTTTATGTACAATGAGAAATTAATGCATCATTGTCAATAGCAATTTTAAAAAAAATTAAATATTTTTTAACTGCTATTAAATAATTAAAAATTCTTCAAATATAATGACATGAAAATCAATAAAAAGTTTCTAATATAATAAAATTATCTTTAAAACAACTGGTTCAAAAATATTACTGATAAATATAAAATAAATTTCAAATAAAACTATATAATAATTTTTCTCATAAAATTTATAAAAATGAATTTCTTCAACAAAAACAACTTAATATTTAAAAAGCAACAGAAAACAAATCTGCAATTTATAATTCTTCAATATAAACTTTGTTATAATTAATGCATTAAAAATTTTTACATTTATTTTTTTTAATCTGAAGTCTTTTTAATAAAATTATAAATAATTATTTCTATATCACTGAATTAATAAAAGAACATTTAAATGATAAAATATAGATAAAACATAACATGAACATAAAAAAGAAACAGAAATGCAACAAAAATTAAGTTTATTTTTAAAATGAGTATTTGTAATAAAAAAACAATCACATAAGCCAAATAACTAAATAATCAGATCAGAACAACAACACTGTCAGAACTGCTTTCTTAGCCAATGGAATTGTTAAGTCCCTAGCTAGATGGATATATCCAGTTATATAAAACCTTAGTAAATTCATTTATTGCTATTTATGTCACGCTGAGCATAGATCTAGACAGCAAATTTAAACTTAACAATATTATTAATCAACCATAACGTTGTTTTTTTTTTTTTTCTTAATAAAAATGGTTGTATAAAAAAAATATCAGTGGGATTAAAAAAAAATATATACCAATAAAAATTCAAAGAAAAATAACAAAAAAATAAATAAATAAAATCCGTGAAATACAGTTGCATTTTTAAACATTTTTTTAAAAATAATCAGCAGTCTAAAATAAATCATTTTAAAATAAACAAAAAAATGTGGGAAGAAAAATTATTATCCAGTTTTATTTAATACCAGGAATATATCTTTCAATTTTCCCAAGAGCCATGAGTTTTTCCATCCTTGCAAATTGTTCTTCAGAAAAGCAACAATTCAATTTGGATTTGAGATCTTCATTTTGTTTTTCAAGATCTTGAAGCTTTTGCTCATGACTTTATTGTCTTTATCCAATTCTTGTAATTTAAAACTCATAGCTTTATTGTGCTTCTCAAGTTCCAAGATCACTCTACTCATAGCTTTGTTATGCTTTTCGAATTCATGTATCTCTTGACGCATGGTTTCATTTTCACGTTTTAAGGCAACAATTTGTTTCTCCTGCTCATCTTCATCTACTTCCTCTTCATCTTCCTTTTCATATTCATCAACTTCAGTTTCTGAGGAATCCTTAAAATAAAAAAAAATTTTTTAATTAATTCCAAATCAAAATCAGGTCAATATTAATGAAAGTAAAGATAATACAGGTGAACAAAGCAAAAAATGATGTAAATTACGTAAACAATATTATTCTAGTAAAATGAAACAGCAATGATCTAGATCTTGAGCACTCTGGAATAAAATTAGCAATATTTATTAATATTTAAAATAACAGTTAAAAGCCAAATTTCTAAAAGCGATACTTTAGAATAATAGAAAAATGGACAGGCAAATTTACTTATCAATATTCTTTAATCAAATCTTGATTTCAAAAATTATTTTTGGTAGCAATTGGTTTCCATGTTTGTTGTGTGTTACCATTTTTACTGATGTTTAATTAATATAACTTATTTTTTTAGAATTATAAAGCACTTTAAAAAGAAATAAATATTTTAAAAATAGGTCTTTAAAAGATTTATATCTCTCTATATATATGAACAGTAATATTACTCAAAGCACCCAGTCAAATCAAATATAGCAATATTATTGTGGTTTAGTAATATAATTTGATTGTGCTTCTATGAAGCATATGATAATTTATGTGTAATTATACTAAAGTTATTAATAATTTAATTACTAAACACTAATTAATATACTAAAGACATAAAACATCTCATATGTCATCTTTTGTAAGTATTTTTATCAAATATAAAAATTTATAGATTCTGGCCAAAAGAATAGCAAGTATTATTTTATTTCTATTTAAATTTAAATTTTTAAAAGAGCTTTGCTGTTATATATTTATTAAAAACCCTACATTTTAATAAATTCATCCCAATAATTAACAAAGGCAATTCTTGTTCTTCCAAACAAGAAAGATTATATTTTATTTCTTTCTCTGACTAAATTCTATGAATAGCAGTGAACTGTCCCCTTTCAAAGTTTATTCCAAATTTGAGGATTAGTCAATGTGCAAAAGCTTACAACTGAACAGCTTTTATTTACAGAATTCTTACCACTTTTCAGCTATAAAGCCTCAAAGTATTTATACCATGTGTTTTTCATATTCTGTTATTCCCTAAAGGCAAAAAAATCAATGTAACTTGTATTCTAAATTATCAGAAAGTTCAGCTGCAGAAAATTAAAATTTTAAGCAAGAAAATTAAAATCTAGAATCAACTGTTAAGAAAAAAAAAAATGTAAGTTTAACAAAAGGCAATTTCCAAGACAATGATGAATTTGATGCATTAAGGAAAATTTAGTAATGTCAGAATTCAAAATATGATGAAAGTGATACATTTTCTACAAATACAGATAATATAGTTATTCTTCTGAATCAACATGCATCTATTTCAGTAAAGCAGAAAACATTTTTTAAGGATGAAAAAGAGCCCAAACAGTCTTTAATTTTAAACTACTTGAAGCAATTGCAAAAAAGATAAATGTATGTAATGGGAAAATTTCTTGTTTAATATTTGCATATTATTTAAGCTTTTAACTTGTAGTAAATTCAAATATAATCATTGATGTCTGTTTATTCTATTTAATATTTATTATTTTTCTGTTTAATATTTAAAATTGATTTGCCTAAAAAAAGTTGTGGAAAATTAACATGAATAAACTTTATTATATATTAAATTAAATAGGTTATCAAATCATGTAGTTAACAAATGTAATTAATTATAAGAAGCTTAGGAGTATACTTACTGGTTCAGGGTTACTAATTTTACGAGGACGTCCTTTACGACGTCTGGGAGAAACATTTTCTTTTTGTACAGAACTCTCAATATTTCCACTCTTTTTACGAGTAGATTTTCTTTTCCCCACAGATTGGTTGGCTTCTAGATTACCAAAACTCTTTTTACGCTTTCCTGATTTCTTTTTTGTAACTTGGACTTCATCATCAGATTCAAATGAAGGTGATCTTTTACGCTTGCGAACAGATGACTTTTCTTTTGCTTTCTTAGGTGATTCTGATGGTTCAGGAAAAAGTGTAGGAACAGCATTGGGTTTCAACTTTTTCCACCCGTCCTGACGATGTAGTTCAAATTGACTCTCTTCAAAATGAATCTACGCAATAAACGAAAGTAAATTACTAATAATGCACTCATTAAATTATTTTATCACTTTTTAATGCAGCTTTGATGAAATTGGAGACAGAGATTCAACAATGGGTCATACATTTATTTAGAGCAAATTATGTGAATGAATTAAATAAATTAGCTAGTTCTACTTATATTTACAATAAATTAGAAATAGCAAATAAATTTACATTTTAGAATCAAGAACAAAAAATAAAATAAAATAAATAAATACATAAAAAAAAAGTATGAGGAAAAACAGATGATAAATTGTCATGACAACAATAAAAATGCAAATATAAAATTATTCTTTACAAACTTTCATGATTTTATACAAACATTATTTTGTTACAAATGAGGATTTATTTATATTATATTAATTATTCATAAAAAAATATTTTGGGGTCTAGTTACACAAGATGATTGTAAAATAATTCATTTTAATAATTAGATTAAAAAATTAACTAAAATCCTAAGTTTTGCCTTAACTATCTTTCATCCAAAAATTAGTTAATCAACAAATTGAAAATTGTAATTAACACATAGATTAATTAAAAATTTTGAATGGATAATATCTGTCATTTTTATATATTTTGAATGCATTTAGAACATTTTATTTTCTTTGTGCATTTTTAAAAATTGGTTTACTGACATTAAAATTTTATTAAAAAGCACTCAGAAAATTGATTAAGTAATGCATATTTTTACTTCACAAATCCGAGTGTACGACACAGTTTTCATGGAATCTAATTTACAGTTGATAATCCACAGTTTTCTTCGACTTTCATCTCTTGGAAAACGAAATATTCTTACATTTTTACGCGATGAATTATGGCAATTTGAGACAGCACACCCGGTCATATTATTTTAAACATGATCGAAATGAAGATATACAGCGAAAATCACCAAAACAAATATGGCAGATATTTAAAATGATAATACTACAGTATTTCATTCCATTACTAACAATGACATTAAATCACCGATGCACCTTCCTAAACTTCAACGCAGCGAAAAAATAATAATTAGTCATTGAAGATAAAAATTAAATAAAACATGAGAACTGACCTCGCACAATTTAGCGTAAGGACCCGGTTCACACAGTAGTCCAGAATTTGTCATCCATACTTTTCTTCGTGTTTCCTCGCTAGGAAATTTGAAGAACCGCATTTGCTTAATTCTGGACGAATTGGAACATTTTGTTGCTGCGCAGACAACCATGTTTATAATTATTTCCCAATATGAATATTTTGTTAACAAATTTAATATAAATTAAGTTAAAATTAAAGAGAACATTTACGTGGTCCAAAATGGCGTTCCAGATACGATAAATGAAATTGACATGTAGGAGAGGGAGGGTAGGAACTTGAAACAGAAAAGCAAAATAATAAGTTTATTGAACAACTTACATTATCGAATTGCTTTTTATTCTTTTCATACAAATATTTTGAGAGTTACAGTAACATAATTACTTAGAGAAAAAAATTGTATTTATAACCTTATTCTTTTATTAACAATAGTTTTCATGAATGTTTAGTCTCGATTGATTCAAATGAATTAATGTAATTTTTAATTGTTCATTAAAAATAACTTTGAAAGTAGCTAAAAAAACAGAGGCAATGCAAAACATGATGGATTTTTTTATTCTTGTTGTAATTCAAAGAAAAAAAAATAATTAAAAATTTCATATGATTGCAACAGGCAAAGAACGTATAGTATATAATATATATATATAAATAGTATGTTTATGTGAAAAGAATTAATATTTTCCGACAGCTTTTAATTTCTTTCTGATCATTTATAAGATTTTGGAAATACCGAATTGATTTGGTTTGGTTTGTCGCTCTACAGTCATATTGTGCGCACGAGGGCTAAACAGACCGGGAACTACAGTTTAAGGTGGATTTCGAACCACCACCACTACTACTACTACTACTACACCACACCATATCACTGTGCCTAGAGCTGAGTTGCCCCTTCACAGTTTGGGAATGATGTGGGTGAGAAGTCAGTCTGCGTTCCATGACGCTCTACAGTCATATAAGACCGGGACCTATGACTTAAAGTGGATTCCGAACCACTACAAACATCCATGGCACTGCCAGGATTCGAACCTGGAGCTTGTGGTACCAAAGGCCAGAGCGCTAGCTAATTTGGCCATCATACCGAACTGAAGGTATCTACACGCTATTTTGTTTTCGGCCTACAAATATAATCGAAGAAAATATTTTAAAATTTATAATCAATAAATTACATAATTATAATACATGCAAGTATTTATGATAATATTCAAACCAAGCAAATCGCCGTATAATCGTTTTAAAAAAATCACATTTTAGCATTATACTTTTGCATTACTATCTTTCTTCTCGAACATCGGTGGACATAATACACCACTTATATATACGACGAATAACCCATCAAATAACAGATGAGGAGAGGGCAGCGCTTTCTGAGAGGACTTTTGAGAAGTAACTAGTCTCCATTTGGTGTCGTATGCGAGAAAACCCGAAAACCTTCTACTTGGCAACCTAACTATCGATGCGAGACGCTTTTATACATACTATATTGTCACAATCAGCTTCAAATCTCGTCATTTCTGAAAGCAGTGACTACTATAATCCCATCAACGGATTCGAACCTCAGCCCTCCTGCACACTAGCTGCGCACGTTGCCAATGGGCATGCGTCGGCGCTTTATTACTGAATTAGAAAGAGAATATGAGAAAAATATCTAATATAGTTAAGTTTTTTATAAAAGCTTATAATTAAAATATTATCAGAAGTAATTATTTTTAAAATTATGAGAATGGCTCTAAAATAATTCGCTAAACCTGATTGGGAGGGCACTGCTGGAAAAAATCTGCTTGTTGTAATAAGCGATCACAAGACAGCTAGACAAATAAAAAAATAAGCGGGCCATTAAAGTGACTTTGCTCAATTGTAATATATATAAAGCCTTGCAGTAGCAATATCTGAGAAATTAGTAAAATCATAGAAACTCATGACCCACTCCAAAAGTCCTCTTCAACAAGAAATGATAAAGATTTAGGAGCCAGTCAAAAAGGAGAAGCTTAACACGATCATTTTACCCTAAAAAACAAGTAATATAAAAAAAATTATTAAGAGTCAATTCCCTATTTTTTTTTTATCAAAGGCTTGAGAACAAAACTCCTCCAGAGATGTTAGCGAATTCAGAAAGCATCGCAGCGATATTAGACGAGTTCTCTCGATTCCAAGTTTAAAACAGTTTGTTCACAAAATTTCTACTAAATTCTTCCAATGATTGCAACATCAATATGTATTAAATATTTTTATGATATTTCTTCAAAACATAAAAAAAATCGCACTGTTCTAAATATTTTAAATTAATTCCTTACAACTGCCTAGATGAAAAAGTTCGCTTTTCTCCTAAGCTATTTTTTTCTCCTAATTTGACCTTTGCTCATTCTAGGTTAAAAACTGATTTCATCAACATCTACATTTTTTGCCTTGTTATTTTTTCATTTAATAATTTTGTTAAATAAATAATGCTTTTTTTAAAAAGGGCATTTAGTTATCTACCATAATTAACTGGGCATGAGACCACCGCTATATTTTAACATTTTACAATGAAGCGCATATTTACTACGATCATAAATCTCTTTTACCTTTTTTTCCATCATCGAATCTGAGTTTTCCCCTATATTTTTCTCTTCTTAGCTGTAAGAGGTTGTAGCAAAAAGCATCGCAGCATTTTCCTCCAGGATCTAAGCAATCATGACTTTTCTTCCTGTGCTTCACATTGATTTTTATTATTTTAATTTTATTTCAAGAATAATAAAATAACTTTATTCAACAAATGATCCACGAATTTATTGCGGCAAATTGACGAACTGATTACGGTGCTTCATTGAGACTTAATGTTTTTTACCCTCCTCATTAGAATTAATATTTGAATATTTAATTTCTGTGGCTGGTTAATTAATGTTAGTAAATTATTTTTTTTCTAATGCAGCTGTCAAATATTTAGACAGTTATCTTTTATGTCGTAAGCAAAGGCTGCACCACCTAGAGTGTGCGTGTAGCTTGAAGATAAGTTACGGACTCGGAGTAACACACCAACCGCAACGCTTTACGATCCTATTAGACCGAGTCTTACGACTTAAATTGGATTCAACTTCAAACATCCATGGCACACGCCGGGACTCGAACCCTGTGGTGCCGGGCGCCAGAGCGCTAGCCACTCGGCCATTCAGGCTTTTGTCTATTAAAATAAAATTGCATAAAAATAAAAATTTAAAAGCAATAGGTTAAAATAAAATTGCATAAAAATAAAAATTTAAAAGCAATAGGTAAAAATAAACAAAAAAAAAAAAAAAAATTTAAAAAGAAAAGAAATTTTTGAATTAATTGGTACAGTTAGGTACTTGTCATGGTGGATATAAAAAATCCCTAGATAAAAAACGCACACATTCGTTATTTTTTTTTTTTTTTTTTTAAACTTCAGATTTTTTTTTTTTTTCCTATCTTTTTCTGCAAAATTTCAAGTTGGAATCCAGTCCCTTTCAATCGTTAGAATGTCACTCTAACTATTGCAAAAGATCGGCTATAGGCAAAAAGTAAAATTACATTCAAATTCTGGTTCCCAGAAATGCAAATAAAATACAGTGGATTATAAATGTGATAAATAATACTTATTCCGAATAACAACCTGTATGTCTTTTGACAAAAGATTATAGATGGTCCCGGATTATCGCAACATACTAATCGCAATATAAAGTAAATAATTTAACATCGCATCATAATTATTTAAAAATTTTATCAAAATATACAATTTTTGTAAGAATTAAAAACAAAGAAAGAATTACTCCTGTTTTATTTTTAATACAATTCATATAAACTAAAAAGGGGGAAGAACAATAACTAGATTTCTGTAAGTGCTCGTTTAGAATATTTATACACATAATTGATTGATGGCGCTACCAGAGAACATACGAAAGCGACGGATTTTTCAGAGTAGGGAGGTGCAAAGATGCTGTCTTGAGTCTCTCCTAGTCGAAATGCATCAAAAATTCTTTAAAAATGATAAGAGGAGCAAAGTGATAGTCCTAATAAGTCAACCAATCCTAAATCAAAATTATTTCAAGATGGATTTATCGCCTATATTAAAAAAAAAAAAAAAAGAAACACAAAGCACACAGGAAAATTTTAAAGGGTTTCAAGATTCTGATATAGAAAAAACTTAGTGTCATTGCCGAACTAACGGAGGAAAAAGCACAATGTCAGAAAAGGCTTTCCTCCTACAGTTAAAAAAAATCTTCCTTTTTAACTTTCACCAATAACTATTATGTTGTTCTCTAGGAACCTAACAAAATTCATTTAGATGCAAATAGCAAACTTTGAAATGACAGCGTACAAATCTATTTTCAGAGACGGATGATTCTATAATAGCACCATAACCTATTTTCTAATAAAAAACCATTTCGAATATTTAGTCATCAAGCCAAACAATGTATGCCCATTAAAAATTAGTTAATCAAAGGCCTTTCGATTGATAAAGAAAATATCAAGGAACATCTCAAGGAACCTAGAATTTAAAGTTAATAATAAAAAACAATTAAAAAGATTACTTACTACGGATTACTACTATCCTCGAACTTTTAATGTTGCTAACGTCTTGTGTCTTTTCAATACAAATTGAAAACTTCACTGGAAGAAATGTAACAACTGTAATTATTTTCAACACGCAAGTAATAATTGTAAAATAGCAACGATATGTTTAAAATGCAAAGATTTTCATAAAATCGGAGAATATGAAATTAAACAGAAGCTAGAGTCTGAGTGTATAAGCTGCAAATATGCCGGCCATATCGCTTTCTGGAGTGGTTGTATTAAATTATCTAAAGTTATTCCAAGAAAAGCCATTGTATTCCGGATGAATGATAAAGAGTTTATTCGTAACCCAGCAACCTTGATAAGCCTAGCATATTCATCAGTCCGTTCTTTTTTTTTTTCACAATTTCTTACTCCATTTTCTGCCACCTTTCAATTTGATGTACTGATTTAACCTACAATTACAACTTTCAAGTACAATTACTTGTCCGCTAAAATTTTAGCAAATAGATTCATGCAAACTACACCCAGACTGTCTTGTCAAGCCCATTAACAAAATGTGTGCACATGCTCAAACTTATGGCCACTTAATACTTGGGCCCAGTTTGTTTATAATTAAATATTTCAATGAATCAATGATTTTCTTCATCAGTGTCAACTTTATTATTGCTCCTGATTTTATTGATTAAGCTGGTTTAGTTTTATTAAATATTCACCGAAATAGAAAAAGTGACAAAAGCGAAAAGAAAACTGAATTTTAATTTATTACTCGATTATGCAATTTTTTATAAAAATTAAATTTTAATTTTTTTAAACACTTCTTAGTTTAAATGTTTTCTTTTTATGTATTTGAACCAAATTAGTGTAAATAAAACAATTAATATAAAGAATTTCGACTTCAGATACATTTTCTATTACTTATAGTTTAATATGGCCTATTAATCTTTATTTGTTCAATCCCCTTCCCCTTGATGTGATGAAAAATCCTTGATGTGTTCATGGCCCATTGAAACTGTTTTAATGAGGAAGATCTATAAAATTGATTACAAAATTCTGTCTTTAAATTTTTTTTTTTTATATGTGCAAATAGAAAAGTCTTTTTATTTTTTCGACTATTATTTAATATTCCGAGGCAAAATTACACAATGATAGAAACATTTCTAAAGATCTTTTAAATTCTCCGTCCACATCATGATTTCTGTGGCATACCCCAATCACTTTGCGGAGAAATCACTGTTCTAAATGAGCCCATGCACATACATGAACAGAAGTCGTCAGCTAGGTATCGTTAAATGATGGATCATAGAATCTTTAAGGAACGATGCAATGTCATTTGTCTACACGAATAATGCATCAGAACGTAACCATTTGTTGTATATATATTCGTAAGGATTCAACGGAGCTATAAGGAATGAGCCTTGAATTCTTTTCTTTAAGATTGAAGGCCAGTTGTTTTTGGCCAATTGCCGATTGGGATTAGTTAAAGCCCATTAGAATTAAAAATAATAAAATAAAATAAAATATGATGTTCGATAAAGCGAAAAGAAGTTGGAAAGGTCGGTAGAAGCGAGCTATGCAAGATTCGAACGCCCACTTTTACTGTTACCCGAAATCACAACTGGTGAATGAACCACTCATAAGTGGGACGTGGCAGTCAATTCAATTCAGAAATAGTGGCATTATGGGGGTAAGGTATTAAATATTATAAACAACTCGGGGCCTTTATCGATTGTCTGGCAAGGAGATATCATAGACAGGAAGGAAAATACGAGCTTCATTGAGAATGAATAAACAACGAACTAACAACTGTGAGTTAAAATAACCTTTTTATACTTTTGCTATTTAATATATATATTCCAATGCAGCTGGCAAACAGACATGGACGTCTTGGATACCTTAAGGCAAGCGCTGCTCAGATGTTACTCACTTTGCATTACCCAAGGGGCGCGTGTAACTTGAAGATAAGCCACGGACGCAGAGTAACAATGCCCCCGCAACGCTCTACGATCCTATTAGACCGGGACCTACGGTTTAAAGTGGATTCCGAACCACTACACACAGGCATGGCACCGCCGGGACTCGAACCCGAAACCTGTGGTACCGAGCGCCAGCCACTCGGCCCCCATTTAATACATTATATCCATTGAAAAAAAGGCAATACATTTTCATATATGCGATACCTTGTGTTTTATCATAACTAATGTATGTCTATGGTTGTTGACAAAATCAAAATAAATTTCTCATTAACTTCTTTGTTGGTTTTATCGATGACATTTATTCAGGTGACGAATATTTGTGAGTGTATCGCGTCAAGAACAGAACATTTGATTTACATCCATGCCGGTCATTCAAGCCATTGGTTATTTTGCATCGCGATAGAAATTAAAAAATAAAGCTAGGGAAATATCTGCAATGGAAAAAATTAGAAGCGAAGGATGCAAGTAATGAGCGTTTTGTTTGGGAAAGATTGTATAATGTAACGTAACGATTGAAGTGTAATCATTTTTAATTGAATGTTTTAAAAAAGTAACACAGAGCACGATTTTAGCTGTTGTAAACAATGTTTTTTCTTTGGTAACTTTAAATGGATCATTTACCTATCATAAAAAAAATCGAACATCGACACTACTTACATAACAGCATCTCATTGTTGATTATTAATTAAGCTTAGTTATCGCTATAGATGAACTATATAAATGAACTAGTTTTATTTATAACTAAACCTATGTTATGGTAATAGTAAAAGGATATGTCGAGTTCATAATTACTCGTATTGTATCACTGCCAAGTCGCATTCACACTAAGGTGTGAAGAGTCAACCAATCACAACTTTTGGGAAGCTTTAACCATTGCCTATTATTTAACAAAGCGATGATACTTGTTTTACGAATCCGCAAGAAAAAGCGTACTTGTGTAAAAGATTAATCAGTCATACTCAATCGATTCTGCAACAGGTTTATGTGTGTATTGCAGATTCTGTATAGTGGCAGAGAAATTTTTATCAGAATTAGATATTTTTTTTAATTGCAACTCATTTAATTATATTTTTTTTAACAGAAAAAATTCATGTAGTGAGAGAGACAAATAATAAAATTCTCTTAAGAATTTGAATGTATTAGAAAATTTAATATTAATGACTTTTTAAGTTGATTAATCTATAACTTTTGCTGCTTCTGATGAAATGTCACTCAATATTTGATAAGTATTAATCACATATTAATACTTATAATTAATATATATAATTAATATATATAATTAATAATAACTATTAATCACAAACTTCCTTACTAAATTTAATTATTCTTATTTATTAACCTTCATTTAGTTTCAATCTAAAGGTTCTCATTTGATGTCAATTTTACACATTAAAATTTTAATTTACACTACTTCTTTTGATATGAAAATTAATTGATTGATGTATTGTATATTTAAGACCTACTCTTTTATATTTACCAGATATTGCTAAATATATGACAATGAAATTTTAAATATATATTTAAAAAATTTTACTGGTTTTCAAATACATTATCATAAGAGAAATTTTTTATACCCAAATTTACTAAATATATTAGTGATAACATAACAATTAAAACATAATTTTTTACAATTAAGAATGGTATATATAACTATAGTTACTAAAGATAAGTCTCCATTCTGATTATTATATAATAAAGTAAAGAAAACAAAGCAAATAAAATTTAATCTGGTTTTGATCTTACTTCAGAAATTAAAAGATAATATATATATTTTTTTCTGAGAATATCAATCATTCTGAATTTTAATGCTTAAATCATAATATACATTCAAGTTTCTTTGATATTATTTGGATTAAATCCAAATGCTCGATTAAAGTTTTTAAAATTTTACAGTGCATAGAAACTGATTTCATTAAAAAAAAATTTCTACTTGTTGGAAAATCTAACATATTAATACTCCTCATAATATATACATATATTTCAGGTTGTTCAAAATTAGAAATATCTCCATCCATATTTTCTCAGTATTATTCTTTTATTATCTATATTTTTTATCATAAATAATGTAATTTAATAACTGCATATTACGTTTAAGAATACTTTTCAAATTACTTCATGCTGATTTAATTTTTAAAATTAAAAAATATCATTTAAAAAAATATTTTTGAAATTTACTAGTGAATTTAAATTTATTTCAATATACCAATGTGCAATAACCAAGAAATTTTTGGAACAAATGGCCAAAACACTACAGGAATTACCTAATTTAATAGCCATGAGAATATATCAAAAATTTGATAATTAAAACTTTCTGAAGAAGCAACTATTCAAATACTACCAAAGCCTGCTAAATGATGGATAAATTAACTTTTATAAGACAAACTGATCTTTAAAGCTATTTTGTGAAAATTCAAACAATAATCTGGTTAGATTTTAAAAGTGAGGCACACAAAATGCAGGCAAGTGAATCAATATTGGTAAATCATTAGATTTAGCACAGCATATTTCATATCAGTTTCAAAATAAACATAAATAAAAACATGTGAAAATCAGCATTTATTTTAAAATAAAATTTATCATTATGCTAGAAGATTAACCGTTTTTAAATAATAACTTCTACTCTAAATTTTAATATTATAGCTTCACTTTTCTTGGAGACAACACAAACCTCTAACCAGGACAATATATTACCACATGATAAATTAGGAGAAAAAAAAAAGTTTCATGAATGTAATTGATTTATTTATATATTTTTTTCATTTTTTGGAATTCGTAAATTTTCCATCTTTTAACAATTGAACAATGATATAAAAAATGTTTAAATTGTTGCTACAATAACATCTATTCCCATTTCATATGCAACATGCTATGCTGGATATATCATTTTTTAATGAGCCAAAAAAATAGTTGCCACAGAAATGCACATTTTTTTCATTCATAATTGTATTAATGAATTTCTATAAGAACTTCAGGCTCAGCCTTCCAGTTCTAATCCAAGCCCAATTTTATGTCCTCCTTGGTTGAAACTCTTGCCATCAATAAGAGCAGAGAGTGTGAGCTGGATACCTTTTCTCAAACGGTGTGTAAATGAGAGACCAATTTGGGTGTTATTATTTACCTTGGCCTGAAATAAAATAAGATCCATATATAATCATATTGGCATTACAATTTAAAAATATAAAGTCCTGAACGATTTAGGAAAATATAAACAGGTTCTAAACTAGTCTATTACAATAATATTTTCTAAATGTTACTAAATAAATTTTTTTGAAATACAGAAAATATAGATTTTTAAACCACTAAAAGTATTGCATTAAAATTGAAGTTTTTAAAAATGTATATTTTAAAATAAATTATATAAAAAAAACAATGTAATTTATTAACTCTTAACGTAACATAAAAAATGACAAGATTAGAATTATCAAAATCACACACACACAAATATATATACTTACTCTGAGGGAAGTATGGTCATCAATTTTATAAACACAACCAATACCAAATTTAGTTTCATTGGTTCCAGCTACCCAAGATAAGTTAAGTCCCGATTCAAGCTGGTCATTGACCTTCTGGTACAAACAACCGCCAAATTCTTGACCATCAATGCTGTGAATTTGATCATACAATTATATTCAAAAATATAAAAAAATATGTATTCAAAAAGTTATTAATAAATACAAAATTAAAAATAATTTTATTTTAATCATAATTTATAAACAAAAGATTTAGTACATGAAGTATTAGCAAAAGGAGAAACAAAACTATTATATTATTGGAAATTATTATAATACTGTTACACAAAGTTCATTTACAGCCCTGGCACACATAATTATACAAGTTTTATTTATTAATTAAAATACAGAATAAAATAAATTATGGTTCATTTTTTTGAACATATGGTACATATGGAAATAAAAAAACCGAACATACAAAGCTAGATATTTAGTACTTATACATTATCTTAACTACAAAATAATCCTAGATAAAACTCAATTTTAATAATTGTTTCCCTATTATAATGTTAAGTATAAGTTAATTATTTGCATGTTGAAGTTATAGATACACACTACAATCAAATTTTTCAAATGAGTGCTATAATCACTTAAAGATACAATTGGCTGCGATATTATATAATACACATATTTTTTCTTAATTCTAATCAATCAATTTTATTAATTTTTTATACGCAAAACTTGCAAAAGTAAAGAATATTAAATAAAATCAAGCAATAATTAATCTTCTTTATAATATATTAAGAAATAATGAACAAAAAAAAAAATTCCTCTAAAAGAATGCTATTCTTAACTGAGAAGATATTTCATAAATAGATCAAAAGATAAATTTTTATATATAAATTTATGATTGCCATCTGTTCAGAAATGAATTTAAGAAAACAATATCAATATTTAAAAGTATGATTATAAAACAATATTTGTTTTATCATTCTTTTTTTAAAGAATTTCTATATTCTTTTCACAATTATAAATAAGTATTTAATTTTATTAATAAACATATTCATTGTGATCAAAATTTCTAAAAACAATCTTTTTTTAAGAAATGTTTCAAGCAGAGAAACTAAATCAATATGCACTTTTTAAATTATTTTACTCCACTGTATTGAATTTTATTTATTTTTATTTTTTATAAGATGAAAAAAAAAAAAAAATTTTAGTAAAACTTTTAGATGAAGAAAATATAAAAATGTAATGTAACATTTAAAAGTATAATAATGTGACACTTCTCTTGGTAGGTCTTTTCAGTAAATATATTCTATGTTGCAATTCAAATTAATCCAGTTGGTTTTATAGTATTCACGTCCATTACTTAACCCCATATTTAAAAATTAATGATTGTTTAATTTAATGATTAAAATTAACAATTAACTTATATTGGCATTATTGGTTTTTGTTATAAAATTAACAGTTTTTCCCATCTCCAGTTTGCTCATCTTAACATGCTATTTAGCAATGATCAGATTTACTTTGAGTACAATTTTAAAACACATGCACATGATTGTCAATATCATAAAATATGCAATAAATGTTTTATACAAATTTGCATTGATAGTTTGTTTTAATAGACCAACAAATTCAGACTTATATGAGGGTCAGAAACAAAAGAAACTGTATTCAAGTAAAGCTAATCAACTAGTGCATTATTGACTAAGTTCTTATCTCCAAATTTGCAATAAAAAAAAATAAATAAATAAAATTAAAAAAAACATTTCTTTAATCCTTAAATGTTAACTTTTTTTTTATTATTAAATTAAGTTATGTAGCGCAATTTTATTAAAGATTTTTCTTCTTTCACAATGAAATTAACTAACCCTGAGCCATAATTCAAGATAATAATAACAACCTTAAAAATACTTACATCGAATTTAATAAATGATTTAATTTAAAGCATAATACCCAAAAACCCCACCCTAAAAAGAAATTGAGAAAATCCTCTCCATAAAATCTATACTTTGTGAAAAATCCTTAAAATTTAATTGTCACAGGAAAAAAATTGAAAAACTGTAATGATAACCAGATTAAGTGAAAAATGAATTAATACATATAAATATCAAATAGATGCTGAAGTTCCATGCATAAAAATTTAAAAATGTAAATCAAATACTTACACATTAGAATGAAATACAAAATCTCCTAAAGTATAACCAATACCAATATTAGATTTGACTAATTGATATTTAGAAAGACAGCCAACAATTTTGGTTCCAACAAGCCAGTTTTGATAACTGTAAATAAAAATTAAATTACAACAAAAACAACCAAATTATGCTTAATTTCATTTTGTAATAAAATACTCTTAATAATAAAAATGAATCTAGATATTAGTATACTTTGTTAATATTTTAATTTATCATAGGAAAGCTAAATATTTTAATGTGCAATAAATTCTTAGTAAAGTACAATATTTTGATTGTTCACATTGAAATAAAATATTTCATTTATTAAAAAATATATTAAGCAAAATTAATTACTTGATGACTCCAGCAAGATTCACTTGAGGAGAATTGATATCCAAATCAACATCACCATTTAGATGCACATGATCATTTTTGAAAGCACTGCTAAATGTGCCAGACTTCTTTCTATATAGATAAAAATGTTTAATATATTTAAAGAGGAAAAAACAAATGCTAACATAAATAATATAATATAATAATAAAAATTATGCTTATTATGTAAGAACTAGGTTCATATAGAGTGTAATAGTCAGATTAAAGAAAATCTAAAGATAAATCTATGTCCAAATTAAAAACTGATTATTAAACTGAAAAATAATTAGGAATATATTTTTTCCCCTTAACAGTATTACATCTAATGAATGTTATTTTAGATTAAGTTTCTGTCATTAAAATAATTCTGTAAAATTCAAATAAAAGTAACTAAAAGTATCAATTTCTTTCATATAATCTGTGGATGATTTGTGTCAACTCTTTGACACATATGATAGTGAAATTTATTTTATTTCACTATTTTTTTAGTTTTTACAATTGGTTTTTCAAAAGTTAGAATTATCAGCTCGTTAATATAAAACACTATTATACTGTTAATAACACTGCTGCAGGCATCATCTATGGATGCATACATATCCCAATGCTTGCTACTTTTGATTACTGAAAAAACATGGGAATTCCTGATGCTGATGGTATTTCTATGCAACAAAAATGGATGTGCGAGACATAGTGATTTTTTTTTTTAATTTTGAAAAAAAAATGAAAATATTAAGAAAAAAAATGAAAATATTAAAAAAAAAAAAAACAGATTTTTGCAGGAAAATGTACAATTTTACTGATCATCAGTACAAAATTACAAAGAGCCTTACATCAGTACAGTCAAACTGTATAAATTTGAGACCATGATGTTTCATATTTTAATTTAGTTATAAAATTAAAAGAATTTATGAATATCAAAAAATTTCAAAATTTAATACACAGAAAGTTTTCATTTTATTCAGATTACACTTCCTTGTTATATCATTTTAAGATGTAGAAATTTAATAAAAATAGATAAAACTAATATGATTAAATAAAGCAAAGAAGAAATGTAAATTTACAAAACCTGAACAAATATAAAACAATAGATGAATTTTAAATTGCTTAAAAATTCTTACCCAGTTTGAGGAGCAAAAGTGGTATCTAAACTCAATTTTAATCCTTTAGCAATTTGGTCTTCTACAGACACCTCTGTAGCCAAAATATTATCAGTATTCCATTTTTCTTTTAAGGTGATTCCTAAAAATAAAAGGTAGTTAAAAGTAGATTTTTTTTTCTAGTATCAACTTCTAAAGAATGTACAAATTTCAGTTATTAAGTTTACTTTAGTAAGTGAAGTACTTTTACATTAGCATACAGGGTATATAAATTTTGCTTCTTTTAGATTTTCATCCTGTTTAGTCCAGCAATAAATTCTTCTTGGCCCCTTATTGAAATCTTGTTTTCTCTCCAGAAAAACAAACCTCTTATTTATAAAACTCTTATTAAACTGGTACGAATGTATGATAAAGAAACCTGGTCTTTAACAAAAAAAAAAATTGAGAACACAAAATTACAGTTTTTGAAAGAAAGATTCTTGGAAGTTTCATTGGTGATGTCAAAGAAAATGGTGTTTAGTAGAGATACTTTAATTTTGAAATTTACTGAACCTTTAAAGAACCTGATATAATTAAAAGTATTAAAATTAAAAGAATGAATTATGCCACTCATGATGCTAAAATGGATGGTAAAAATCCAGTAAGAAAGATTTTTGTTGCACAGCCCTTCAATAGCTATAAAACAGAAAGACCAAAACCATGGTGGCTTGATTCAATTGAATAAGATTTTAAAGTGATAGGAATGAAAAATTAACAGACTAAAGTAAAAAATAAGCTGTTCAGTAGAAAGCATTGATCCACTCTGGGCTATCAAGCCAAATATGATGATGATGCGTTAATTTTATTTTAAAAAGTATATTTAAACAATTTATTTTTACTATTTGTACAATGCATGGAAAACTTGGTTTTTATTATGAGTTCATGTTGAAAACAGTACATAAAATGAAATAAATTTTAGATTGAGCTTATTAACAGTATTAAGAAAATCAAAAGAATGATTTAAACAATCATAGCTAAAAGAATTTAAATAAAAATTTTCAAAATAAGGTTTTAGAAGCACTATATTTAGAAATGTTTTTTTTATATTAAAGATGAAATATCTCTTTTAAATATGTTTTAATGATGAACAAGAAATCTTCACAGGTTAGTTATTTTTAAAAAATAATCTTATATAATCAGATTATTTTTCAGAACAGCATTATTTAATATATATTCAGCAAGAATATTCCAATTCTTTTAATATTAACTTATTATATTTTAATTTGGCAAGAATTTTTGTCATGTAATATATATTTAAATAAAAATAAACCTTTAATATTATATTGTATAAAAGGAAATGTTAATATTAATAAAACTATACTCAATGATAATTAAAAATAACTTCCTTACCATGTTTCTTTATATTATACTTTGTCTCTAAGAAAGCATTTACTCGTCCAGTATCATTGTTAGATGTACCACTAACTGTGAAATTTACATCAGTAGCTGTTTTGGTCTTGCATTCCAATTTCATAAAACCAATGTCTGAAAAACAGAATAGATAATAATAAATAAAATAAAATTAGAATTTTTCTAAAAAAAAAAAAAAATTAACATCTCAAAAGTCTTTTGGTTAGCATAGAAGGCCAATGAACTTTAGAATCTTAACAAAATCTTCTGTTTAAATATATAGATGGATTAAAACTCCATACGAGAATGTTTTTCCCATATGGCTTGAAAAGAAGTATGCATCCTCTTAGATACAATTTCTGATAAGTATCATTTAAAATGTGATACTCGATAATAACATTGCCTCCACTAAAGTAATGCTCTCGTTGAGAGAACTGTTTCTTATTCCAAATATTTTTTAACATATTAGAAGGCAGCTTAAAAATACTTACGATAATTTTTATTAAATATGTCCCTGGATTGTTTTCCAAGATCAGCAAAGCATGGAGGAGCCATCTTGAATTATCTTTAAAAATAATATAACTGTTTAATGAATTGTATTTTTAAGTTAAAAACAAAATACAGACAATCTAAATTGGATTAATATTTTAGTAAAATTCACAATTGAATCACAAGATTTAATTCTGACCAATGAAATTGTAGTAAATTATTTTATTGAAATAATTTATTTAAAATCGTTAATAATTGGAAAATCTATAATATAATATAGTAAACAAAAATAATATTATTTGCATTATATTTTATTTCAATATCGATGAATTAATGACCTACTTTTGAAGTGCTTGATTTTTGTATGTTTATTTAAAAAAAAAAAAAAAAAAAGATATAACAGAAAATTATTTATTTACTTTTCTGAGATGAAAGAAAAATAATAAGTGAGATAGCCTGTTTTATAAATAAATAATCATGAGTAAATGAACTAAATAATTTTTTTTTAAGTTACGAAATGAAAATGATCAAATGAATTTCGAGATGCCGTCTTATTATTTGCCAAGTCACCACCTATATTTTATAGAAATATCGTATTTTAATGCTTTAATAAATGATGAATTGTTCGATAATCTTACAAACACAGAAAGCAGATGAATTAAAGATATAAATTAACTTGTTAAATTACAATAATCAATATATTTATAAGAATTCGAAAATGAACCAGTACGGATAATATTAACGCAGTAAAACTTTATTTAAATATGAATAACAAATCTCAGAAGAAAAACTGATGAATATCGTACAAAACTATCATTTTTTCTATAAACTAAAAATTAATAAATTAAGTTTAATAATTAAGTAAAATAAAATTACTTACCGGAGGTTAAATGAAGGTCTGATAGGAAGTAAGTTAATGAAAATATTGTAAGATTTGAGTTGCAGTTAATATTAAATAGGAGCTACCAAATATATTTCTGTTATACAATTATAACGAATAGTAATTAAATCAATATATCTTATATTTAAAAAAAAAAAAACCTGTGATATTCTATAAAAAGTATGAAAATAAAATGTTATTTCAATTTAAGTTTCTGTTTTCTTATAACTGAAATAGAAAATCGAAGTGAAATGAAATTAAAATAATTTATCAATAAGAATCCAAATAGTGAAAGCGGTAAATTGTTACTCAAAATTTAAATCAATTACTGAGCTGTTTTTTACTTTTAAATAGTCTAATTAAATTTTTAAGGCTTACATAACATTCTTTTTTAGCTCAATAAAGATATAGGTATGCTTTTATTCTGTGTTTTTAAGTAGATATTTATATGTTGAACAGATATCCATGCAATAAATGTTATTTTTCTCAAAAGTATTTACGTTGATATAAATTTACAGAGACTTCTTTATATTATTACTTCGTAAGAGGAAGCCGTTTTTCTTTTTTTTTTCGTCACTTTAAGAATTACATTATTATAATTGTTTGAAATGTAGTTTTTAGTTTATTTAGAAATGTTGGAAATGATAACTATTGAGAGCGATTTTTGTGAAGCATATTGTTTATTCTATAATTTTACCTCACTAGGAATATAATAAATGGTATAAGCAAATTATAAGGACAATATTTTATTTTCATGCTTGATGAAAAGGGTGGTTCAGATATAAAACTTATATATATATTTTCGAAGTATGACACGAGTATTATATTGTAACCATTATTTCCCCCCTCCCTTCCAAAAAAAGAATATAAATTTTTTCTATAATGAACAACATAGTAAAAAAATATCAAAATATTGTAAGGTAGAACTGATAGAAAAGGATTAGCAAATTTATAAAGGGAATGCTTAAAAGTAAATAACAATAAACAATTATAAAAATTTGTGATTTCTTTTTATGACCATATTAACAATCTTCTGTGTATGTACATAGTTAACCTCAGGAGAAGTGATGTTGGCAATTATTGTGGCATTGTTTAAATATCAGGGACCATAATAATGAAGCATAATACTCAGAAATCAATTTTTAACTATGACTTCACAAAATATTTAAAAGAAAATTTTTAATTTTTTTTAAAAGCAGGGTAGACTAAAAATTATCACTGTCTGTTATTTTGAGAATATACAATTGAATATGTTTCTCAAACTCTTATAAAATGTATATTTCTAAATAGTAGACATATATATATATATATGTTGTTGGAAAAATTCAAAGCAAGAACACAGAATTCTGATTAAAATTTTATCCAGCTAGCAAGTAGCATCCTACTCACTGATCCTGTGTTTTATAACTTTTGACCTCATTGAATATATCAGAAATATATGTTGTAAAGAGAATTGTAGTACTGTTCTGTCAAAATTCCAAATTGAATTTTCTGTTCTGTTACTGTTATTTCAGAAATATAAAAAAATAATTTTTAACATTATGCATTTTTCTTTTCAATAAATACTTTTTTTTTCTAACCAAAATAAAATATATAAACAGAAATTATTAAAATCTAAAAAAAGTATGTTTCTAGTAGAAAATATGGTACTTGCGTATTAACGGTACCTTGGCGACAGTTGCACCAATAAAAAGAGCACACACGCCAACCGCAGCTACAGATTTGGCGCCAATCTACATTTAAAATTTTTGTTCCAAATAATAAAATATATATGAAACACTTCATTTAAAATCAAAACGCTTTCAAAATATTTTTATTCCAAATAATAAAGATTGGCGACACTTAAAAACCGCCAAGGTACCGTTAATACGTAAGTACCGAAAATATTTATTAACTTATGTAATTTTGCTATAATATTTACAAAATTAAAGAAATGAAAATTTGGAGGAAAAAAAATGTGGGCATTATTGATTTGTTCTGTTAATATTCTATTCAGTTCAGTTCTTCTCTAGTATCATGTTAATATTTTAATATATGCCATAAATTTAAATCAAAGATTAATGGATAGTTATTGAACTTCTCTTCGACAGAAATGGAAACTTGAAATTGAACTGAAAAACATGGTAAAATAAAATAGAAATGTCAAAACTACATTTGTTGATAAGACTTGGAGTTCTGCTTGTTTTGGTGTTTTTTTTCCTTCAAGTTGCCTTTTAATTATGCAAAATGACCATTGCAGTTACAGTTTACATTTAACTGTCTTTTGTATGTTGATATTTTAACAATGACAAAATGTGAAAAAAAAAAATCTTAAATTTAATGATATGTTACATTATTTTATTAATTTTTTTAAAATTAATTATTGCTTTTGCTAATAAACAGATCATATAATTAGTAACACCTTAGCTTGGGTGACCTCGCTGTGGCTTGCTGCTACTCTTACCGTAAAGTATTGCACTCCATTCTGACTTTTTACCAACATCACAGTTAGGTATAAATTACAGGTGCAAATTTTCATTGTATTACACATTAAGTAGTTGGAACTTTAATTAAATACTTTAAAAAATTCATTCATTTGCACTGCATCCACAAACAATTCATGAAGAATTCAAATGAAATTTTATCCATTCTGCCAGCTGATAGTAACGCACACCATTCCATACAACTGTCATCCATTGATGTCCTTGTATTGCCATATCAAATGAATAAAGAAACATAGACAACAGCACAATTTTAAATTTAAAAAATTTAAGAAACTTTAGTCATATGTCACACACAACAATCAGTTTCACATCTCAAAAGGTTTCAACAGATAAGCACAAGCACACTGATTAAGGATAGGAACAGATATGTCAATCATGAACAGATGAATTGATCATTAAAAAATGAGGTTACTGAAAAACATCAAGATTAAATGGTAATTGTCCTTTGGCAATTTCATTTGTTGCAGAAAAGAGACTTGACAAACTCAGAATCCTTGCAAGACTGTGATTTTGTTGAATATCTTCCAATAACACTTATTATGTATATTTATTCATATTCATGTCATAATTTTCATTGCTTTTTCAATTCTGAATCAAATTTATTTTGGTGAATTCATATGTCATACTTAAAAATTATGGGAAAAAAATTTCTCAGTTCATAAGGATTTCCTTTATATTTCATATAAATACTTCTCTGAAATTTGCACATATGTGGTAGGGTCCTACTCATGTAATTGTGGGGAAATGCTGATTTTTTTTTATCCTGATTTTATTTATAGTCTCTTTTTAATAATTAGTAAAAAATTTATTTTGTAATTCCTATTAATTTATTTTCTTACAAACTGAGATATTTTGACACTGTGTGGAATATTGAGTTTCTTATAAATAAAAAACTAAAATCAGGCTTTTTAAGAATTCCTAGAACTTTATAGGACTAAATTTAATTTAAAAATATGGTAATTGCCACAATTTTAATATATTTTATAATTGAATAAAACACTGAATAAATGTCAATGTGTCAATTATTTTAGTTTATAGAATAGATGCCATAATCTTTTTCAAAAATTTTGTAAATTTTTGGGTACTTTTTAGCTAACAAGATGTCAGTTGTTGTTGTTTTAATGCAGCTGGCAATACAGAGACAGTTAATCTTTATGCCATTAGCAAGAGCTGCACCGCTGTTACTCATTTAGCACTACCCCCACAATGCTCTATGATCATATTAGACCAGGCCCTACAGTTTAAAGTGGATTCCAAAACCACTACAAACATCCATGGCACTGCCGGGATTCGAACCCGAAACATGTGGTACCAAGTGCCAGAACACTGGCCACTCAGCCATCAGACCCCTAGATGTTTTGTTTTGAATTGATAAATGGGGTATTTTGCTACCTGTATATGTCAATATCTAAAAAATATGTTTCTGAGATTTATTTTTTTAAGGATAAAAATACTTATAACTGAACTCAATGCCTGACAATATTTTCAATGTTCCTTTCTGTCATCTCACTGAGAGAACATAAAATAGTATTTGTTTCCAAATCCATTAGTATTTGTCCTTGCACATCCAGTAGTGGTTTTCTATACATAATGAATCAGTTGTTCCAGTAATTTTTTTTTTAATCAGTGCTCTTTTATCATCCGAAATATTTATTTTAACACTTATGAATTATACTCAAATGTGAATGGTTTTTTTTATGGGAAAGGGGTTAAAAGAACAGTTTCTATTCTAAATCATGTGTCCAAAGTCTGTAGCAAAAGGAAGAAATAGGTGGATTCTTATTATAGAAATATTATATTTCAAATATGATAAGCAGATTCTTAAGTCTATTTTTATAGTAAATAATAAGGGTGTCAGTTTAATGAGAGTTGACTGTATCTTTCATTTATATATGCTTAACAAATTTAAACTTGCAAGTTTTTTATTCATTGGTGTTTTCTGTTGAGTACATTTTTGCTTTTTTGTTTGCTTTGGGGAAAAATTATTTGTAAAAAATAGTTTTTCTGTTAATTTTGAGGATTAAATATCACACCTTCTAGGAAGGAGGGAACTTATGACTTTTTCAGCATTTAAATGAAAATTTATATTTTTCTTTTTTAAATATTCTTGTAATTTCCTTGAGAATAAGCTCACATCTATGAAGATAATTTCTAGCATATAATATAATTTCTAACATAATAATACAATAAAATTAGCTTTTAATTTTTCTTTTCTAATAGAAACTTAAAATATTTCATTTGCAAAATCTATACTATTTGATAATTCATGAAACAGAGAAAAAAACTAATTATAAAAAAAAATAATAATAATTGTTTTTCCACTTTAAATTTGTTATATTATTAAATTAACATGGATTTGTTAACTTTGATTATTGTTTTAAGTCTCATCTTATGAAGTTGACCAATATGCGTATAAAATAGATTTGAAATAAATATTTTTCTAAATTGTAACAAAATACTTATGTACCTAATTTTTATTCAATTAATATTTGAGGGATTGTTTTGATATTTTGTTTTAAGAATATATTGGTAGAAAATAATTGAAATATTTGTTAAAAAAACTGCAAAAATTAAATCATTAAAAAAAATTTATTTAAAATATTAAATTAAATATACCATTCATTGCATTATATTTATATTGAATTAAATTTAAGCTATTTAATAAAAAAATTGAATAAATATTGTTAATTTTTGAAATAATTTTATTTCATTGCTTAAAATATTAGATCATTTATTCAAGTTAGTTTTTATCAAAAGTTTAGGTGTATTTCAAATAGTTTAATTGCTTATATTGATAAATTTTTAAAAATATATAATTGTGATCTATTTAAGGGTTTCATATTTGTTTTTTACTTTAATGTTTATAAGATATTTTGATATTAAAATATATATATATTATTTCCAGTTATTTTTTCATACATTTAAGAAAAGTTTTTAGTGAATAACTATGGGAAGGCGTAGGAGTAAAAGAAAGCCTCCACCCAAGCAAAAAGCCATTATGCCTTTGGAAACTCAATTCAACTGTCCATTTTGTAATCATGAAAAATCATGTGAAGTTAAGATGTAAGATTTTAATTTTATTTTGCCTAATTAGCATTTTCGTTAATTATTATTAAAGCATTTTTATTCCAAACAAAAAGTTTTAATAGTTGCTTTCTTAGAAAATTATTTGCTATAGAAAGGAATATTCAAAGTACAATATCATTATAAAGAGATTTGTTCAGTATTGAAACTCTTAAGTTTACCATTCTTATCTTTATAAACATATGTATTTATGGCATTTTATTTATATTTCAGAGATAAGATAACCTTGTAATGAAATGTTTAAAGAGATTCAAAATATTCTATTAATACAAGGGAAGAAAAAACAATGATTAAATAGCTATTTAGTGTTAAAAATTAATATTTATAATAAATTTTTTTTTTTTTTTTTGGTAATTATATTTTACTTGATATTACATAAACTAAATTTCAAATAGATGTTTTTGATTTGAAATCATATGAATGTTTTTGTAATTAAAGTTTCAATTGATAATTTATTTAACTTGTTATAAAATGCTGCCAGTCAAATATTTTTTTATAATTGTGAAAATTTGAAATTATAAACATAATTGTGTGAGTTATAATTAATATGTTTCATAATAATTAATTAATTGTTTAACTTCAGTGATATTAATGATGATAGGTTTTAAATATATCATAGGGTTAAAAAAATGTATGTAAATGAATTTTTATTTAATTCTAAATATTTTTTTTTTTTAGGGATAGACAAAGAAATACTGGCCGAATTACATGTCGTGTTTGCTTAGAAGATTTTCAAACTGCTATTAATTGTATCCTTTTGTAGGAAAATGTTATATTTATATATATATATATATATATATACTAACAGAACCTGGCATAAGTTGTCCTGCCAAAAAAAAAAAAAAAAAAAATGCATTGTAGTAAATTACATATCATGAATATATTTTCCATGTTCCAATATATGTGCATACTAATTTTCATGAATATCATTTGAATGGTATATATGATGAAATGCTGCAACACCATCTGGTGGCAAGTAACAATAAAATGGATAGTGTGATCATATTTTCCACACTCAAATAAATATTATTACTAATTTTCATAGCAATTGGTTGAACGGTATAGAAGTTGATATACTGCAGCACCATCTGGTGGTGGCTTACAACAGAGGGGATAGCATAAAAAATTTCCATTTTTTATTAAACACACAAAAAATTTCATCAAAATCGGCCCAGCTGTTTAGGGGGAGTTCAGTGACAAAAACATGTACAGAAGAATTGTATATATAATGAACAAATAACTATTAATATAAAGATAAACTATTGCATTTTATAATCTATAATATTAAATTGTAAAAGTGTAGAAATATATGATATGTATTATAAAAAAATAATAAATAAAACTAATTTCGAATTTAAATCTTAACTTACACATCAATTAAATATTGCAAATAGTTTTTTTGTTAAAGTTAGAAGCAAAAGAAGCATTTTTCCTGAAAAGGGTATTATTACAAATAAATTAAAAAATTCATTTTGTGAAGGTTGAAAGCGATATTTTATTACCTTTGTATAACGCGAAAGAATTCATAGTGAAAATTAATTTCTGAATATGACATATGGTAAAAGTAAAAATTTGATATTTATTTGTAGCAGAAATGAAACTTTTCATAAAATTAATTTCCAGTATAATTTCTGCTTTATTTGAAAGAATGTAGCTATATTTATACTCAGCTTTAATTTATAATTTTTCACTATTCCTGAATGGTCATTTTTGTGAATTCATAGATGTTATTTCTTAAATATGCAGTAAATAGTATCTACCAATATTGTGTAGTATCATTCTTTTTAATAAATTTATTCATATATTGATACTTATTTTTTAATTAATAATATGGATTCTCATTAAAATATACAATATATATGCATTTGCTACTCTTTATTCTTAAAAGTATAGTGTAACATGCATTGCAATTATTATTTAAAAATAGACAGCATTCAAATAATTAACCTTAATTTGATTTGATAGAAAAATGTCATGCAAGATAAATGAAGACTTAATCTAATTATTTATAATTATAGAAACTATCACTGAAATATAATTCTTTTATTATTCTTAAAACAAAAAATATGGTGGCTATTTTATTTATTATTATTTTATTACAGTTGTTTTAATGATTAGAAAGAAATATTGATCAAAATAAAATTATCAATATATGTATTTTTTTATAATGTTCTTCACAATTGTTTTAGTGCTAAGACCACAAACAGTATCTTTATGTTCATCTAATAATTTATTAGATTAAATATAATTTTTGTATGTGGTTAACTTTTGTTTAGGTTAATATAATTTTTTGAAAGATATTTTATCTCACAGATTTTCTTAATTAATTTGAAAGATCTTTCAGAACCTGTTGATGTTTATAGTGATTGGATTGATGCCTGTGAGACTGCAAACCAATAGCATCAAATTCACAAGAAAATCTGTATATACTGATGAAATTCATTCTGTAAATGTTCATTATGTTTATTATTTGCATCATAAAAACAAAAACTATTTTGTTTATTTTGAATTAATTTGTTTCAGTAAGTTTTGTTAAAAAAAATAATAGGAATTTTTTATGAGAATTGAATGAATTATCATATGTTCTTTTTAATAAATGAAATTTTTTTTTTTTTTTTTTTTTAATAATTTTGAATGGTTGTTAATGAATTCATTGCTATAGGGATTAAGAAAATGTTTTTCAATATTACTGTTCCATAACATTTTTTACTATATTTGTTATACAGTTGTTTTAATGATTAGAAAGAAATATTGATAAAAAAAAAAAAAAAAAAAAATTAAAAACTGTTTTCAGCTTTATTTTTTATATCCTAAATGTCTAAAGAATAGTTATAGTAACAAAAATTGTAAATTCAAATGTATCTGATAAAGGTTACAAAAATTTCTTGAATTAAAATATATACTTCTTATATAATAAATTCCTTTTCCTTTACATGCATATTTATTATGCAATAAACTTTAAAAAAAAATACCTTTTATGATTGAGAAAATTGAAAACAAATGTTTGTAATTTGTAAGCCAAATTTTAATTACATTTTTAAAGTTTGATGTATAGGTAATCAACTTGCATATTTCCATTTCAAATCTTCACTGTATGTCATAAAAGTATGGAAACAAAATTCAACTTTTTTATTTAAAGTTAATGTAAAAATCAAAAGCTGAATGCAAACTCTGTGATCCAATGTAAAACATTATTGGCAAGTTCGTATTGTAGCAGAAATACGGATTGAATGCGAAACTAATTTATTGACTTAGACATATAAAATAACACATTTTTTTAAAAAGGAAATTATGAACATTAAAAAAAAAAAAAAATTTATAAATATATGCTTTTCAGCAATAGATGCATACATTTATTAATACATTTTTTTTTTTCAGTTTATCTTTATATTTGCAGCTTTGAATTTTTTAGAATACTAAACATTGAATATTTTAATAGAAATACTATATCGATTTTTAATAGATTTCTTATAAGATTTATTAAAAGAATTTAATAATTATTAAATTCTTTTAATAATAAAATATTAAATTGTTTTATGAATTTTATTTTGCTATGCTAACTGTACAATGACTGTTTAATTGAAATATGAATTATTTGAAATGTGTGGTAGTAAGAAATATTCATTTAAAAGTATCAAATGATATAAGAGTTTCGATCAAGTTAGGAAAAAAAAAAATTATATTTACTATGAGTTATTTTTATTTACATAAGTAAAAGCATCATTTTTTAGTTTTAAAATAAATCTATCCAATTGTTGAAAAAATAGAAAATTTGGTAAAATTGCAGAAAAGGGGACGTTGGGATTTGACATGAAATGTTTTTTGCCCAATGACAGGTGCTAGTTTAATTGAATAGGGCAACCCTACCAAGATAGCTCGATTTCGCGAAGCAGATTTTAAATACAAAAATATAGAAAAGTGCTGAAATTTTTAATGGAAAAATTAAAAAAACCTGCTGAAAATCTAAGGGAATATGTACTTGCCATAGGATTATGAAATTTGACTAAAATGCGTAGGTTATGTTGGATTGTATTCAGGATAATGTTCTCTTTCATAATAGCATCCATGCAGATTTCTCTACAAAACCTCTTCTAATCGGTTACAATATTCTGCGCACAATCTCATCAGCTATAACGGCAGTCGAATGCCTATGAATGTCGTACGTAATTCTCATAATATCGCACAAATTCGTCTTTGATTGAGAGGACCACGAATTTCGACGAATGGATCTCTTCACATTTTGCACACATCAGTAAATTTGGCTCTGCATCTCCACATATATACATTAGATTTATATTTCGTAATCGTTAGAATCATATTTTCACAATTGGGACAAACAACATTCTTAGCAGTCAAAACTTCCGACATACACCATTCAATAATTTTCAACTTAACCTGACATTCCAAATCCCTACTATAGCTTTCAATTTTGAGAAGTTTCTGGAATAAAATTATTCCATATCAATCCTGATCCAACGACTTTGAGCAGCTCACATGGGAAAAAAAAACGCGATGCAGGAATTGGTAACGTGTGAAATGAATTATTAATCATAGTTAGGTGCTTATTTTGAAATACCTGTAGTCCCTTAATATTTGTGAGGTAGGTTGAGGCCCATATTGGACTTCCATAGACTTGAATCAGTCTAATGATGGATTTGTAGAGCAGAAGCTTGTGTTTGATCACTAGCCTGCTATTTCGAGAAATTAAGCTGTTGTTGTTAAGCTAACAGGCTGCCTTGGCAATAGTGCTTTTGATGTGGGAATTGAAGGATAATTTTGGGTTTAGTAACAATCCTATGTACTTATATTCAGTAACCCATGGAACGGGCTGGCTAAAAAGGGTGACACTCCCAAGATAAAGAAATTTTCCGAGTAAACAGCATACAGGCCGATTTAGAAGCTTTTACTTTCCAGGCGGTTAGCCACTTCTCGAGATTATAGACATAATGTTGGATACCTTTAACTGCAAGCTGAGGTGATTTGTTTTTAGAAGCTATGTCTGTGTAGTGAACACTGACTATTCCTGGAAATGTCTTTGATATAAATGTTAAAGAGGGCGGGCGCAAGGAGTAAACCTTGCGCCCGCCTGCCCTGTGATTAGGCTGGGAGAAGAAGTAACTCCTCGGACTTGGAAATCTCTGGGTTCGAGATAGGAGTGAAGAATTTTGATAAATTGAGCCGAAAATTTAGGTCGTATGTACTTAAATAATAAGCCAAATTTTATCAATAATTTTGGCTACGTCCAAAAATAATATTTCCGTAGATTTGACATTGCGATTGTTAAAACCATTCTGAATAAGCTTTTTCAATCTTAGTAACTGATGGCAGGTGCTAAGTTGTCTTCTGAAACCAAATTGTTAGAGTCGCAATGCTGATTCAGGCGTTTAAGTATCGCATATTCGAATATTTTGCTCAAACTACTAAGTAATGAAATAGGACGGTAATTTTGAAGATAGGCCACATTAGAATTCGGTTTCGGAATTGGGGATACTACGGAAGTTTTCCAGCAAACTGGAATGTGACAAATCCTGAGAAGAAAATTAAAAAGAAGGATAATATAAAGAATGAATTTAATAGGAATGGACTTTAACATACGATTGTAAGAGAAAAACAGGCATTAAAACTACATGATAAGTACAAAAGAATAAACCTGCAGCATTGGCAACAGTACTCTGCCGTCACCCTCAGACTGAAAAGGCACAAATCATTTATCTCTTGTGCGGAGGAACTTTGTATTTTATATAACATCATGCTAACATTATCTCGTCCTTTTCAAATTGGCTCCTCTTCACCTACTAGTAGAGCCCCTACTTATAATCTTTCCATTGCATGTCTGAAAAGAAATGCGATACACATCCTAGGTTACACTTCCTTCCTTTTACTAGGTTAAAACTACAAATTATCCTTGTTCTGAATGGATCCAGATTTACACCAATGGCTCATGCATGTGCATGTGAAGGATTTTTTGAGGAATCATATGCAGTTAGTCTTAATGCCTCCAATTTTGATGCTGAGATTTTTGCCATAAGAAATGAAATTTTAAACATTCTTGGACTAACTACTGATCTTAATAAAACAGTTATCTTTATTGACTGCCAAGCTGCAATCTTGGCAATTGTCTTCTATACACCTAGTGATTGCTTCCTTGTTGAAAAGGCTAAGATAAATATGTATCCAATGCAATTGCGTCTGGCTGGGAGATTGTTTCTCAGTGAATTCCCAGCCACTTCGGGGTGTCTGGAAATGAAAACGTCCACCTCTTGATCAAAAATGGTTGTAAGTTATCACAGCCACAATTTCCTTTATCCTTTCATCAATTTAGTACTGAGGTAAAGAAGAAAATAGACAAACCTTTAAAACAAACATACGAACTCCTTTCAACTAATAAAACGTGGAATATACTTGTTTCGTCACCCACCCCATTGGACTTGCCCCGTGCAGTTTTTACAGTCAATTTTTGACTCTCGACAGGACATGATTTTCTTAATAAAACTTGTAGCTACTAATTATGTCTGTCCTCTGTGCTCATCAGGGAAGCCATGGACTTTTTACATTTGACAACATGCACTGCACTTGATTTTATAACTTTTAATTCTGACAACTTAACCAAGGCTAAATTTTATTTGGCTGCTAGAGTCCTTATGGCGGATAACGCTACAGTTTGATGTAGGGAAAAAAAAAAAAAAAAAAAACCGATTATTAATAAGATTCAGACCAGGTGTTTTTTTTTTTTTAAGTTGTGTATGATGTCACAGATTTCCCTAGGTGTAATTGGTTCTAGATCATTAATGTGTGGATGTTCGAGAAAGTCTAAGATAAAAGAGTTGGTATGATGGAAGAAATTTTTATCTTCGATATCGTGGTTGAGTTCGAATTGTTTTTTGAGGCTATCCACGAGCAGTTCAGCTTTTTCTTCCTTGGAAAATGCTACTTTGCCATCGACGCTTTGTAAGGCCGGAATGTTGTGATAATGTTTGCGTAGGAAGCTGCTCATCATTGTTGAATAAAGATGTCGAGTGCCTGAACGCGAAGCGTTCATCTACTCAATGGTATGTGAAGGCAGTAGGAAAGAAAAGTCATGATAAATAGATAATAGTAATCGTATGATTTGAGAGAAAAAAAAAGAAGAAAGTAAGGAAAATGTAAATCATCGGTGATGGAAACATAACAAGAAATTTATGATCAGTAAATATGCGTTGAAGTAAAATATCTAAAAAGCGATAAGTGAGCAGGAAATTATGGTGGTTTGAGGCTTCGATTCCATTTAGAAGTAGAGAAAGGATACTTGTATTTTCCATTCAGTTGCGTAAATATAGTTTGTGCCTTGAGGAGAGGGTTTTCATGAGTAGCAATGGTATTGAAGAAATTTCTAGAAAGTTTAGTAATATAGTTGTCAATAGAATCAATTTTTAAATCATGATGAATTGTAGAGTTGTGGACAAACCAGGGTGCACCAGTGATAATACGAAGAAGATTGTTTTGAATAATTTGTACAGATTTCTTGTTAGATTGTGCAGCTAGACCCCAGATTGGAGCAGCATAGGTAAGGATAGGCCTAAGAACTTGTTTGTAGACAAGAAGTTTGTTTTACAAAGTTAATTTAGAAAATTTATTAATGAGTGGTAGAGTGAGATAAAATTTTTTCCAACATTTTTCTTTGATTTTTTGAATATGAGCTCGAAACGTAAGTTTATTGTCTATAATTAAGCCGAGATATTTAATATTAGTTGCCCATTCAATTTGTTGATCAAAAAGGGAGAGATTAATATATGGTTGTCTGGCGTGTCCTTTTCGGAAAATGATGGCTTGAGATTTAGAGACATTAATTGCGATGCGCCATTTAGTCAGCCAATCTTCTAGGATATTCAGAAAATTTTGAAGAGTATTGATGACATAAAGAATAGAAGCACCTTGGGCAAGAGCAGCAGAATCGTCAGCAAATAGGCAAGTGGAAATGTTAGTGCATTGAGGAAAGTCGTAGGTAAAGATATTGTAGAGAATAGGACTGAGCACGCTTCCTTGAGGTGTACCAGCACTAATACGACCGATTGGGGAGAATTCATTATGAAGTCGAACTTGAAAGGTTCTATTTTTAAGATAATTTGTAATGATAAGTGTGATCCAAGTTGGAAATTGAAGTTTGATCATTTTGTAGATCAGTCCATCGTGCCACAGTCGATCGAAAGCTTTTTTGACATCTAGAAAGACACCTCCTGTAAAGAGTTTATAGTTATATCCTTCAGTGATGATATTGGTGATACGTAGAAGTTGATGACAAGTTGAGTGATGTTGACGGAATCCAAATTGTTCTGCTGGAATTATGGAATTTTTATCGCAAAAAGAAGTAATATGTTTCACTAAGAGTTTTTCGTAAAATTTTCCTACACAGTTAAGCAGACTGATGGGCCGATAATTTTGAGGAAATTTCCTATCTTTTCCAGGTTTAGGGAACATAATGATATTTGCTTTTTTCCAGATAGGAGGGAAGTAGTGATATTTAGTACAGCTGTTGTAGATTTTTGCAAAATGAGTAATGGCATTAAGGGGGAGACACATTAAGGCTTTATTTGGAATGTTGTCAGGTCCAGAAAATTTCCGAATGTTGAGATTCTTGATTAAGTTAATTATGTCAGATGGAGAAAAAAAAATATTGTTATGATAATTTTGATGATCAGCTAGAAAGGAAGTTACTGTATCTTCAACATGCTCAATTTGTGAGTAATCGCAAGGTTCAGTGTTTTCTTGAAAGGAGAGTTCAAGGTTTTCAGCAAAAGAGTTCGCTTTATCAGAAGATGAGAATATAAGACCTGAGGATCCACCCAGTGGAGGAATTTTGGGATATTTTTTGGTAAAATGTTTGTTAATTTTGAAGAGAGAATTATCTTCTGGATTTAGGCCTAATAAAAATTCATTCCATCTGTCATTTTTTAATTTGTGAATTATTTGCTTTATTTCTTTTTGAAGCTTGTTGACGGATTGCTTGAACGGAGGAAACCTGGTATCTTGCCATAATTTTCGAATTCTGTTTTTTCCCGCAATTTTAGAGGTGATTTCAGTAGGAAGTTTTTGGTGTGGTGTACTGAGTTCTTTAGATTTTCTAGCAAGGTTGATAGCAGAAGTAACAGCATAGTTGAATTTATCAATTATTTTGTCAATATCTTGAATATTGAAGATGACTGGATTACCAGGAATGCTTTGAGTGAGAATTTTAGTAAAAATATTTCAATTGGTAGTTGTGATTATGCTATTGAGGAAGGGTGTAAATGAATTATGAGAGACTTCAACTATCACAGGGTTATGATCACTGGAAAGATCGTTGATAGAAGAAGCAGACCCGGCGTTTAAATTTTTAAGAAGTGCGATGTCAAGAGTACTATTGCAGGGATTGTGAAGGCAAAAATATGTGGATCATTAGGAGCAATAACATTGAGTGCATTAAGATTTGTCCATTCGAAGCGAATAGAACCATTTATGTTGCTGCGTCCATTATTCCATGCAGGATGCTTGGAATTGAAGTCACCAAGTAGAAGTACTTGTTGATTGGAGTTCGCTATTGTATCAAGTTCTTGTGTGAGGAATCTATCAATTGGAGGGCGATAAATGCTAGCAACAGTAATTTTTAGGTTATACTTGAGATTAATAACGATAGCAGAGTTTTCAAATCTGGTTGTAGTAAAATAAATTTGATGATGATTAATATTTTTATGAATGCAGATAGTCGTGCCTCCCCCTCTGTGGGTAAGACGATCGGAGCGATATATGATATAATTTGGAATTTTGAAGGAATCGCCTGGCCGAAGATGTCTTTCTTGGAGAGCAATTACATGAGGTTTATTTTCAGAAATAAAATTTTGTAGTTCATTAATTTTTCCTTTAAGACTATTGGAGTTCCAAGTCACGCATAAGATAGAATTATTGGTCGATCTATTGAATGTTATTGACTGGTTGATTTTGAAGAGCAGTTATTAAAACAGAAAGATTTGAAAGTACCCCAACTAATTGTTGCAGAATGAGTGG
Organism: Caerostris darwini; assembly: GCA_021605075.1. Lineage (NCBI taxonomy): Eukaryota > Metazoa > Arthropoda > Arachnida > Araneae > Araneidae > Caerostris > Caerostris darwini. Next base: position 391,864 of record BPLQ01003103.1, read on the forward strand.
AATTGGAGGCGTTTCCGCGGAATCCTGCAGAGTATTGGAAGAAGTAGTATGGTGAGAGGTCTGGGTAGGAAGAGTTGGAAAGTCATTTGAAGAAGGAAGAAGAGTTGGAGAAGCCTTCTGTTGAGCGGGAAGACACAATTGGTTGGAGTTCTCAGGCTTCATTTGTTGTGCTTGTTTTTTAAGTCTCTCCGTCCAAGCGTTGACCTTCGGGGGGGAGCAGGAGTGAAATTAGCAGGGTTTTTAGGACAAGCCGAGAAATTTGCAGTATGCTCTCCAGAGCAAAGGGCGCATTTGGAAGCTTCATCTGGCCTTTTGGTGCATTCTTTGGTGGCATGAGGTCCAGCGCATTTGAGGCATCGAGGGTCTCTTGTGCAGAATTTGCTATAATGATAGAATTCTTGGCATTTATAGCATTGGCTGGGTCCTGATTTTCTTCTGAGTGGTTCAAATTTGTCCCTAAAGTAATATAAGGTGGATAGGTCGAAAATTCTTTTGTTTTGTTCATTTTTTTGTAGAACTATTAGGTACAGAGGTAGATTGCCGGTACCAACACGATTACGAAGTGTAGTGATGAATTCAGGATGAAAGTTGAGAATTTGGAGTTCTTGCATGATGACATCAATTGGGAGATCCGAAGGCAGTCCTCGAATTACAACTTTAAGTTGCTTTTCTTGGGGCAGTTCAAATGTATGACTTTTAAGTTTCAGATGATCAATTTGCTTCCGTATGGATCGGTAGTCATCAGGTGTGGAAAAACTTTTAATTTGCCTCCAGAAAGGCGTCCTTCAATCTTTGAATTTGTAATCTGGTTGAAGTTCTTAAGAATTTCAGTAGAATTTTGTATGTTGTCAATTATAATTGGAGGAACATATTTAGTAGTATGAGGTGCAGGACAAGAAGAAGCAATATTGTGGTCATCAGTGACCACAATAGTGTGTGTGAGATCAGTTTCCATACTGTTTTCGTCCAGATGTAATTTATCAGCATTTTTTGAAATTTCTTCAATTTTAGCAGGCGGTATGTTGTCTGCATCACTAAGACCAAGATTTAATCGGGGTTAAGGCAAGCAAATTTGGAAGATAACTTGATAACAGTGGGATCACTGGTATTAGGCCGTTTAGCTAAATTTTTTCTTTGCTTTTGTGTGACTTTATTTTTTTTCTTTTTAGTAGGAGTAGTTACCGAGTTGTTTGAATCATTGAGTTTCACCATGATGAGACTCATTTACTTCCTTAAGTTTTTATTGGTTATATTAGAAAGCGCAAGTTGTAAAAAAATATCTAAATTAGGTATGTGAGGTTCAATTTTTAAGCAATTTTCAATAATGTTCATATGATCATTGAGGTTTTCGCACTCAATGAATGATGAAAAATTGTTGATGCTAATATTAAGTTGATCAATTTCTTGAATAAAGGAAGCTGCTAATGAGAGAAAGAGTCCATGCTATGAAAAAATACTCTTAGGTCAAGTTCTTACACATGAATTTCTGCCTCGATGATTGTTTAAATCTTGGGTGCTTAAAATTATCTGAATGAGTTTAAAGAGTATTAAGTATTCGTTCGTAAAAATTCCTCATTCATGATAAGAGTTTTATCACTGCCATCTATAGGAAAATATCTGAACTAATCATATCGTAAAGCGGGACAAGCTAACTTACAAAACAGATCTCTAACTCTATTATATTTGTTAACTCACTTCGCGATTCAAATTTGCTATACGAAGTGCATGCTGGTTAATGTTTTACTAAGTTTTTCTTTCAGTACAATGTAAGGAAAAGATAATATAATGAATGTTCAGGTCTTCAAATCATATATGAAAGTATATTTAAAAAATTGTTTTATGTACATTGTATACTTGAATTGTGCAATACATTTTGTAAAAATATCAAATCAACCGTAATTCCTTTGTTCAGTTTCTTTTAATGTTCTTATATTTTTAATCAAAATGAATTTGAACAACAGTGTTAATGAAACAAATAAATGCCTTACACAAGATTCGTGTTTATCTGAATTATTAAATAACAAAGATGACTGCAATGACATTAATGAGAACAATCACTTGCTAAATAAAAATTTTGCAGATTCAAAATTTCATTGTGACCAATGCAATAAGAAATTTAGACGCAAAGGAATGTTAAAAAAACATATACAAGCTCACAAAAATGTACAGAATTACTCATGTGATATTTGTGCTAAATCATTTAAAGTAAAAGCAGCTCTTCGTACTCATTGCATAACACATATGAAAGAACAAGTTTATAAATGTACTATTTGTGAAGAAAAGTTTGCTCGTTTATATGAACTAAGAAGTCATTATCGTAATCATTCTGAAGGATTACCTTATACTTGTGATGAATGCTCTAAAGGGTTTGCTCGTAAGCATCACCTTAGACAACATAAACTTACTCATAGCAATGATAAGCAATTTGAGTGTGGTGTCTGCCAGAAAGGTTTTAGGTTAATGTCTGAACTAAAAAGCCATTCTCTCCTTCATTTTGAAGATAATCCATTTAAGTGTACTGTTTGTGAAGAAGCATTCAATCAAAAGCATCTACTTAAAAAACACATGCACACTCACATCGAAAAAAAGCCCTATACATGTAATATATGTCATAAAGGTTTCTATGAAGTTTATTATTTGAAATCTCACTCCCGTATTCATACCAATGAAAGGCCATACATATGTGATATCTGTAAAAAAGGGTTCAAAAGTAATTCAGAATTAAACAAGCATTGTCGAGTTCATACAGGTGAAAAGCCTTATGTGTGTGATTTCTGCAATAAAAGATTTACATTGAAAACTTCTTTAACTTATCATGTCCATCTACATTCCACAGATTGGCCTCATGTATGTGAAGTGTGTGGCAAAAAATTTAAACAAAAGAGAAGTCTGAGAGATCATTATCGAAATCATTCAGAAGACAAACCGTATAAATGTGATGTTTGCCAAAAAGGTTTTAATGAAAAAAGAGGTCTCACACAACACCAACGAATTCACACTGGTGAAAAGCCACATGCTTGTAGTTTATGCAATAAAAAATTTGCAGTTAGAGCAAATTTATTGACACATTATCGTTCTCATACAGATGAAACACCTTATGTATGTGAAATATGTCAAAAAGGATTTACTAGAAATTTCAATTTGAAAAAGCATTACCGGATTCATTTAATAACAGAAGATTGTTCTACTTCTGTTTCAAAGAATATCAAATGAAATTTTTTTTAGTGTTAAATTGTGTTGTTCATTTAACTGAATCTGGCTGCTGAGTGAATTACTTTTTTTCGAAGTCTTGAATTATGTTTATATAAAAAGATAAAACAATTCTAACAATAAATAAATAGAAGAAAAAAGTATAGATAAATATTTAAAATATGCATTAGAAATAAACATATAGAAAAAAATATGAATACATTTGACTGCCAATAAACCCCAAGACATATAGTTAAACTAATATTCAATCACGCTTGATACTGAAAACATATATTTTTTTATTAACAATAGGAAAAGACAACACATAATGTTTATGAATAAATAAACAAAAGTTGGAACAGGATTATATTGTCAACTGTGCAATTTATACTGTTGCCAAGAAGTAGAGTTCAATTATAATAAATCAAAAGTTAATTATATTATGTAATTAATTTTGAAAAAAAGATCTCAGGCTCATAATACTACAGAATGACTCATTATATTATTAGCCTGAGATCTTGATTTTTTTCATTAAATTGAACTAATTAAGAACATTTTACAAATTTCTAGTCATTTTGTAAAATTAATTGCATAATACATAGAATGAAGAAATTTTTTTCTTTTGTTGTAGACATGACAAACATAGTATTTCAGATTTTTTTTTTATAATTATTATATTAATTATTCTAATTTTCCCCCCCCTCTCTCTCTATATATATTATATAGTAAAAGACAAAGTAAATATTATAAAAATACCTTGTAAGGACACTTAAACATAATTAAATCTGGCCTGCAAAAAATAATGTGGAACTATTTCTAAAAAATAGCCAGTAATTTCACATTTCTTATGATTATTGATGATATTTAACTATTTTGATGATCAAAATTTATGTTTTATTAATGTTTATTTTTTTACTCATTTCTAAAAATTCCTTAGCAATATCGCATTTTAGAGGAACTTGTAATTTTGATAATTTTTTTGGTTTCCCAAGCTGTTACTTATCTAAGCCTAAGAAATTTTATGTACTGTGTTGTCTAATTGAAAAGCTTTGCCATAACAGCACTTTCATAAATTTTCTTGCAACAAAATTTTAAAGGGGGGAAAGAATTCATTTTATGAGAAACAATGTGGAAATTCTGACACAGAAATTTAAAAAAAAAAATTTAACATTTTGAAAATAACTGAAAGTGACATATTAAAGTAGGGAAAAAAGGAATATGGCTATGATAATACATAATTCATAAGTTTCAATAAAATTGAAAAAATAGTGTTTTCATGTACGAAAAAAAAGTGCTGAAATGGATATGGAAAAGTCAAAGAAAAAAAAAAAAAAATTCAGAAATTTTATGTACTTACTCATGGTTGGAAAATGTTGGATTTTGATGCAGTGTGAGAAGGATCTATGGGGCAGGTATATTTGCTTGATGCCCCTCAGAAGGTTTCAAGTTTTAAAAAAAAAAGCTTGGTGATGGGGGTGGGGGGGAATACTGTCCTATGTATATGATGTCATATAAATTTATTAAGGTAATGATCCTGATCTTTTCCTCCCATTTTTTTTTTGTTTTTGTTTTAATCTTTTCTACTGATTCTGTTTAAACAAAATTCCTGTTTAATGTGAAATCAAAATCCTTTGGTTGTGTTAATTTGTGCCCCAGTTTCTTGGTCTTTAAAAATTTTTAAGTCATTAACAGTTTGGTCGATAAAGCATTTGTCCCCAACCCCATATAACCATCTACATTATCTTTCATACTAATCAGATTTATTTGTCTTCCCCAGGTTGAACCCACAAAAATCTTAGCTTTCAAGCATACACCATTCAATCACTTGCAACTCATCTCGTCAGTCAAAATCTGCAGAAATTCCTGTTGTAACACTATGTCTGAAATTGCAAGTACCGCCTGAACATCTTATCCCCAAATAAAAATTGGGATCAGATATTGTAATGAAGGATTTTCAGAAGCATACAAGAAAAAAAAATTTAGATGACTGATGAGCAATGAAACAGAACGAAAAAAAAATCCCTTGTTCAGCCCTCATGTTTTATACTACAACAACAACCTCACAGGATATAAAAAAATTTAATCTTCTAATACTTTAAAGAGCACTAGATTATATTGGAGCATACCAGGAAAAAGAATTGGAAAACTCAAAAATTCTGAGGAATGAATTTTGATACAAGTTATATTAAATATACAATGTGTTTTAACACATTATTGCCTCTTGTTAATGAAGAAAAGTTGCCAAATTCCAGGGCCCCTAAAATAATATTTGCTAATTACTTTATAATTTATTTACAAAATTATGCAATATCTTTTGAATATAACCTAATTACATTATGTTAGAAATATGCTAGTTTTGTTAGTTGAAGAGAATTAATATTTGCAGTGCTTGATAATGTTATTTGTAACCTGACAATAATTAAAAAATTTTATGCTAATCGTTCTTTAAATAGAAAGGGAACATTTTTTGTGTTACTATATTATCAAATTATTTGTTAAGTTTTTCATTAATAATTTACTTATTTTAAAAAATGTTTTTTAGAAATAATATCCCTACTTATCTTCTTTTTTTACAAATTATTTGTAGGATTACATATAATCTAAAATTTATAAGTCTATTACTAGTAAATTTTTTTATACATAAGAGAAATTTTTCTTGCTATATATACTATTAAATTAGTTGGTTTTTTTCATATATAACTTACTTATTCAAAAAGAAACTTCTTCATACTTTTGATAAATACCATTAAATATGTTTTAAACCATGTAAATGTTAAGTGCTTTAGATTGTATTGTTTTTGGTATATGATAAGTAAATTTTAAAATCTGTGATTGATGAATTTAAATTGTGTAAAATTTTTAACACATATATTAAAATTTTGATTATTATTTTATATAATTAAATATTTGGTTACTTTAAAGTTAAAAAATAAAATTATTTATTAAAATTAAAATTACATTAATGACTCACTTATGATTTGTATTTGTAATTTAATTTAATTTACATTTTTCCATTCAATGTTGCTCATAATGATTTCAGTGTGCATTTTTGTACACTTAAATTGTACTCAGTTTATTGTCCATGTATAACTTATAGATTGAGAATAAATCAATCTAAATAATAAATATTAAATAATAATACTAATATTTCTTTTTCTATTACAACTGTTAAAAAAAATAAGAGTTTGCATATATCATTGCTTCAAATAATTTATATTTGTTAGAATCAATAATTTAAAAATTTCTCTAGTTTACCTTATAAAAACTCTAAATTTAATTCATTTGTATATGAAGGGATGTTGCATAATAGATGATTAAACATTCAGGTAAAAATCAAAAAGAATATTTAATTACAGCACACACATATAACATGATTAACACATCAATAGCACAGATGTTGTTGCTGAAGGCTCAAATCCTTGTTCACCACAACTCTCTGTCTTATCTACCAAAGTTGTTCGCTTCTAGGAAGTTAAGTGCCATCTAGTAGTAAAGAAGCTGTCGAATGCATGTTGTCTAAAACTACTGCCTTCACATGTATAGTTAAAGGTATATAATCAGTATCTTATTGAAGTTTTAGATATTCTCAGATTTAATCTGGAATTTTTTTTTTTTTTGTAATAATATTATACTCTTTCAAAATTTATTTATTGATTTACCTTAAAAACAAAGAATAAAACATGTATCTATAAGATTTGTACATGTCTTTAATTTGAAAATTAAGCATTTTTAAAAATTTTTGATTTTTGTGACCTTTTAGAAATAAATACATGTAACTCTCAAACTCTAAATAATTTAAAATATTAAGTTTATATTTACTTATATCAGAAATTTAATCTTTAGTAAAATACTTTCACTTCAAAAAAAGGCCTATCATATTGAAATTTTTAGCAATTTAAATATAAAACTTTGATAAAAAATTTAATATACAAAATATTTAATTATATAATTATTATTATAATATTAATATTTATGAAATCTAAAATTGGTTTCCATATTTTTGTAAAAACAATATGTACAAATTTTCTCAGTTCCATGACCTATTTACAATATTAAAAAGGCCCCAAATAGTATCAAATTGCAAAAAGGATTTATTCTAACTGATCTGACAGTAGTCTACTGTTTTAAAAAATTCAATTAAATTTTTTTTAATAAAATATTTTTTAAATTATAGACATTATCTTAAATTTGAAATATGTGCAGAATGGCTTTTCATTTTATTTTGCTGAACAATTGGTCTGGCTCCATCCTTTTTGACAGATTGATTAGTGAAAAAAATCGTAAAATTAAAAATTTGTATAATACTATACTAAAGGCATTTTATTAGCTATATAAATCTCTCTTCTTCTATATTTAAAATATATTTTTTTATAATTTTATTAAATATAAAAGTTTACTAATAATTTTTTTCAGGATTTTGTATTCTTCTCCATGAAGTAATAAAGTATAATTTATAAGATGCTATAATTAAAATTGACACTTTTGTATTTTTCATTTCTAACGAGGAAAGTGCCTATACTTCCAAGATAGCATTTAATATCCTTATATTAAATATGTCAATTATTTATAAGCATTTTTGATATTAAAGAGTAAAATAATTTATATTTAAACAAATTTTTGAAAGCTCATTTTTTAAAATATGGTTGATATCTTCTAATTTGTGTACCTGGCAAACATAGCAGAATTTGAAAATTTTCGGGGGGGTTTTGTAGACTTGTTAAGAGATATAAAAAAAATTTTTTTTTTACTATTCCTTAACTTTTTTATATATTGCTATAAGTCCATCATCATAAACCTATATTGTATAGTATTAACACAATTATATTAATTAGCAGTTATTTTTAATAATTCTTTACAATAAAACAAAACGAGTAGAAGAGATTAACAATAAATGAAATAAAATATTTTCATGAAAAAAGTTTATTACAATTTTTTTTAAAAATATATGCACATATCTTAAAATTATAAAGATTTAACACATTTGGAGAAAAAATTAATTAAGGATTTGTCAATTACAGTATGAATAGTTAATTTGTACTTAACTGTTTTTAAGTAGGAGTAAATTATAAATTATCTTTTTAAATAAGTAATAATATTTAAAAATATTCGTACTAATATATATATATAATATTTCTGCATTGTTGATTTGTTCACTAAAGATAATGTAATGAAGCCTTAACCATATAGCATCTCAAATAAATTATCATAATCATTTGATAAAATTTATCAACACAGAATTATAATGTTAGAAAATATGAAATCTTATGATCTATATTGATTAGTGAGTATGAAATGAATAAATGAGTTGTATTTTTACACAACAATTTAATGTGAAATTTTAATTACAAAAAAAAAGTAAATTAAAAATATGTAATGCTAAAAATTTTTTAAAATAACTAATTTTTTAGGAGTTGGTAAAAGAATATAGTGAAAATTTTAATAGATGTGCGATATAATGATTGATAGCTTTATTTTCTGATTTAAGAAATAAATATTGGATGATAAAAATGAAAGAAGTATATTAAAATACATATTAAAACTATTATGTTTAATCAAAAGTTTATGAAAATGCACAACAATTTCACTAATCAAAAGAGTCGCATATGAACAATGTAGTAGAATTTGAAATTTCCACAAAATCGCCCCTTTTGAGGGATAAACAAAGTATCGACTTATATATGAATGAGAGATATTTTTAAAAATTTCATATATATTTCTGTAAAATTATAAAGAAATTATTGTTTACAATATTCAATGCTATTATTATTTTTTATAAGAATACACAAGACACATCAATAATTAGAAAACTCTATTTTTGTAGAGCAGCAACAGAGAGCAACATGTCCTTATGATGTTTCTCTTTTGGATTATTTCGATTAAAATTTACATAATGTATTAGAGAATCTCTGAAATGGCAATCGACCAATGCTGACTTTTCTTCTTCCCTGAGTATAGATAAAAAAATATTAATGGAATAAAATATCAAATATTATATAAAGAAAATATATATACTACACAAGTTCTTAATTTTAATTATGTGTTTCCCATTCTATTTCAAACAAAAAACTGTTTAATTTCATAGTGATTTTAATTTTGAATGAAACAACAAATCTAACTTATTTTCTTTCTTAAGTAATAAAAATTTTTGAAACTCAATGCTTTAAAAAAGACTTTCTTTGCAAAGTTTAAATCTTCCCTACTAGATTTCAAAAATTAAAAATTCAGCAAATTAAATTTTAGAGATTTAAATTAATTATTAACTTTCAGAATTTGATTTCATTATGCAGCTAAATTGCAATAAAAAGTACAGCATTATACTTATTTTATAGTGTATGTTTTTAAGAAATGCAAGTAAGTAAAAATTACAATGTTCTATATTTAATATTAAACTAATTTATGAACTATGTTTGATGTATCATAAACAATTTAAATACTGGCTATAAAATTACAAAGACTATTAATGAAAAAAAAAAAAAAAAAAAACATTAAAAGACAAAAATTTTATCATAAAATTTTTGGATTACAAAAAATTAAATTTACATATACTTTAAATAAAATACTTGATAAATTAAAGACACTAAATTATAGATAAATTCAAGAGTTAACTTAAAAATTCCCTTAATCTGTGTTGAATTCCTTTAAAAGAATTAAACAAGTGTTAGTGAAAGCAAGTTCAAAACCTTAATTCAGATATTAAAGAAATAAAAACATTAAATTACAGAAAAAAGATGAAATGGATGCTTCTATAAAGATATATATATATATATATTTTGAGAAATTTTTGTTAAAAACAGTCATTTATGTTGACAAATAAAATAGCGTGTGTAATAATATATAATTTACTATTATACAAAGAAATTAAAATAGTCTAAAAATATTTTTTAAATTCTATATAGCAAAATAAAATTTAAAAAGAGAGAGAGAGAATAAGCACATAATTTTTTTTTAGTTTGCTTACTACTGAGAACAAAAAGTAAAATCAATTTTCAATTTAAATTTCCCGGGCATATGAAATTACAATTTTTTTTCCTTCTTTTTTACGTTGTTGACACCGTCCTTGACATCTGTGTGAAATTTCACGTCAAAATAATCATTAGTAGAGAGTTTTTCATACCGTATGTTAGTTACCGTAGGACGTCCGTTAGCCTTTTTCTCCTTAGCGCACATGCGCAGTTTCCTATGAGCATGCGCGCTAGGGAGAAAATGCTAACGGACGTCCTACGGTAACTAACATACGGTATGCAAAAACTCTCTAGTGTTTGAGTTACGCTTGGCTTTGTGAGACGCTAAGAGTGATTTCGGCGATTTTTGAAATGTCTGAATTCATTGAGCAAAGAACTTGCATTAAATTTTGTTTGCGGAAACGTATAGAATGTTGCAGAGGGCATTCGAAGAGCGCTCTGGTCGACCATCAACCTCAACCGACGAAGCTCACGTCCAACAAAATTAAAGATTTGGTGCTTGCAAATCGTCGATTTACAATTAGAGACCTTGCTGATGATGTTGGAATTTCAAAAGGATCGGTCAATTCCATTTTGGGCCTCAAACGCTTCAAATCTCGATTGGTACCGAAAACACTTGAGTTTTTTGGAAAAATGTCGCGTTGAAGTTTGTGAAACGATGCTTTCTGACTATCAGGTCAAGTTGAAATGCATCATAACTGGAGATGAGACTTGGATTTACGCTTACGACCCCGCAACAACCGATCAATAGAGCGAATATCGTGACAAAGGTGAAGCAAGACCGAAAAGAGCACGCCAAAGTCAAGGTCATGTTGACTGTTTTCATCGATTAACGCGGTGTGGCGAGCATTATGAATTCCTTTCGCCGGGCCAAATTATCAACAAGGAATATTATTTGAGTGTTATGCGTCGTTACCGTGAAGCTATTCGCAAAAAGGGCCACATTTATGAAAAGATAACTCGGTTTTTGCATTACGATAATGCGCCAGCTCACACTGCGTTGATTCTTCGTGATTTTTTCACCAAAAATGAAACCCATATCGTTCCACAACCATCGTATTTACATGATTTAGCACCGTGCAACTTCTGGCTATTCCCTAAACTCAAAAGTCCACTTCGGGGACATAGTTTTGAGTCGATTGAAGAGATTCAACGTGAATCACCACACGCTTTGAAGGCCATCCCAGCCAATGACATTTTATCATGCATTGAGGATTGGAAGAAACATTGGCATAAGTGCATTGTGTCCGGAGGGGATTACTTTGAAGGTGATGAAATAAATTTGGAAGAATAAATAGAGTTTTTGAAAAAAAAATAATAATTGGTCTTACTTTTTGAGCACAGTAGTATATTGCATTTGCACAGGAAAAAACTTTGTTCACTCACATATATTATGTATATAATTTTTTACAATGTTTGTATTTTAAAAAAAAAAATATTTTTTTTATTCTTGTCAATGTATTACAGTTTTTATAATTGAAATATCTATGAAGTAAATTGAGACAGCAAACAATATATAGATTATATATGTAAAATTTACCTTTCATTTGTATTTTGGTACAAATATTTCACATCCCAGACTTTCAAAAGATTGTCATAACCAGCAGAAGCAATAAGAGAACAACTTTTATCAAATGATATGCTTGAAATTTTGTTTGAATGTGCTTTGGTTTCAGAAAACAATTGTCCAGATCCTATATCCCATATTTTGATACAACCTCTGTCATCTGAATACAAAAGATTGAATGTCATATATTTTACAGTATTTCTGCCCTTTGAATTACATTTAATAGAACATCTTATTAATTACAAATAAATTTTTTATTAGGTACTTTTTGTACATCAACCAACATATTTTTTTTACAATCCAAATTGTGGTTTTAATTTAAAAAAAAAAAAAAAAAACTATTGGATGTAGAAATATGATTTTGCACTTTTTCATAGATGTCATTACTGCTGCTACATGTATTTGTAAATGTGGTAACACTTGTGCTTGACAGATGTGACAGTAAGCTTTCATTTTTAGTATATAATATTTATAAGCATAAGCAAATATTATTGTCGAATTTTAGTCCACAAACATTTGCACATTGTTTTGTTATATTGCATTGGATAGTTACTGGTGAAGAAAAATCGATATATTATGAGAATACTAGATACAAAAACGTCTTGAGCAAAGCAGGTCCACCACAGCTAAAACGAAATATTCATTACGTCAAAGTTATGCTCTATATTTGGTAGGATATATTATGTTGAAACCATTAGAAATTTTTACTGACATTATCTATAAAGGAACTAATGTGTTTCAAACAAGCTGTAGAGAATGAATGGCCAAAATTGGAGAATAATTATTAATTACTTTTACACCTTGACAATGCCAGGCCACATTTTGCTCAGCCAGTTAAAAACAACCTAGAAAGGCAAAACTGGGAAGTGTTATCTCGCTCACCATATTCACCAGACATTGCACCTTCACGTTACCATTTGCTTAGATCGATGTAGTCACCCCTTTCTGAAACAAAATTCACTTCTTATAAAAGTATTTGGCTAAATAATTGAGAAAGAACCAAACTTTTACAAAGAGGGAATCCACAAGTAGCCTGAAGGAGGGGCAAAGGTTGAAGTTTCAAATGGGGCATGCTTTTAATAAATTTTAATAAATAAACAAAAAGTCTTTTATGTATCCAAAAAAGTGCAGAATTCGTATTTGAACAACTGATAATTTCCAACTAGATTTTTTTTCTCTTGTTTTCCTGAAACTATGACAATTTTAATAAAAAAAAACGATATTAACTGAATTAAAGACAAAGTAAAATACTTCAACTAAACAAACATTTTAAAAACATTATTTCACATTTTCTAATTAATTATTCTTCACTTTTCTTGCTTTTGCTTTTTGATTAAAGATCACTATTGAAAAACAAATTTTTTAAAATTTACTTTCTCATTGGGACATTTTAGAAAGAGTTATCAAAGAACAAAAATATTTTGATTTATGTTTTCACTATTCTGGCATATCTTACTGAACAAGTATTTTTCCATTAGGCGTATTCATTTCTTGACAAATCATAACCAAGGATTTTAATGCTTTATCGTCAACCATGATAGATATTGCTTGGCTTTCATTGTAAATGAGTAAACAAATGTTCCTATACATCTAAAATTATGTAATTACATAAATGAAATGGAAAATAGAATATAGTCTAATAAAGATAGTCTAATAGTCTATTAATAGAATATAGTCTAATAGTCTTCCATTAAATTTTGTTTGCGGAAACGTATAGAATGTTGCAGAAGGCATTCTGTAAGCATTCCTGTATCGAAAAGAAAAGTTTAGAAGTGGTAAAAACAGTTCAAAGAAGGCAGAGAACGCGTCGAAGACGAAGAGGCCTCTGGTCGACCATCAACCTCAACCAACGAAATTCACGTCCAAAAAATTAAAGATTTGGTGCTTTCCACCTCCGATTTACAATTAGAGATCTTGCAGATGAGGTTGGAATTTCACAAGCATCTTTCCACTTTGGGCCTCAAACGCGTCAAATCTCGATTGCTACCGAAAACACTGAATGCGCCAGCTCACACTGCATTGATTCTTCGTGACTTTTTCACCAAAAAAGAAACCCATATCGTTCCACAACCACCGTATTCACACCGTGCGACTTCTGGCTATTCCCTAAACTCAAAAGACCACTCCGGGGACACCATTTTGACTCGATTGAGGAGATTCAACGTGAATCGCCGCGCCCTTTGAAGCATGCATTGAGGATTGTAAAAAAAGTTGCCATAAGTGCATTATGTCCGGAGAGGATTACTTTGAAGGCGATGAAATAAATTTGAAAGAATAAATAAAGTGTTTTTGAAAAAAAAATTGGTCACAGTAATAAAATTTTTTGGGCACAGTAATAAGCTGGTGAAGTAAAAGATACTTTCTTACTAATGGCTGCCACAAGAGGAAACATAGCAGATAAAAGTGGTACATTTTCAGATTGTCTGGCAGTTACTATCACAATTGACTGCTTACAGAGTAATATGGAGTGGCTTAATACATGACTACATTTCTTGTTTTTTAAAGTTTATGTTAACTCTGTTTTTTAACCAGCTTATTTATCTCCGTTTGGAATTTGGAAATATTTCCTGCAATTCTGAAAGGAATTTATATTTTTAACCCTGTTTTTTAAATTAAATATTTGTGATATTATTTATATAATAATATAATTTGATTTCTGTCATTGTTATTCATTATTGTTTCCTTTCCATTATGTCATTTTATAAGTTAAAAAAATTTTCTTCGATTATTTCAATTGTTTTTGAGATTTATATTTTGGTTTTAGGATTGGTGATCATTTGGCAAAAAAAATGAGTATTGTTAATAGTCAAGTACCAGAATTTTATCAAAAATGTTACTTTTTTTCATCTTTAAATTTTTTTTATTATGTTGCACGAATTACTTAAATTATATTTATTGGTTTTCACAAATATTCTTTTTATTTTCAAATATACTTTAAGCTTTTAGAATCTTTTAAAAAAAACTATATAATTTGTATTTTTATTATAAAAATAATTACATACCTGCAGATGCTACAAGTTTACCATTTGGAGAAAATGCAACACAATTTATACATGCTTCATGACCAGAAAATTTCCTTAATGATTGCCCATTTTGCATTGACCACATGTGAAGAGTTTTAGCACTAGCAGTTGCTATAAATTTGCAATTTGGATGAAATCGAACACACTAGAATGAACAGTAATAAAAATATTATATTCAAATTTTTCATTCACTTTAAAAATTATGCAACTAAATATTGTCGTACTTCAAACAGATTATGAAAGAATAAAACAAAAGATATTCTAATTAAAGAATTTAAATATTTTATAGGCATATATAATAAGACCTAAAAAAGTTAACATCCATCAAATTTTAATTTAAAACTAAAAAAATTTCTTAATACAATCTACTTTATAATCAATTATTTTCAATCTACTTTTCTCAGTTTTAAAATGCTTTTAGCTCCTTTTTTTTTATACAAAACTAAACTAATATTAAAATTCTAGATTTTAATAATTAACTTAAAAAAAAACATATTTTGCTAATATGGTAGTATTACCAAATTTAAATCAACATTATTAAAATCTGAGTTGCAATTATTATTTCCAATACCAGAATGAGTTGGAAGTAGAAAAGAATACCAGAAGATTCTGACTATCCAAGAAAGAATCCCAATTCTTCACTTTTCAATATATTAATTTTTCTGACACATATAATGATTTTCCTGTTCATTGGTTAAATAAAAATTGAACCAATGACGAAAGATATACTTTCTAAAATTGAGACATTCGGTTGGTGTATCAATGAATTATCTATTTTTTTCAGCATTTTAAAATACAAACAAGCAGCATTTTTTCTTTAAATTGATGCATCAGTGAAATTTCATCAATTTTTTACAATTTTAAAAATTCATTGCATAGTAATCTTTAACAAATTAATTTTATTTTTTAAGGTATACTTTTTTACATACAAGATGGTTTCGGTGAACTCAGAATACTTACAAATTAGTTTAATATACAAAATGAAACACACCAGAGTTGTAAAACAACTAGTAACTTAATAAACTTTAAAAATGCAATAAAAAGAAATGTAATCATTATACATACTTTAACACCAAAAGAATGGCCAGGAAAAATTCTTACAGGTGTTGATCTCTCAAAACTCCATAAACTTGCAGTACGATTCATGGAACCAGTTAAAAAATAAGCATAAAAATCACTGAAATAATATTTGAGAAATTTTTTTTATTTATGGGCATTCATCAAATCTTTTTAATTTAAAAATTTATAAAATAAATTTTTTAAATTTAAATTTGTAATTAATTTTATTTAATATAATTTATATATAGAGAGATAAATATTTTTGTAAGGTACTTTTCCATTAGCATGGTGCCAAGCATGTTGAGGATTTGTGAAATGTGTTCAAAATTCATTACTTATTACATTGTGATTGATGATTTGGCAGCATTCAATCCCCTGCGAAAGGAAAAGTACCCACAATAATTATAGTTTTGATTTATAAGTAATTATTTACCTTAATTAAGAGCTATATGAAGAGAATGGTTTAGATAAAAAAATGATTTTCATGAAAAATAAATTTATATAGAGAGTATAATTATTTTTAAACTATAGAATATCTATATCAATGTATATTCATTATAGTTTTGTTTAATTAATATACACTATAAGTATCATGTAAATAAACAATTTAATACAAATTAAAACTAAATATTTTTTAAATGTGTTTATAACTTTGAATTTTTTTTTCTTTACTAAGAGCATTATTTATGTATATATCATATAAATTTAACATAAATTTACGATTTTCATGACACTTTGATTCTTTTCAAATAATTTCTCTATATCAGAATTCTTAAAACATTTAAAATATTTTTGGTTTCAAATCTTAAATCTTTTTAAAAGCTATGTAAATGATGTAAATATTCCAATTATTACAAGAAATATTTTTAATCAATATTTAAAAATATTTATTTTTAAATTGAAAACAGGATGAATACTTATGTCTGTTTCAGTTTAAATAACTGATAGTCATGTAACAGACATGCATGTGAATATAGGAGTATATTAAAATGGTTATATGCTACATGATGGATGTGTAGTGGCAAATTCAAGAGTTTGAATCTCAAAAATTATGAGAAAAAAGACTAAATATTTAATTACAAAGTTGTAATGTATCATTCATTAATATATATATATACTAATTATACAAATATAGCAAATAATCTCATGCAGAGCCCAAAATGTTTGAAACCAAAGCGAAAACTTTTATTCAGGCAAAACATAAATTTGGTTGTTGCATTCAGTAAATCTAACAACCTTATCAAATCAGAAAATTATTGTATGACAAAATTATGTTAAATTTTGGATATAATACAAACATGGAAGGAAAAACAGAAACCCAAATGCCAGAAATCATGTGTTATTTTTGTATTTAAAATAAAAGTAAATTTTAAAGCATAATTATACTGTTAATTAGACTGTTTACATAATGGAGAAAAGAAGGAAAAAGATTTTTTCTGTACCACTATTTAAAATTCATCTTTAGAATTAATGACAAAGGGGGAACATACAAAGGGAAAAAAATTAAAGATCATGCATGCAGGTGCAGAAATTTTTCACATTTTTACAAAATTTATAGTATTATATATATTGAGAAGGGACAGGACATAAACGATGCTAATTGAATATAAAATACTGACCATGCAGTTATATCCCATATAGGATAGTCATCATCAGAATACACATGCAAAGACTTAAAATCTTTTATACTCCATACTCGAACTAAAAATGAAACATATCATTTTATTATTTTAAGAATATACAATAAAATTATATTGGCTTATAAAGAAAGATAATATTTTATTCAATAAATAAAATAAAAAATAAATATAAAACTAAAAATATGGAACATACAAAAATTTAACAAGATATTTACTGCATAATATTATACATAAGAATAGTATTATTATTTGATTAAGAATAGTACAATAAGAATATTAGACTACAATTAGAACAGTATTATTATTAGATAATGCAAATGTCATAACGTAAGACATTGATATACTTTTAAAGATAGCATCTATCTGTAAAAGTTTTCAAAAGATTTAATAAACTAATGTAACATATTATATGATATTTTGCATCTTATGAATAGTCAATAAATGAATGAAATAATTCATTTCAGAAACAAAATTAATTCATTTTGTAGTTGAGAAATATTTAAATCTTTAAAAAATTTATATTGCATAAACAATAATTAATCAGCTTTCTTTGCACTTAGTCGAATATACATAAGCTGATGAATTAATCTTGCTTACTACTTGGACAACTATCAAATTGAAGCATTTTTTGATAAAGAAAAAAGCATTTTAAGGAAAAAGATGCAAAAATATTTTCATATATTTATAAACAATATCTGCCAAAAAAGGATTTTCTAAAACATTATTCCTCTTATTTATTATAACTTTTCAATGAAAAATACTTCTGGAATGCTGAACTATTTTGAAGAGAAAAAAATTATTATACAATTGGAATCAGGTATTACATTCATGAAAAGTCAAGTACACATAACAATTAACTAAGTAAGAGTGCTTTGTTATGTTTGACTTACAAATCTAAATTGACCCAAAGTTGTGGATTTACAAATTATTATAATTTTATATATATATTTATTTTTAAAGGATTACAAGAAATGATTTTGCCCTTTGCAAACACAACTCGTTTCAAGGATTTAGCATTGATTTCATTATAAAAATTCGTTTAAAAAATAAACAAATGCAATGGTTGCAGATGAATTGGATTGCTATTATAGTTCTAGTAATACAGTCTTAAATTCTATTAATTATGATTAGCTTAATTATTTCTAAATTTTCAGTTTGTTTAAAAAAAGGAATAGCACATTACATTTTTTACTTACTAGTTTATAAGAAAAAGAGATCTATGATTGATACAGGGAATCAATATTGTCACGGAAAAAGGAGAATCCAATGGCTTAGTCATATAGAAAGAATGGAGCCTAACAGAACAACAAGAATACTCCTTAAGGAAAACCCCAGTGGATCTAGACCCAGATGAAGACCAAGTATTAGATGGGAAGATCAAGTCAAATGACTTGAAAAGAATGAAAGTCACTAATTGGTAACAGAAGGCAACCAGCCATGTGGAATGGCGAAAAGTCTTAAAGGAGGTCAGTGCCCTTCAAGGGTAGTAACACTAATGATAATGATGATGAGTTTATAAAAAAAGAATAAAACGATTTTTTAAAAAAATATTCAAATGTAAAGAGTTCAAAAACATAACAATAATAATAATAATAATAAAACATAACAATGTGTGCTTAAAGAAAAAAGATTCATGTCTTATTAAGCAATAAATTACCTCAGTGGTTTATTACACACTATTTACTGGAGAGAAAGTAAATTTTATTTCAAAATTTCAAGACAATATTAGAAGTAAGGGAAGAGGAGATATAAAGCAATGATCCTTAGAATGGCATACTGTTAGCAATGGTACATAACAAGAATAGTACATACATTAAAATTCCAACAGAGATTGTGGTTTGCAACCTTAATACAGATCTATTTCTATATTTATTTATCTGTAGATTTCATCACATAGATTTCTTTCAATACAAAATTTCACAGTAACAAAGCTTCTCTTTTCAAATAGTTAACTTTTAGTTATTTTTATGTACAGAATTAATAAGAATTAAATATTACCAGTAGCATCTTTAGAGCAGGACAGTAACACACTATCAAAAGGAGTATAAGCTAAACCAGAAACTGATCCATAGTGTCCTTTAAATTTGTGACTTGATCTAAATAAAGAAAAAATCATTATTAGGAAAGAAATAACTAGGTGTTTTAAAAAATATAATTTAATGTAAAAAAAAATATTACTTATTGAACATACAGTTTTAAATTCCATAAATATTATTATTTAATCATTATTTGTGAAAAAAAAAAAAGGAAAGAAAAAAAAAATTAATGGAAACTTTATACACATTGTAATCATAAATTAAGAAAAATATAAAAAGAGTAACATTATTTATAAATTTAATACAAATGAAAATTGATGCTTTTAATGAGAATACAATAATTAAAAGAGAAATATTTATTCTCAGCTATAAAACATTGAACTTGCTATACTAACTTTACAACATTTGTAAAGGAAGTGAATAATTTGAAAAATTCCATATTTTTTTTAAATGCCAAAACCAATGATAACTAATTATCCAATATCACATCATCTGCACATTTAACTAAATTTTAATAAATTTATAAATTTTATTACAAATATTGTAATTATTCTGTTTAAAATGAATTTAAAAAATTTAAAGAAATAAATTAAATCATATAGAAATTCATAAAATAGAAAATACACTCAAGTTTATGAAATTTTCAGTGTCATGAAAGAATTATTCTGTTGAAGAAAATTTGCTTATTGAAATGACTTGGGACTCTATAAAATCCAGAAAACAGCAACCATCCTGAATTTTTAACAATTTTGATTAATGGCAAACAAATTTGGAATCAGAATAATAGAATAGTCTAAACTGAGTGCATGATAACAGCCTTTGCCACTGTATACCACTTCATCATTAAATATATTTATACACTTATTGTAGTTTAAGATATTGATGGTTCTAGGCCAAAACTAGGTTTTGCTAAGAAATGTAAAAAGCCCTATCTGTATAGCAGACAATGATTAGGCCTTTGATACAAAAAATACTATGCATGGAATAATGCCCCATTATTAGACTAACATTTAAAAAGCAGGTAAATGATCAATTAATGCCATAGAAATGAGATATAAATCAATTAATGTAACTATAATTTGAGCACTGCAATATAATCACATTTTGTAAAGCATTGTCAAGTTTTTTATTCCTCTATTTCATCCATTACTTTCATAATATCTTCAATGATGTGACATTATGCCTTAAGAAAAATTTTCTTATTTTAAACAGATAGATGACAAGTTTGCAAAAACTAATTCTCTAGTTTACTCATATAGTTTATATCCTCTATTCTATAGTTTACACATATTACTCATAGATGAGGCATATTGATTCCACGGAATAGTTTTCAACTTGTAGAAAACAATAATATACTAATATACTTGCTTTCATATATTTATATTTAAAGGCCTTGAGCAGCCTTTCATAGAGTGCTAATATGTTCTTTTAACATTTATAAACATTTGCATATCATATTCAACTTGATTAACTTCAGTTAATTTCAGTCTATCAATTATTTTCTGGTGTTGCAGTTTACATAAACAATAGTGTATTTGTGTCATTTAATGATGATAATTTCTCTATTTCAATTTATTTAAAAAATACAAAATAACTTGGCTTTTTTTTTTAAAGTATTTTTTTGTAAAAAAATAATTTGTTTTTCAATATTTTAAATCAATAACATAATGTAAAAGTAGAAAAATCCATTTTATTCCTAAATTTTTATTAAAAAAATTTAATGAAATAAAAAATTACCCAAATGAGAGATTACTACTGAAGCCTTCTTTTGAACTATCCAAATCTGTTCTGTAGAGTTTAGATTCATTTTCAGCTTCTCCTGATTTGAGTACATTCGGGTCTAAATTCCATACATGAATATTGTAATTCTTAAAACCGCAAGCAAGAAGGGTATTATTCTTATTGATATCAACACAATGAACGCTAAAAGATAAAATAAAATTCAACTAATCATTTACAGTTGTATAAATAAATGTTCTTACTTAAAAATAGCAATTCACATTTATAGATATTACCAGAGATGCCAACCTCAAATGAGATTTTTCATTTGTATGTCAGGATAGTAGAATTTCAGCAGTTTTTGATGCTTATCAGTAAGTGGCAAAGCCACTCTACTACTTACCAATCAAAATGACTACCAACCTTTCAACATAAAATTTTTTAACACAGATGTGCATTTGCAACTATAGCTGCAATTTATAATATTTTTAAATAATTCAATAATTGAAAAAAATTTCCTTAAACTAGGAATAATTTAAAGATAATTGAAAAATTAAATGCTATCAATAAGTGTACTGAAATTATTTGTTACAGATTAGATTTAATATTATAAAAAAAAATATTCACACAGTAACAGGTCTTTTCGAAAACAAGGGGAAAATGTAACTACTACTGTGTCCAAAACGTAAGATCAATTATTATTTTTTTCAAAAACTCTTTATTTATTCTTACAAATTTATTTCATTGCCAAAGTAATCCCCTCCGGACACAATACACATATGCCAACTTTTTTTCCATTCCTCAATGCATGCTAAAAAGTCATTGGCAGGGATAGGCTACATATGCCAACTTTTTTCCATTCCTCAATGCATGCTAAAAAGTCATCGGCAGGGATAGGCTTCAAAGCGTGCAGCGATTCATGTTGAATCTCTTCAATCGACTCAAAACGGTGTCCCCGGAGTGGTCTTTTGAGTTTAGGGAATAGCCAGAAGATGCACGGTGTGAATACTGTGGTTGTGGAACGATATGGGTTTCATTTTTGGCGAAAAAGTCACGCAGAATCAATGCAGTGTGAGCTGGCGCATTCGGTGTTGTCGGTACCAATCGAGATTTGACGCGTTTGAGGCTCAAAATGGAGCTTTTGAAATACCAACCTCATCTGCAAGGTCTCTAATTGTAAATCAAAGCTGGGAAGCGCCAAATCTTAAATTTTTTGGACGTGAATTTCGTTGGTTGAGGTTGATGGTCGCCCACAGGGCTCTTCATCTTCAACGCATTCTCTGCCTTCTTTGAACTGTTTATACCACTCCCACACATTTCTTCCTGATATAGGAATGCTCACCGAATGCCTTCTGCAACATTCTATATGTTTCCACAAACAAAATTTAATGGAAGTTCTTTACTCAATTAATTCAGACATTTCAAAAACCACCGGAATCAGTTTTATCGTCTCACAAATCCAAGCGTAACTCAAACACTATTGAATATTTTGACGTGAAATTTCACACAGATGCCAAGAACAACCTAAAAAAAAAAATCAATTGAAATTTCATAAACCCAGGAAATTTTAAATTTGTCTTACTTTTTGGACACAGTAGTATATATTATTATAAAATAAACTACATATCTATTTGTGAACATTACTGAATAAAATCTACTTACTTTCTTAATTATTAAAATGTTGCATAAAATTTATATTTTTTGCAAAGCTGATGCCTTTTTTTTCAATATTGATGAAAGTTTTTCAATTATGCAAAGTTAGAAAAGTAACAGACAAAAATAAGTTTTTTTAAATAATAATTTTCATGTAATTATTTGTTGTATTGTAGTTCCTAGTTAAATTCAATTGTTTGGTTATTTTTCATATTAACTATGGAGAATATGCAGTTGGCTTTGCTGCATTACTTAAAGTAGTTCATCATCTTCATTTCAGTATACCTTAGTACGTACAGGTATCAATGTATTAAAATGTGGCATTATTTTTAAATGAAGTAATCAAATTATATTCACTGTCACAGCAGTAATATAATTTGATTATTTCATTCTTTATACTTCATTCTTTCACTTTATAACTTAATAACAAATTACTAAAATTAGTTATCTAATATTAAAAAATGCTGTTTATCTTTTTTTTTTTTTTAAAAAATCATCATCAAAACAATTGTTGAACACTGCAATCTAGATTTTTTTGTTCATAAGTTTTGTGAAATGAAAAAAAAAAAAAAAAAAATTTAATTAATTAAATGACATAAAAATCAACATGTTCTTAAAACAGAGAGTTTTGTCTCTTGTAATTTAATGGCACATGAAATATCATTGACAATCATTTTACTGAATCAAAATCAAAGAAAAAAATACTAACTCCTTAATCATTAAATATAATATAATCTCATGGTTTTTCCAGTGACTAATCAAGAAATTTTCATTTAGCAATTTCAATATTTAAAATATATATGAGAATTGTACACAATCCAGAGCTTTAAAAAATACAATGAATTTGTACAAATTATGGGTGTGATAAATAAAAGTAATTCATTGAAGAAAACATGTTATTTTTATGAAGGAAATAGCAGGGTCTAAGAAAAATACTATGTACTATTTTTGTACCTCTATAATACAGAGATAATAACCAAAGCGTAATCCATTACTATTTGAATAACATAATAAACATCAATAACATGTAACCAAGATATTTTGTTTTTTATCTGCCAATTATGCATTAAAACAGTGGTTCTAAAACTGAGGGCAGGGCAAAAAGAAAAGCAAGTATATTAAAAAAAAAAAGACAATTTTTTACACATAAATTGAATTACTGTCTATAAATAAATATAATAATAATAATTTAGAACAATTTTTGTTCTAAATTATTATTATTATTATATTATCAATATGAAATTTAAACATTATGAAATTCTAATAATTAATCATTGATTTGTAAAACATTCCCAATTTTAAATCTAAAAATATTTAAAATTCTAATTCCTTTACTAAGCATGTTTTAAGGTAAACTATTTTTATTTTTAATTATTATTATTATTATTAT
This sequence comes from Caerostris darwini, assembly GCA_021605075.1. Classification (NCBI taxonomy): domain Eukaryota; kingdom Metazoa; phylum Arthropoda; class Arachnida; order Araneae; family Araneidae; genus Caerostris; species Caerostris darwini. Next base: position 416,102 of record BPLQ01003103.1, read on the forward strand.
TTTGCTACAATTTAATCACAACCCAATAGGAAACATTTAAAAACCAAGGCAGAACTTCTGCTTATATATTCAAAAAAAAAAATTATTATAGATTACCTAATAAATGATTAAAACATTTGATTATTATTATTATTATATTTTTATTTTTTCAGTAAGTATGTAAATCTTTGTTGTTCATTCATCATTTCAGTACAATTGATTTTTTGCAATAAATAAAATTTTATATAAATTAATTTTGGTTTAAAAAAAAACCTATTTCTTCTTCGTAGTATAAATGAAACTAAATAAAACATCAAATTTATTATAGTTATTTAATGATAAAAAATTGATGAAGTTTCTTCTTTGATGGGAGGAGGGGTAAGATGGACCCAAAAAAATTAACAGCACTATAATGGATCATATCTAGTAGAGATAAACAATTTTAACATTTTTAAAGGCAAATAAAAAAATAAAAACAAAACATACATAAACATCATAAAAATTGCCTGGTTTCAAAACAGGGAATCTATATCTTCATATAATAAAAATCTGCATTTGTAGTATAATTCATATGTTATGGAAGAGTCATAAATAACATCTATACTAAAATAAAAATCATACATACTTCTGTCTTCTACAAGAGATGGTATAAAGATAACTAGAAGGTTTTTTTAATTTTCCATCATACACATAATCAGATATATCCTCATGCTGCAGATTGGTTTCATCAATAGATTGTTCAAGACTAGTTTGGCTATTACTTTCATCATAAGATTGTTCAAGACTAGTTTGGAGATTACTTTCATCATAAGATTGTTTAAGGCTAGTTTGGAGATTACTTTCATCATAAGATTTTTTACTGTTGATTTGGAAACTATTTTTATCATTGGATTGGGTAATACTGGTCTGGAGATTATTTTCCTCATTAGGTTGTTCAAAATAAATTTTTGTATTACTTTCATCACTGGATAGTGTTATGATTTCGGGATTACTTTCATCGTCAGATGGCTCAAGACTACTTTGGAAACTAATTTCATCATCAGATTGTTCAAGATAGGTTTTAAGATTTTCATTATCAGATGATTCTAGACTGCTTTGGAAATCACTTTCATCATCTGATTGTTCAAGACTGGTTTGAAGATTCTTTTCACTAGGCTGTTCAGAACAAGTTTGGGGATGGCTTTCATCATTGGATAGTTTAATAACTTGAAAACTGCTTTCCTCACATGATTGTTCAACGATAGAATTGCATTCTCTCTCAGGTTGTACAAGCCAGGTTTGGAAATAATTTTCATCAAGTTTCTCAAAAGTTGTTCGACGATTTCTTTCATCATTGGATAGTTCATCAGTTTTAAGATAATTTTTATCATCAAATGACTTAGAATAGGTTTGTCGAACATTTTCAGTTTCAATGTAAGTTAGAGCAGTATTTTCTTCATTAAGACAAGTTTGGAAATTGCATTCATCATCAGGTTGTAGAAGATTAGTTTGGTGATTATTTTCAATGCAGGGTTGCTCAAGACTAGTTGGGATATTATTTTCAACACCAGTTTGCTCAAGACTGGTTTGGTTATTATTTTCAACACCTGGTTGCTCAAGAATGTCTTGGAGGTTATTCTTGTTATCAACAACTAAAGAAATTATGAGAAAAATATGAGCTATTTATAAAAAACAAACTATTACAACTGCAACTACTCTTTTAGTATGTATATTATCATTTCAATAAATTAAAAATTTTTTTTAACAAACATGAGACCTCAAATCAAGCAATGAAACATAATAGCAGCTTTAATTGAAAGTAAATAAAACAATGGTTTTTAAATTGCAATCGAATGCCTGTTTTAAATAAAATGAGGGCCTTTCTTTCAATGGGAAAAAAGTACCTTTTAAATTAAACATTTGCAGCAACTATGAAATACTCTGAAATATTTCACTGAATAACTAATATAAATTTTAACCGAAAAATTAATATATTCAGACGGATTTAACATGTGATTATTTATAAAATCTATAATTATTGACAAAAAATTACATTTAAGTTATTTATCTAAATTAAAGTTATTAAGTTATCTATTTTTATAAACTAGCTTTCAGTTTTTTTACATAATTTAAATCAATTATTGCAAATTAGATTTCACTTTCTTCTATAATAATTTTTTTCACATTGAAAACATAATAATCATTTAATATCTAAAATAATAAAAAATTCTCTTGACGTTGCAAAGAAAGAAAGTTTTTCATATTTAGATCAATCTTAATTTTTTATTATGAATTTTACTCAATTAATATTACAACCTGTCTAACTTTTACTCATAGCTCTGAATAGATTATTACAGAAGGATAATAAAAATAAATGATTCAGCTCAGAATGATATATTGCTATATGATTATTTATCTTTAATAAATTTAAAATAACATGAAAATGAAAAACATTAAAAAAATAATAATACATACCTTCAATACAAAGCTCTATAAATGTTAATAAAAGTTTACTGTGCGTTTCCTAAAAATAAAGGAAAGTAATTGATGAAAAAATACAAGAGATAATATAATATTAATAACATTGATATTTTTGTTGTCACATATCATATTTTTATTATAATTTCTTTTAAAATATCCATGAGATTTCATTATTTGCCCAGAGAAAACTTTTAAGATATTTGCTGTACTTTACTTTCAAATGATTCAATTTGATTTGCATAGCAATCAAATTGCACACTTACATGTCAGAAAGGTTCCTTTACTGAAATAAAATAAATTCTGATAGAATGTGAAATTTAGGAAATCAATCAGAGGGGGAGAGGAAGAATTTGTTTTAGTGAGATAAAAAAAAATCTTAATATATATAATTAAATGAAATATTTAATATATTATAATTGAAATTTTATTTACAAATAGAAAATAACTAATTTACAAAAGATTTATTTATATTATCATGTTTTAAAAAATAATTTTTATTTTCTTGGTAATATAATATACCAAGAGTGAAATTTTAACATGAAGAAATAGTTACACACACAAAAATTATTTATTGGATTCTAAGTCAATATAGTCTAATATTTTAAATATATATAACATCACTCATAAACTTACTTTTAAATATATCTTTAAGAGTTTTAAATTTTTCCCATTCATTTCAACAGTAAATTTGTGTTCACTGAAAAAAATTATGAACACACTATATATATAAAAATACAATAAAATAAAATTTCATAACCTAAAATTATGAAGAAATAATTCTATAAAATATAATGAAAAATAACTTTTTATTTAATTATTTACAGTAGATACCAAAAAAAACTTATAAACCATAAAAAAATAAGCATTAAAAAATTTCCACTTAAAATTATACTACTTATTTATACCATAAAATAAAATTTCTTGGTTTGTTAATGAAACTGACTGATGAAATTATTAAATTACTTCTTAGACAATAATTAAAAAGAAATATAGCATCATTTGTAATGAAGGAAAATTGTTTTAAAAAACAAATTTTTTAAATTACGAAATTTTTGCGCCAAACAATACCTATTTAGAAATTGTGTATGACAGATGTGATATTATTTTAATATATCATCTGCACTTTGTTTTCACAAGAACTAATGCAAATAAAGGGGGGAAATGCTATTAAGAATTATGAGATTTTAATAACAGACAAATAAGAGACAGTAGCAATTAACCAAGAAATATGCATTCTAACATTTATACATTAAATTTTACAGATTTTTTTTTAAATTCTGGATTTCTATGTTTCAATACATTTAAATTTTCAAATGTTTCCAATTCAATTAAAAATAACTGAATTTAATCACAAAATTTAAAAAAAAAAGTGATATTAGTAAGATATTATGAAAAATCTGCATTCAATTTATTTCATACATGAATTTCTGAATACATTGAATTTAAAGTTTTAAAAATAATTTTATGAACTATTAACAAATGTGATTATGCATGGATCAATAATGTCATATACATGAATGGAAATATTTTATGTGTCCAGTATTAAAAAATGCAAATTTTACATTAAATATTCAAAATTAGATATGTTTTATGAAAAATGAAATGAATTATAGCAAACAGATAATTATTTATTTAAGAAATTGCATAGAAACTATTAATATTGTATCTCAAAGTTTTAAAATTTTTTTGTTAATATATTTTTAAAAAATGCTATATTAAAATTTCAAGGGTTTTTTTTTTTGGGGGGGGATCTTAGATTATTTTCAATTGACCCTTTTTTGATATATAAAAATATTTTACACAAATTTGAATTAACTACTGAATATATATTTAACTATTTAATATTATTATAAAATCATGCACTATTTAACTAACTTTGAATACCTATTTCTGCAGATATTGCATACATGAGTTAATTAAAGAATGTTTTGTATAAAAATCTCATACTTTCCTTTAGTAGGTGTAAATAACATTTCAAAACATATTTTTGTAAATAATAAATTTTTATATATGGTTTATACTTCATTTTCTTGAAGTTACGCACTTATTTAAATAAATAAAATATATGTTTCTTTAAGACAAAAAATTTGTGAAGTTTTTAAGAACTTTATTAAAAGGATTTCTTGTTTTTACCATATTTCTTTAATAGAATATGCAAAATGCTGATGTACTGTTCTTTAATGTTTTTATGTTGCTTTTAGTACTTATATAAAATATTCATTAAATCTTCTGGATTTCCAAAATACACTTAAAACTCATGAGATTTTTCACTATTTTAAAGTCTTTCTTTAAACACTCCCTTGACCCTTAAAAAAAAAAAAAACTCTCAGACATTAAATTTTATGGATTTAAAAAGTATTCAAAATTTGATGCAAAAAATTTCAAAATCTTAATTTTGCATCTCATTTTCACGGTTTTTTTTTTTTTTTTTTTTTTTTTTTTAAATATCATCCCGTATCTTATAACCATTTATAGGAATACAAAGATGATATTCTACCTAGCCAATTTTTTGATGTCTAGCAATATGCTATTCTTAAACACTAGACAGTAAAAATACCAAAAATCTTGTAATTAATATATTATATTATATTTCATAATTAATTAATAAATTATTGATCTCAGTGTATTTTAAACAAATGTGAAACAATAAAAGAAAAAAAAACATCTACAATATCATAGAAAAAAATGGAACATGCTATAATTTTTTGTTGTAAAAAGGGGGGAAAAAAACTGACCAAAAGTTTTTGAAGTAAGAATGATTTTGAAAATCCTGAAGTGTCGTACACTTGGATAAATCTTCAATTAAATGTTCAAAACTTTTAGAGTTTGCAAATATTTGGGAAAAGGTTGTAGCAAATTTTTGACCTAAAACATAAAAAAGAAAATTACCGAATTCACATAAAAAACACAAAGAACATTTTGAACAGAAGCCATTTCATCAAAATAGAAAAATTTACAATCTAAAAGCTTGTCTTCTTTCAGTAGAATCAAATAAATGTAAACGTAAAATGGATACAAAAAATTGAATGCTTGATTTCTAAGTGACTCAGCAGCTTGCATAAAGTGCATAATAAACCTGTAAAAAAAATTAAAGAAATTCCTTTATCTTTAAAACATATTTTTAAAGTTTAAAATCATATATCATATATATATTTACTTTATAAACTTACCCTCCATATTCTTTATTAGCTGTTAAAAAATCGGTTGAAAGTTCAGAATGAATGTCACTGTTTGAAATACTATAAGTTTCATGTACATCATTAACCTGGCTCATATTTTCACCTTCATGAAGATTACTGCAATAACCTATAATTTGAAATATTTTATATTTGAAAAAAGTTGCATAATAAATTTTTTAATAATGCTTAAAAATTTTTCCTGTCATTTTCTAAACAAAATAATGTAATTATTAAGCTTTAAAAATATAACAATAAATGCTTTTTTTTTTTTTTTAATTCTGGAACTCCAAATAAAAATCTATGCAAGTTACTTACTGATTTAAACCTTTTATTACAAATTGCAGCAAATACTATAACTTGCTGCATAATGATTTGCAGACTTTTGCATTTGGTATAAAGTGGCATCTTACTAATGTATTTATTTAATACTAGTTACCACTATATATAATCTACTTCTTAGGATTTAAGTTATAGCTCATCATAATGTAATGAGACAAGATATTTTACATGGAATCTTAGAATGATTGTTTACATTTTTCCTGGCAGTCTTTTAATAGATAAGTACCATATATTTTACTTTTCTAATTTTATTGATGATTATTAGGTTAAAATTATTATCAAATCATATTATGTAAAAACACACAAATATTTATGCTATTCTTCAACTGTACTCAGCTAATCTGAAAGCTATACCTATGAAAAAAGATCATTAATTTCAAACACTTAATATGGCTACAACATATACAGTCTGTTTGGAACTGAATAAAAATTTTACAATAAAATTAAATTGATAACAGATTATAATACTTCTTTTCAATATATTGTGACCATAAGTGATGGTTAGAAATTAACTCACAAATATTATGAAATTTAAAAAGAATATTAAATCACTTTCATCTCTAAGGAATCTATAGATCAGATAAGCTATATAATTAAATATAATAATAAATAATAAGTTTTATTAAATTTTAACAAAGAATTTTAATAATTTTTTTTTTTTTTTTTTTTTTTTCAAAAATCAGATTGTATTAATAATATTTTCAGATTTATGATGTTATAGAAAAATATATTTTTTCAATATATGAGAATACAGACATTTTTTTTAAGTATGTATATTTAAGGTATAAAAATATGTATATGAAAAATAAATATATATATATATTTCCAAGTTAAATCATGATTTCCTCTCCTTATTACACAAACGATCACATCATCATTTAAACCCTAATTATTGCAATTGTAAGTTATCCAGAACAATAAATGACACCTATACCTTTCCAGAATTAAAAAATCAACAAAACAATTAAATATATTTTTTCCTCTACAATATTAAGATAAAAATATCCCTCTCTTAAATGCATGTATTTTTATGTCATTCTAACATTTGAAAATAAATATAAGCAGCAAGACATTCCCATGGATAGAAGAGGAATGAGAGTTCAAATTCTTTTGAAATTCATATTATTTTTAAAAGAATGAGAAAATCATACTCGTGTTAAATGCTGAAATATTAAAATATACATATTTTATTTTAATAAGTGTATTGTTATGGAATATACTTCCAAAGTTTAGGTCAAATTGACTCTGCCCATATGACATTTGAGTAAAAAGTATTAGAAATTAAATAGTTAAGATTTGAACGATTGGAGGTAGAAATAATTAACTTCGTTATTATAAATATAATTTGAAAACATTATGGTACTTTCATATTAACCGCAGCGTTTATTAATATCAGCAACAGGAAATATGAGTAGATATTTGCCAATGAAATGATGTTATTAATACTACTACTACTCAAGTATCAATAATAATTTTGTAATTATGCTTGTATCAAAATAAAAATCATATAAATTTCCCCAACCCTCCCAATTTAAAGTATACATTGTTATTTATTTATTTTTGCATGCTATACTTTCATATTTGAGACATTACCATTTAATGTTTCGTTAATTTCATACCATTCAACAAAACGAAAACATTCAAAAAAATTTTCTATTTATTTACTTGACTAATGATGATGATGAATGAAGTGGTATATGGGGATGTGAAGCAACAAGGACTATAATCCCCTAATCACTATATATATGAACAGATAGTTTTTCCTTATTTTTTAATATATCACTCTCCACAAAGCTCTACGATCGTGTTAGACCGGGACCTAATTTACTTGACTATAATGCTTTGAGATTTATGTTCGCTAATGCTGCTTTATCTCAATTTATCCAAATGCTGCTAAAATACTAGAAATAAACAATGGTGAATATTAACAATCATAAAGGAGCTACTTTAAAACTCGAAATTCTTGATTTCATTACCTATAACAGTTCATAAATTCAATTTAAAAAGAAATAAATCTTTCATTGCGCGTACAAAAGCACATACACAAACAATAGAAAATAACTAAGAGGAATCAATATGAAAAAGAACGAAAGGAATAAAACATCAGATCACCATCACCAGGGGTCTCCAAACTACGGCCCGCGGGCCAAATCCGCCAGTCATCAATCCGGCCGGCGACAGCGAATAGTTTATTGTTACTGTAATAAGTTGAATAAAAAACACAGATTGATAATAGCTCGGTTTTATTTACTTGCTCGGTAAAGCTTAATGACAAGCATAATACGCAGAAAATTTAAATTAAGCATAACAGCTAACAAGTAATACAAATGAATCCCGCTAACATTGTAAACTAGTGAACATCCCGCGATTACCCTTGGTAGTTATGTTGGGGTAAAGAGTATCGCATATGTATGTATATCGATGTTTGGAATGTATATATCCTGAATCAAACATATGATTTTTATCCTGAAAATCCCCCTGGAACGGAATAGTCTAGAAATTATAGATAATGGCAGAAAAATTAAAATGGTTTTGACCCTTGGTACTTACATGAGTAAAAAGTATGGCCCTAAAGGCTCGTGCTCACCAAGGCGACAAGATGCAAGCGAAAAAATTTGACCAATCACTAGCCTCACCGCGGTCGCCTGAAACCGGTTTGCAGTCCACCGCTTGGAGTTGCCCGACTTTCAACTCGAAGCGGTTTTTCACTAGGCGTAATGCTATTTCTGACGTTTCGCTGATAAGGGGTCGAAAAAATCTTGTCTCTCGCCTCGGTGGGAACGAGCCTTAAGGCTGAAAAGTTTGGAGACCCCTGACCTAGACCATAACATTTTAACAGTTGAACGATGATTAGAAAATATGAAGTTTAACTAGTACTTGAAATAAAAGTGAATAAAAAATAATAATCCCCGGAATGAAAAAGTGGGGTACCACATAGCTTACAGGGCTACGAGACTTTTCGTAGAAATTGAAGTATCATTGCGGTCTTATAATATACATCCTCTGACATACCAAATATCTAAGAGTAAGAAAGAACTTTTTATATCCCAGAGCACTTTGTAGCATGTTCTTGGTTTTACCTATTTCACGCATTAAATCAAAACTGTTTCTGGAGTTTTGCAGATTGAGCATAATGGAGATGAAGTCAGGCTAAATTTATGGAGTTAATAATTAGAAGGGCATAAGACATGCCCTTCTAATTAAACTCCATAAATGTTTTCTTTTCGATAAGTAGGAAGAAGTCTATGAGAATGTTTAACTTTATCCAAATTATAGAATTCTTGAGCACCTTTTCCACTGTTATGGTGCTTTTATCTGTGATATGTTGTTGTTGAAACATATGGTCCTTTGGAGGTATCCGATGAAAAATTATTATCAGCTGCAAATTTTACGAGAGAATTTGCCAGTTCATTCTCTATAATACCAACGTGCCCTGGGGACCAGATGAATTTGACAGATAAAATGCTGTTGCAAATATTTTAAAGTTGGGCCTGAATGGCCAAGTGGCTAGCGCTCTAGCGCTCGGTACCACAGGTTTCGGCTCCAAGTCCCAGTGGTGCCATAGATGTTTGTAGTGGTTCGGAATCCACTTTAAACCGTAGGTCCTGGTCTAATATGATCGTAGAGCGTTGCGGGGGCATTGTTACTCCGCGTCCGTGGCTTATCTTCAAGTTACACGCACCCCTGGGTAATGCAAAGTGAGTAACGTCTGTGCAGCGCTTGACTTAAGGCGTCCTGTACCAAGCTGTCTAAGTGTTTGCCAGCTGCATTAGAAAAAAAATATTTTGAAGTTTATTGTCAAGAAATTGGATGACACATTTGGAATGGAAATTGCATTCTGTAATGTCAGAAGAACTGAAAACCTGTCTGTGAGGTTAATATATTTATGAGATAAAAGAACATAAGTCGAAAGGGTTAAAAGGAGTTTAAGCGCTTCTTCTGTGAAAATACTGTTATAATTTGAAATTTTTCCTGATTAATGACTGCTATTGAATGTTTAAGACCTGTCTTAGTTGCATCAGAGGTTAAAATGATTCCATCTTTCTAATGTTCGCTTTTGTATTGTTCAAGAAAATGTCACATGGCATAGCAGTGCAACTTTTTGGTTTGAAAAGGTAAATCATCGAGATGAAATGTGATCTCGAAAATATCTCTCATATAGATTGTAAAAAAGAAAGCACTAAGAACACTCCACCGCTGTACAGCACGAGTGGAAAATAATTTCATCGACTAAGAATTTCGCCATTTAACCAAAAAATTCTTGATATTGATGAAATAAATCTATTTTGCAGCGTGCCTTGCAATTGAAATAAGATGTTAACATATTAGCTTGTTGAGTCAGATTTGTAATACCAAACAGTATTTGTACGCATCTTATTGCTGACTATATTAATGCCTCCATTATGATATTGACATTAATCCAATTTTATGATATTGACATTAATCCAATTTTATGATATTGACATTATAGCTAGGTACATATAGGTTAGCTTTATGCACGCTAGGTATATATATAGGTACAAACAGAATCCCAAAAATGTTTCTTAAACTGAGAAATGTAACGACAAAATTTGGCAGAAATTTTATTGTAAAGATCGAGCTTGATGCAGAAGTTAGCGTTTCTGTTGTAAAAGGTTATTGCATTGTATATCCCCCCCCAAGGAAGTGTGGAGATATTTCATAGTTTTTGATATTATTATGGAAAGCATGGGAGAAAAAGATTGTAAGTCAGAATATGATGCAAAAAGGGAGAGATTCTGTTGACTATGAAGAAAAAGATGAATTTTACACCATATAATCATCGATCTGAAAGTTTTTTTGAGAAGAAATGAGTTAAAGAGATAACTGTATCGGAAGATGACCACTGTCAAAAGGGTCGGAGTGAATAAAATAAATTGGGGTAAATATTTGCACTGGTGATAGAAAGATCAATAAGATATATAGAAGTTTGAGTAATATGAGTGACGTGTGCTGGTATTAATAATATTAAAATTATTATGAAGAATCCAATTGATCAGTATTTCAGAACTAGTAGAAGAAATTCTAAGAATAGTATGATGAGAATTAAAATCCCCTAGAATAATATGATGGAAGTTGTTGATAAATTGCGTCCAAGAGTGAAAAGGCCCTTGGGAGAATAAATGTTTACTATCGTAAAAGTTTGATGCGAAATATATAGTATAATGGCTTGTATTTCATTGTCTGAATAAGGATTAAAAAGCCTGTTAATACTCCAAGATTAAAAACTCTGTTGGGAATACTAGAATTGACTGCAATTAAACGTCCTCCTCTACGTGTTAGCTATCAGTTCTATAAATTAGTTAAATGGTAGGTGAAACTGATCTCCGAAATTGTTTCCGGTATTGCTACAGCTGACATGGGAAAAAAATGAAGCAGAAAGGATCGTTTGATTCGGATACTACGAGCTTTTCATTGTAACATTTTAAACGTTGTATCGAACACGAAAATAAAAGTTTATAAAAATTGAAGAAATGTTAATGAATCAGAAAAAGATAGCCTTAAACATTTATTTTGGACTCTAAAATTTGTTATGTCAAATGAGAGACAGAGAAGGATGATAATTGACTGTGGTCTTTTAATATAGGCACTGTACTATCATAATCTTGTAAGATCTCAAAGCCTAATTTTTTGGTTTGAATCTTTAAATGGAGGAATTGGAGTAGTAGCTGTAGGAGAAGAGTTTTTTTAAGGCTTAACTTAGGGAGATGAAAGATACCGTTATATTTTCTCTAAGCATTTTAATTGATTATTGAAAAATGGAGGCCTGTGCCTGGCAGATTTCTTTGACAAATTGTTGAGTTTCCATGGTTTGTTGAAATAATTTTGTAGTTTCATCTTTTATCTAAATAGATGTGATGCCCTAGGCCCAAGTTAATTTGACGCCCTTATATATAATACGAATAATTATGGATTCGAATTAAATTTAGGTATGAATTAAATATATATATATATATTTGGTATAACAACTACACATACAATTTAGAATAAATTGCTTTTAATTATGAAATAAATCATATCTATCTAATTAATCATATAATATATTTATTTCTTGCTTTCATCCGTGCGAAAGTAATGACATCCTCATACTTAACCAATTATGTTTCAATGCTTAATAATGCAAGTGCATTGATCCTGTCTTACTTCATACCTGCACGTAAATAATTTTTCGTGCATGTGGAAAATGATCTTCCTCCAGAACAATTTATTGCAGGAATACAAATACGTAACGTGAAATCTATATTTGGATAGATATCGCAGAGATCACGTGAATGTAAGAATTTATTTATTTTTGATGCAGAGCTTATATCTATATTGTTTTCTTGTCTATTTTGTGTTATAATGATGAGCAAACAAACGCTACATTTAGATTTTTTAAGAAAAATCTAACGTCAATAGATAAATGCTATACTTAACGAAAATCTTTTCAATACCTTTTTGTTAGATATTTTACTACTTACAGGATTAATTATTTTTTTAAATAATTCTACCCTTTAAATATTGACATTTTGAGGTTGTCAAAGCAAGAAAAGAAGCATTAAAATTCGTTCTTAGAGTTGATAAAAAACAAAATCGATTTCAAATTTTTGCCACTCTATGCCCGGCCCAAGCCTAAATCAGTCAGTGGTGCCAATTTTTAATTTAGATGAGAATGAGTCTTCCTTCGGAGTGGGATACAGTCTCCTAGCTTCAATAAAAGTCTGTGGAGAGTCTAAAATTTTCCTTCGGCTTTACACTTAAAACAATTGTTAACAGTGGCTTAATATGCTTCACTGAAATTGACAAGATTGAGAATTTGAGTAAATCCTGCATCTATAAGATGTTGGGCATTGAATTCTTACAATTCGCGGTTGGGCGAGTATATGAATACCATTTACAGCACTGACAAGGTTTATCATAAAAACAGAAATTTTTTTTGTGTTAACCATAATCTAATATTTTCTGGCAAGATTGTACCTAATATAGTAATTAAAACAGGTGTTTAAAAAGTTCTGCAAGTGATATATCTGTAGAAATGTTGTGAAGATGAAATTGGGTGGAGATCTTTTCTGGGTAAAGAATTGCTTTAATGGGAAACTCCCTTAATGGCTTTTACGTTTGGCAATTCTCTGGCGATATTAAAGGAATAATGGATAGGACTAACTTATCTTGTCAAATGATACGCATGTATTCAATATATTTCAAAAATAGTTACTTTTGACAAGCACCATATTCAAATGCAATGTATAAATTTGAAAGAATGTCACGACAAGATATGAAAGTAACGTCAACTTCAAAGGTGTATTCCATGAGGTTAGGGTTTGTACTGCTTTCTGTCATACCAAACTCAAAACTCACCCACTAAAAGTGTCATAGATTTATATGAATTTACTAACAAAAACTTAGGAAAAATAGAAAATAAATACAAATACAGGTGACTTGTCTGAATAGAAAATTAAATTAAAAAAGCAACAATCTATACAATCCTGAAAACTTGACACAAATCAAATAGATAAACTGAGGTAAATGCTACAAAATGAACTTCTATTTAGCAGAACACAATACCGCAATTTAGCAAAAAAAAAAAAAAAAAAACACAGTACCGAAATCACTAGAAGAATAGCTCAATATCGACACCGAAACCCCAAATTATAGTACAACTACTTGACTTTACCTGACCACGTGCTTTGAGATTTATACTTGCTCAATTTAATTTATTCAAATATTGTGCAATTAAAAGCGACACCGTGACAAAGAATGATTAATTATAATCAAACAACAAAAAAGCCCTAAATTTGTTAATTCACAATAATCAGTAAAATTTGATAATCTTATGCTGAGTTTTAAACATGATTTTGAATGAAATGAAATAGCACACAGCATTTCTAGTAGCCAAAAGAAAGTTTAGACAAGATTCTAGCATTTTTATTATGCTTATTTATAGCATAATGAAAATAAAAATGAGATGAATTGATAAATTAACCAATCGACTACATACCAATACTATAAAAAAGAAATCAGATTCTATGTTAAAAATGTGTAAAACAAAATAACGGTATTTGAACGAAATTAAAAGAAACTGTGTGTGTGTGCGTTGTTTTTTGATCGTTGCAAAATAAATCCCTTTAAACAATTCATATTCTTTGTAAATGAAGATGCATTTATAATAAAAAAAGTAGAAAAATTTAAACATTGTGTGTGTGATAGAAAAGTTGTGAAAATCCAATGCATAAAATTGTACTCACTGGTCCAATTGCTTTTATTCTGACTATCCAAAGGTGGTAAAGTATTTTAATATTTTTCTGCCCTGCTTTCATATGAATGATAGTCATTTTGAGCACCTTCCTATGTTAATACCATGACATACGTAATGATTACTTTTCTATTAAATATCATTTTTCATTTACTTGATATCGCATACTCTTTCTTTTTCCACTTTTCCAAAAACTATGCATCATAGAGCTGTTTCTTTAGGTAATTAAAATGCATTCCAAATGAGGTCTCTCTCCCTGCAGTTTATTGTGTATTGTCTACACATTCTGTATATAACTTTATATAACTATTCATAAAACGGATAGATGCATTTTAATGAAATTTTATATTTCTCCTAGTTTATAATTAAATCGAAAATCTAAGATTGTCAAGTTATCTTTGTAATTTGAAAATGAATAAACAATAACTGCATAATTTAGGTCTTTTGATTCAGTTTAGAAGTTTTAAAAATTATTTAATTACAACTAATTTTTCTTATTAAATTGATCTTTTATTTTCTAATTATATTTATTTATAAATATATTGAATCACAATTACTTTAATATTTTAATTTGAATATATAAACAGTTCAACTGTGAAAACAAAAAAATAAGCCATAAAAGAGAAACATATTTTATTAAGATATATCTGAGGTATTTTATGAATTATTATTATAAAGCACTTACTGCTAATGTAGATAATTAAAATTAGTTATAAATTTAGAACATAGTTATAATGCTAAAGCTATGTACAAAGAATTTAATATGTAGAAAAGCATACAAGTTCATTACCCAAAATAAAAATTATCATAAAAGAATAAGAATATATTTGCATCAATCATATTTATCATAAAGTATTGTAGGAAATATGTTGTATGAAATATATTGTATGAAATTTTAAACAAATTTTGACAAATTATAATTGCCATTTAAATTTTTTTATTATTTAACATTTCCTTCATTGTTGGTTGTAAATAAAACTGTCACTAATATTTGAGTTTTAAATATTGAAGATTATTCTTTTTAATTCATAAGAAATTTTTAATCATTCAGAATAACTAAAATTAGAACAGAATTAATTTCAGATTTAGAACACATCACTAACAATCAATATATGCATAGATATAAAATTTAAGATCTTTTCTCAAATATTTTTTTATAAAATAAATTAATGTTAGCTATTTATATTTTTTTAAAAATTATTTAAATTAATAATTGAAACTTATTATTTGAAAATTACTTTTAATTCATATTCATTTCTAGAAAAGAAATTATTTAAAACAACTTTCTATTGATGCAATATAATCTTATTCGAAAATAATATATTTCATTAACATTTGAAAAATCTTCAGAAATGTTATTTTCTAATACAAATACATTATACATAACAGTTACGTATATTGTTAGGTCATCATCAGTATACACAAAATACTACTCTTTAGGTATAAAAAATCTATCCCAGCCATATCTTATGTTCTAATTTTTAGAACTTTTTTTTTTTTTTTTTTTTTATAAAAACAAGTTTTTTTTCTTATTAATACTACAAACATAAGTTTTCATTGTTTTATCATGTATAGTGGAAAGCATGTGAGGACTTTTACTAATTGCAAGTTACATGAACAATGTGTATTTTTCCAAATCACATTCTATTTATGCATTGAACAAGCCAAATTAAAAAAAAATTTACTACTTTTCATTGTTCTGAAAAACTGTAGTTCATCATCAATCACTAAAATTATACAAATTCATTGTTGTGACTTTATGAACTACAATTTTTAAAAACATATCAACTCTATACACTAGTTTAAATAGAAATAAAATGTCTTCTTGCTAATTGTTTAAATGTATTAACATTAGAAGCTTAAAGTAGCATTGAAAAAGGATAAGTTACTTTAAAGTTAAGTTCTGAAAGAAGAAGGTTTTCTTATTCCTTTTGAATTTTGTTTTGTTAAAATTACATGAATTCTCACACATCATCTTTCCATAAAATTGAAAATTTTAGTACTCAACATATTTTTCATTTAAATGTATGAATTCAAACTACATTAAATTTGACTGTCTTAAATACACATTACATGAATATATCATTCTAAAATGAGCACACTATGGTTATAAAATCATCTGCATATCAAAAGAATGAGGTAGTAGTTGCAGCTGAAATTCAAATCAAGATTCCAGCACACAGGAACCCGTTACAAGTTTTAGGCCTTTAAATTGGACATTCAATATATGAATTTGAGTAACTTAAAAGAGAGAAAAAAAAAATTTAAATAAGCCTTTGACGCATCAGAAAAGTAAAAAACTGATAAGAAAAGCAGTAACCTTCATTAACAGCCATTTCAATAATGCTGAATCAGAGAAATGCAGAATTAAGAAATACAAACAAAATAACAGCAATTTTTAAACTGTTTTTAAAATGTTAAAAAATTTAAGACAAAAAGAATTTTTTTGTTGTTGTGTTATGGACTTAATATTGTGTGTGCATTTGAAGCTTGAAATATTACACAAGATGGTGTGATCCTCTTTTAAATAATTGCTATAAGGAGTTTTTCTAAATAAAATGATAAAAGCCGTTAACACTTAGTTTTGAAATATTTGACTACATATACAAAAGAGACTACTTTCATAAATAAAATTACTTTCAGGGATGATTATGGGCATTATTAAAATTTACCAAACTGCATGTCAAATTTTTGGAAAAGTAATTGAATTGTAACACAATTTTCCAGCAAAACTACAACTCAAAAATTTGAAAGAACGTGTCATTATAGTCCACTTAACATGTTGTATTTTACTTACAGAAAACCCATAAGACCTTTAAAACATATTTATTTCAGAGGTAGAGTAATTAGCATTTATGGGAAAGATAATAAATTTATAGAATGGCTAACAAAAGATTCTGAGACTTGAAAGCTTCAAATTTTTTAGAATGGAAAGCCTCATATTTTCAAACACAATCACCCCTGATCAATTTGTCTGTACTCAAAAAAATATTTTTTAAGTTAAAAAATTCATTTTAGTTAAGAGTTTTTTTTTTTTTTTTTTAAATAATATAGCTACTTGACCAAATGACTAATTTATAATAAAACTTAATTTATAAAAAATAAATTACATTTTTTTCTTAATATTTTTAAGAAGTACAAGTGATCAGATATTTATTGTTATAAAAGAAAACAAACAAAAAATATTTTTGAATTTATGAGGTTTTAAGTTATATGATAAAATTTTTCCTATATACTAATATTTTAAACACTAAAAAAAAATTGGTACAAGGATCCAAAATGCTTATTTAAAAATCAATTTATTATTGTTAAGATGAAATTGATATCTTTCAAACAATGAAAATGGATAATTTTATAATGTTTGCACTATTTTAAAAAACACAAATAAAAAAAAATATATATATGTAACTGAAAGATACTTTAAATATCTGATCACCTTAAATTAAATGCTTTTAAATGAAAATAATATACAATTTCAAATTATATACATAAATACACATACATAAGGAAAAAAAAAAAAAAAAAAAAAAAAAAGAACATGTTTTCTTAAACACATATAAAGCTGCCACCAAACTTTCAAATTTAGAAAACAAGGATAAATGTTTGCCTTATACTCCAAATAATGAAATCATTTACGTCCATACTCTTCAATGCATAAATGGCAACTCCATGATCCTAAATAGAAATATTGAAAAATAATACATAAATACTTCTATCTTCTATATCAAAGTTATTGTTTGTAATAAGGAAGAAAGACATGATTTTGTGTTTATTATTTGAAAAAGAATATTAATATAGGAATTATTTCCAAATTTTAAATATAGATAATGCAAGCCTACTCTATTGTGAATTGATTTTAATCAATTAATAAATTTACCTTCAGGAGGTTCAGAAAGAGGAGGAGTTAGGCAGTACATATGATAGCCACGATCACAGTCATCACAGAATAACAATTGATCCTAAAATTAAAATTATTTAGTTTAGTTTAGTTTAAGAAGCAAAAAATTTAATAATCCATAGATAAAATATTTAATTAATAAACATTTTAAATATACATTCATAAACTTACATCATTATCAGAAGTTCCGCAAATACCACATGATTTACATTCAATGCATTGCCATCGGTATTTCTTAACAGATGCTGTCATATTTGGAGTAAATTGCAAACATGTTGGATGAGCTGTCCAGAATCAGGAAATTTATCAAATAATCATAATTAAAATAGACATATACTCGTAACATACATATTGTAAAACATGTTCATAAAATTTTAATTTTCAATAAATACAATTATTAATTTAAGAAAACGAACTAACACTTTATACAGCTGGGATGTCCCCTCCCCCCATGTATGGTACTAACCAATAATCATGTATTTATTACATTCTATGCCCACTAAAAAAATAACAGAAATGGTAAAGATAAAATTAAAAAAAATTTAATCATGACTAAAATATTAGAAATTTTTTTTTTTTATAAATGAATAGAAAATATTTATGAATAGTTACACAGCCAATATTAATTTTCTTGAAAAAAAAAAGTAATGACATTTAAATTTCTAAAAAATAAATGTCTTAAAAAGATTTTTACATATCAAATCCATGAAAAGCATCAGAAAATAATACAAACCAACAAATTGAAAAAATGAAATTTAAGATAATTTTCTAATCCTTTATTATACTTAAAACTTATTAACTGATAGATATAACTTGGCATTTAATATTATTTTTAAAATTACATATCAAAGAATAAAATGAGTGCAGCAAAAGAAATCAGATTAAATTTCAAGAAATTTTTTTCTTGAGATATTCATATAAACTCATAATTTCAATATTTGAAATGTTAGAATGCTTATATAATCAATTCTGAATAAAATTTTTGAAAAATAATATTCTAAGATTGCTAATGATAACAATTTTACTTTAGAAACAAACTTAATGCCAGAAAAAAATAAAAATGAATGCTTTTATTCTAGTAAAATGTACGCGAAATCAAATTAGTTTGTTTCAAATTTAGAAGGCACAAAAAGACTTCAAAGTCTATATAGAAGCAATACATTTGAAACAAACAAAAAGTTTAAAATCTAAATATCAATATAAAATCCTAAAGATAAATCATTTTTAATTCAAGAATACTCATAAAATAAAATGAAAAATATTCTTAATCACATTAAAACATTTATAAATTTCCTTTGTTTAAAAGCCATAATTTAATATTGTTTTATTTAAAAAAGTATGCCATTGAATTGTTAGATGTTACAACATTCAGAGGTAAATAAAATTATTTTATTTTTATTTCTTAACATATATCAAGTAATTTTCAAATCGATACAGACCATTTTTATGAACTAATGAGATTTCTGAAACTTCAAATCTTTTATTTTGTTAATTTTTAAAAAGTAATCAAACTAGTTTTTACTTAGTTGAAAGGGAACTTATTAGAATTTATTTATTTCTAAATATGTACATCAGAAAAATGATGAAATAAAAATAGCTCCTACAAGCAGGGGTTTTATTTTTACTAAAAAGACATTAAGTCATAATATGATGTCAATATCATTCAATACATTGCATGTAAATTTCTAATCCTGACAACCAAAATTCAATAATGTATATATATATATGAAGAAATAATGAGTAAGGCTAAAAGAAAATGGGTTAAAAATATAAAAAAGACAAGTAAAACATTAAGTGATTAATGAATTTACAAATTCCCACCAACCTGAGCGTCCACAATCAGAGCAAGATACTAATTCTTCTGGCATTCTTGTCTTTTTATTTTCAATGCTATCACCCAAACAAAAGTCACAATATGTGCTAGGTAGTGTTGTCCCTTTTTCTGAGGTAGGTCTTGGAGCTGATAGGGAATGAATATAAAAAAAAGATATTTACAATAACAAATACAGGGAACAGTAAAAGGTTTAAAAAAGATTTAAAATAATCAAAAACACTCTAAGAAATTCATTTTACATTTTAACAACATGCTTGCTCTATGCTGTCTATGGTATACATTTGAAAAGCATAATATATTAGATAAATTCACATGCAGAATTAAATATAGTTTATCAAATAATAGGCATTATAAATAAATATTTTTTAGTACCTTATACAAGATAGCATACATAATATGAATTTGAATGGAATTAATATAAGAAATATTTAAGGTGAATAATTTTATCAAAATATTATATCATTACATGATTAAAACGTAGACAGAAAACATAGCAAAAATTTAAGAACTCTAAAAACTTTAAAAAATTATCATTACACTCATATAACAACCCCCCAAAAAATAAAATCCATTATTCTTTCATACATTTGGAACGTAGTTTTTAAGGTAGCATTATAAGATTTATAGTATATGATTGAATATATCTTATTTTAAACAAGATACAAATTTATTTCTTTGCTTAAATAGCAAATAAAAGGTTTAAAATAATTATATAAGCAAATAGTTTAATTCTTTTAAAGTATATTTGAAAAGATATTATTGTACTCATCTTATGTGAATGTTGTATCCATGGTGTTTTCTTCCACGGACAAAAACAGCCTTTCATTACTTAATTATTAAAGTTTCTGATTATTTATATAAACATTTTAGATGTGTTCATAAAAATAAAAGTGCATTTTAAAACCTTTAAACACTGGTATTAAATTTCAAATTTAGTAATTAAAATTATTTTATTATGAATTTAAATTATTAATTCAGTTCTAAAAATGGATTTATATTCATCATAATATAAAAGTTAGATTTAAACATCATATTTAATCTTTAATGAAATTTATTATTAATATTATTAGTTATTTAAATTAAGATAACCCAACAAGTAATAAACAAACAATATCTTAAAATATAAGAATTTATATATTCTCTTTAAAGAAAGAAATCAAGATATTAAATTTCTTAATGCAAGGTTTTTCTTTCTTTTTTTTTTTTTTTTTTTTACTTTTAAGTAACTATAATTATGTTAAAAAAACTGATTAAAGAAATTTAAAAACAGCTCTATTCTTCTATAAGCATTCTGTAACATAGAACATGCAACAAAACAAGCATTTAAAGATAATAAAATTAGCAAAATAACAAGATATGCAAGTTTAAAACATAATTGAAACACATCATAAGCACTATATATTAAATTCTATTTTCTGGCTTCTAAAAAATTAGAACTATGCTTAGTATCACAGGTGCAAAATTAAATTTCAACAATATTGGTTGCACTATGTGGAGAGGGGAAAATGTTCTGTGACATGCACAACCCACCTGTAGAAGAGAAAGAGCTTAGGCTCCTGAAAATGCAAGCTTTAAATACAAAGGAGAAAGAAAGAAACACTATAGTTTCAAACGAAATACAGACTAACTTTTTCATTTAGCATGCTACATACTTGCTATGAGCAATATATTTCTTCCTGAATGCAGTATAACATTAAATAGGAAAATATGTATTCACTCTTATTTTGTTTTTAAAAAAAATCATAAAAAGTAAGAGTGCATTAAAATTATTTTAATGATTTTTCTAAATAGGAATTTCAAATGCAGATCTTTGAAATAATCATCAATAAGACAACTATTTCAAAAGATTATTCAAAGTTCAAATATATGAATATAATTAAATAAATTGCTCATAGCTAGTACAAATATCTTAAATATCACATACTATTTTCAGACAATTTTAAAAGATAAATATAAATTTTGCAATCTTATAATTTTTCATTTATATTTAAATAACATTCATACCAGGTTTTTTTTTTTTTTTTTTTAACTTTATAAATACTGATTCTTATAGGACATTTGACATGATCTGCCATTTTTAAAAAGAAACAACTTAAATTTTCATATAAAGATAACTCTATGTCATGCAACTGTCAGACAAGTATATATTAACATTTTCTTTTTATCTAATCCTTAAAAAAATTCAATAATTTTAAACAAGCATTTATTAAAAAATTCTGAATATGAAACTTTTTGTTTAAGTACAATAATATTTAGCCTATTTTAAATGTACAAATTTCTGAGTAAGTGTGTATATGTGGAATGGGCGGGAGGAAACTCAATTTTTCAAGGAAAAACTCATGGGTTATGCAGGGCCAGAATGCTTATAAAATACTTAATTTTCTTTTAATATTGAAAATTACAAACTTCCTACATATATTTTAATAATAAATTTCTTGTAAGAATTCTACTAATCCTAATCAAAATATTAGGAAATAGTTTCAAACAAAACAATTTCCAATTTTAATGAATACAAATTAAGTAGTGCTAAATTCCAAAATGTCTTCCAAATTTAATTAAAATACAAGAAAAACTAACAGAAAAATTTTATATTATTAATTGCTCAATATTTTAAAGAAATAACACGAATTACTTTCTTTAATTTGAAGAAAAATAATCATTAAAAATTGACAAAGATAATACATTTTATTTTCTAATATTTAAGAAAAAATTTTCTTCAATTTTTTCCTAATTATTAGTCTCCTTCACTCATAATAATGCATGCAGAATATATGCTGTACAAATTGGAGATTCATTTCATGCATATAAAAAAAGGTGCCTTGAACATAAAAAAGTTAATGTATAATATAGTTTATTACTCCACTAACACACATAAGAAAAAATACATTTATTATACCAAGTTTAATATCAAATTTAACACCAAATGAAATAAATTAATTTCGAAAATTTGTATGTTTTATTTTGTATATTTGGCTCATTTTGTATAGTTTTAACAAGCAAAAAATAAATTGTTAAACTGATAAAGAAACAAGAAATTCTAATTAACTACTTTTTAAATGAAATTCCAATTAATTCATTTAAAAAGTAATAAAAATTTATAAGAAAATATACAAAAATCGTCAGTTTTCTGAAATTTAATAAGACAAAGTGTAATTACAGAATGTGTTTGTTGTTTCTTATCCCACTTGGCTGGCCAAGCCCACAAGCCCATATGGACTCATGATTGAAGGGGAAGGAAGCAGCTTCTGTTGTGATGGAGCACCCGTAGGTAGAAGCCTGAGTTTTGCTCCGTGACGCTCTTACAGTCATAGAAGACCGGGACCTACGGCTTAAAGTGGATTCCGAACCACTACAAACATCCATGGCACCGCCGGGATTCGAACCCGAAACCTGCGGCACCGAGCGCTAGACACTCGGCCATTCAGGTCCCAAATTTGCCAACGGCACGCAGTGTTCCCAGGTGGTCACCCACCCAAGTACTGACCGCGCCCAATGATGCTTAACTTCGGTGATCTAACGAGAACCGGTATATTCAGCATACTGATCATATACAATACTCTTTCATACATCAGTTTGCATTTTTTAATTGATAAATATCTTTTTAAAATTCAAAATTATCTAACAAATTTTATTTATAAATATACAATTTAAAATTCTTGGAGATGAAATTTAAACAGTCCTTATTTCAAAAATATTATGATCTTGATGTATTATTGGTTATAAAAATAGCAAATTAAACTTTCCATAATACTAGTCGAAGCTAAAAGTACTTCTTAGTCCATATGCTTGCTTACCTATTTTAGTTGAAAATTTAAAAACCCAATTTTAATGTACTATTTATCTTTTTGTATAAAAGAAAAATTATTTTAATTAAAAGTTAATTATTTTCTACACACACAGGCTCCTAAATGATCTTAGTAAAAGTGTTATAATTTTTGTGTGTTTGTATTTTATATGGAAATTATGCATATGGAAAAAGGGAAGATTTTTATATTTCTGATCCTTTTCTTGCATATATGAATATTAGTATGGTAATATTTTTATTTAATAGCATTTTAATAAGCTTTGTAAAGAAGAATTCAGGATTGCCACTATAAAAGTTGTCAGCAGTTTGATGAAATATATATATATATATATAAAAGGAACTACCATCACACTTGCACATGCTAACGCAGTTGCCAAAAGCCGACTAATTCCTCATAACTTTAAGAAGCCACTAATCACGGACATTGACTGCAGCAGACTCAGAACTAGTAATTACAGAGGGACGAAGATTCTTCCAGACAAGACTGGGAATACATCCCCTGCAGAAATTGCCTGAACGCTTTCCTTACACCTAAGCACATTTTAGAGTGCCCAGCACTCACTCCCCATGTTTTGCAATTGGCTATGGTGCCAATCGAGGCCAACTTAAGAGATTTCCAGTATAGCGAAGCGGCGCCATTGCTAGAGGTCGCTATCGTGAAGATTTTTGACTTGATCTAACTTTAATAATATTTTAAATCGATGGACACGATAACAACAAAGGAACTATTAAAAAACAGTGAGAGAAGCAATGACCTCCAAGCTATATTGAGCCTGTGTATCTATTATCAGAGTTGCTGCGACAGAATGCCCTCATGCCAAAGGAAAGTGAAAATTGTTATTCGTAATAATGTCACACGGAGTTTCTTTCATTTACAAACCTCCTCCAAGGCTACTCAGTGAAAACCTAAACATATAAGTCAAACTCTTTGATTATGTTGTATTATTATTCTTGAAACCTGTTGTCTTAGTCATAAGGAAGGATTTTTTCTGACTTAAATAAGTTAATTAATGACATGGCAAAATACTAGTGGAGCACTATGTCAAACTTAGTCTTATTATATTAGAAATCTTAATTTCTTTTAATTTTCAATATGGCATATATTCAATTTTATAGTGTCCATAATTATATGATTTCTAATTGATGTCATGCAATTCAGCTAATGATTGTCTTTTTATTCTTTGCATTCTAATAATATGCAATCATTTATTTTTTTCTATTATTATTATACGATTGATTTTGTGTCATATTTTGAACTTATATTTGAATGACTATATAGGGAATTAAATCAACGACTTCAACTATTTTTTTCATTATTTATTTAAACCTTACTTAGTTAAAAATTGTAAATACTATACAAACTAAGTTATGTCAATCTTATTTGCATATTATTTCATGCATGTAATTTTTCTAATTCTTAATCTTCTAGAGATAGGACATAAATGTGGCGATTTAGTTGCATAAAAAATTAATAGGCATTACAGCAATCGCAAGGAAGAATAATCTTGCATCCAATTATGTCTTTTGTATTTGATGACTAAAATTTCAAAAATGAAAATTAAGTACACCACCATCACAATTTATGCTTATTTTCTGTAAAAAAAAAAAAATTATTTTAATGTTTGATCGACTAATAACATTAAGAACATATCTAATAAAATATTTATAAATTGCAATATACATTGAAGGCCTTGTTTTGACTTAGATTTTCATAAATAGTTTAAAAAAAAAAAAAAAAAAAAAAAAAAAAAAATCTCACTTTGAAAATATTTTAATTCGCTCTCTAAGGCAAATGAATTTGTGGCATTTTTTTATATATAATAGGTGGTTACTTAATTCACTGTTGTTCTAATGCCAATTTTTAAGGGGGGAAAAATGTCACTTGCAGAAATACACAATTAAAAAGTATTTTCACTTAAAAATATTCTTTTACATTCTGTTTATTTTTTCACTGATATATAAAGTTTTTATAGATTATAAAATTTCATTGCTTAATCTTCAAAAATTAGACTGCTATTTCAAATTTTCTTTACAGCCTCCAAGCCATCTGAATTGGTCCTGTCAACAAAGCTTAACAATCCTTAACAAATAATTTTAGTTACTTTACATTAGTAACAATACTTTTTTCTATATGAAGTGATTTTGGCAGGACGTAATTGGTAAATTTTTTTTTATATTATATATAAAATAAAATTTTATTAAAAATTAGAACATGAAGAATATGTTCGAATTTTTAATAAAATTTTTTTTAAATTTATTCTCAAGTTTCTGTTATAATTTTGAATTTATTTTTCTAAGTACTTAGGCAAGTAAACTAGCTTGCCTTTCAATTTACGGTAGCAGAAACAAAAATGACGAACAGCTTCATTGTTAAGAATTTATTTATAGCTTTTTGATTTAAATTTTACTAAATCCCTAAGCCATTATTAATTTGTTGTTTGTAGAATGCCTTATTGAAGGTATTTTAATATTCCAATACTTTTTATTTGCATGCTTAGTTTAACTGAATTATATGCTTTTGTGTTATAAAAAATTACTTAAAAAGGATTAGTTACAGTTGCTGGTATATTTTTTGGAAAAGAGTGATTCTGACAGGACAAAATCCTTGTTGTTTGTTAAAGAAATGCAACACATGAAATTGCTGTACAGTTAATATTGAATATTATAACACCCCTTTTGAACTTTATATTAATTTTAAACCTGATATTTAACCACTAAATGATATTAAAATGACTTACTAAGTAATAACAAAAATCACGTTAAAATAAAAGAAATGAAAGTTTTTTATTAATATAATTTATGACAATTCACAAAATAATTTCTTAATTGCTTGCTATATTTGTATATAGGAAAAAAGAAAATCACTTGCTTTACAATTTGAGATAAGCCAAAAATTGAGAAACTACCTAATTGCCAAGATTCTTTTTAATAATAACATTCAAACACATATGGATTGGAAATACTTTAGTGGCTATCAAAAATAATTTTTGTTCTTTTCCTATTATCTAAAAATAAAATAAAAAATAAAATCACATTTGTTTTTGGCAGTTGTAAACAATAATTTTGTTTGCAATATAATTTAAATGTGCAATATATATATATGGCACACACACACACTATTAATTATATAGAGATAACAGATACTTCAAAGACATTCAATTACAATAAATAAATATTATAAGTAATACATACTTAGAGGCCCATCTTCACTAGAAGGTCCTGGCCAAGATGACATGGATGGCTGCATGGCATGAGGAGGAGGGGGAGGAGGATTACATGGTGGAGGGGCAGGATTTGGCGGTGGAGGAGCCACTGTAGGTTTAGGAGGAGTATAATTGGTTTCTTCTTCTGTGTTATCTGTCGAGTCATTGTTATGACCATGGCTGTAATGGTATGATAACCCAGGTCTGGTCTTGTAACGGGCTCCACAGACTAAAATGATTTAATTTCATAAAATAAGGAAATTAATAACAAATTATTTATTTTTTCATCCACATTATACATAAAATTATTTATTTAAAAATATATTAAAGTATCTTTTCTATATAATTCAACAAATATTTTCAAAGGCAATCCTTAAGATGTTATAAAGACAAAAATAATGTGCAAAATGGACAATTTTGTAAAAGAAATGCAAAACAGAATAGAGGAAAAATTTATACCCCAGAGCAAGTGAAAATGATTTAAAGGAAGCCGATGTACCTGTTTCGGAGTACCTATGGTGTAAATATACTCAGAAAACCTCCACATAATCATTAATATAGTTAAATTTACATTATTGAAATTACATTATGGATTTATTAGAAAAACATTAAGTTCTTAAGAATTTTAGATATCATTTAGGAAAAAAATGTTTTACGACAGCCAGTATTTGTGTTAGTTTTGCCCATTATAGCAATAAATGAAAATTTAAGAGCCAAATAAATATCTAAGATTTGCAATTTAGCTATTTTGGTCATTTTGAGTCCCACAAATTTTTTTAGACGTGGAAAGGACTCAAATGTTGCATCACAGCTACTGACACCATGATCATATACAGGAATTGTGCGAATAGCTTCATTGCGAATCTAACGGCATTTATCATGAAAATATGTAATCCATTATCGGATTAAGATAAAGATCTTTATGGATTTGTTTCCGTCTAACAAACCACGCAGCATTAACTATACTGGTTACCTGTCTGTTCTGGAAACCTTGCAACTTTTGTAGATTTTTCCATTAGGTGGAAGCCTAGACGGGACAACCATAAATGCCTGGGAGGGGTCTTTTTAGATTGTTTTTTCCCCATTTCCAGGAAAACGGGGACAATTCCTCCAGTTTGCTGCATGTGCCCCTCCGCAATTGGCACATGTGGCTGGCTCTTCAAGAGGGCGATCACAATCTTTAGTGTTATTTGGTTCAGCACACTTCACACAACATTTAGGGAGTCTACATACCTCCGAGGAATGGAAAAAATTCCTGGCAATTCCAGCATTGTTATAACAGCACCTAAAAGTTCGGTGACCCTGTAGATCGCCTCACTGTTTCTACTTTGTTTTATTTGAAGGTAAAATAACAGTATCAGCTCCTTTGAATGGAACTTCGATAGCCAAGTTATTTTATGCACAGCGAAGCCCTCATGGGCGAGCTGCTCCTCAATTTCTTTAGTGTTGATGTTTGCAGGTAGTGCTCCTATTATTATTTTGATGGGCCTTTCCTGCTTGAGCATATAAATCTTATAGTCCAGGCCAGTGACATCCATATACTTCGTTAACTTAAGTCATCATCATTTTGAACCTGGACCTTCATGAATTGTCTTGTGTATTTAGCTTGAATGTTGGGCACTTCGATTCTCAACATCGAAAGAGCCCAGCTGTTCGTGGGCTGGAAAAATATTGGGGGAGGTCTGGCTACCCGCTGTTGAGTGTTATTTAACTCAGGGACGGTATTGATGCAAATTAGATGTAGGCACTGGTGGGGGTCCCTGTGGTGAGTGGGACACTTTTTTTTTGAAGATACTTTGGAGGTGATCTAAAGCCATCTTCATCGGCAGGCTTTTTAGTAGAACCGGGCTCCTTTGGTGGTTGGGCATTTTCTTGTTTTGCCCTCTGCTCTGCATCCCTCTTCGCTAATATATGTTTGATCTTTACACCTTCCAGATCCTCTACTAAGGTGTACCTGTAGGAAAGCACTTCAAAGACTTACACATTTTTTTTTTGGGCCTGTACAATTTGATTATCCACATGGGTGAGTTGAGCTTCATTAGAGCAGCTAGGGTCATACCCCAAAGCTCTTTTCACCATATCAATTCTTATGAGTTCATGGCCATAGCCAATTATCTGTAGGAATCCCTGTATTTGAGAACAGGAATTCGTTGGAACCCTTGTCAACGTCTGTTTTGGTTGAGATATCCATCTATGTAGTGTGAAGGGTAGTTGTGGGTGTTGAGGTACATCATCATTTGGGGAGCCTTGCTCATAAAGTGGTGGGTTCTCAGTAATTCCATTTCGTTAGTCAGTTCTAAATCCAAAACAAGTCCTATGTCCCTTTTCCAAGGATCCAGCGGAGAAAGCGGGACTCTCTCAGTTTCAATTTTGATGGATTTCTCTAAGTTTAAATGTTAATTAAAAACACACTAAAATTTTAAAAAGAATAGTTAAAACTAGTATAAAACTAAACCTGGACCTCTTAGTTTAGGCAGAAAGCCATAAAATTAGAGAGAGCGAGAATTGTTGATACTGAGTAAGAACAATGAAGCAAGTAACGAAATCGAGAGCAAGGTGAAGTAAGTCGGCACTCTATGAAATCAGAAATGAGAATGATTTGATATATTGCAATTCAATTCATTGCAGATCTGAAGATGAAGAAGTAGAAAATGAAAGAGGTGTGAACAGAAAACTCTAAGATGTTAGCGAGAAATTTTGATTTGTTAATTTGTAATGGTATGAAATTGTCTAGTTATCACTATAGCAGGATAGTTCCAGAATTTAATCTACAGTAAATTTAACTTAACATCAATGTTTTTCAAAACTGATTGAATTTTTCACTATCTTTATTAGTAATCATTTCTCAGAGGTAATAAAGTTTTTTTTTATCCAATCTTAAGTAGCATAATATATATAAAAATAAATTATAGTTTCAACCATATAGTTATTTTCTTAAATTAATCCTTACTTTGCAAAGTATAGTATTATTGACTTCTTTGATTCAAGTCAATTTCACATTATTGAGAATTTCAGATCTTGTGATCCTGTTTTCCTCATAGTATACATGGAATTTGAATTGGCATAGGATATGCAAGGTACTTTTTGTAATTAATATTCTATACATTATTTCAGTTGCTTGTTGTACAGGAAATTAAAAACTTAAATAATAAAATAAATAACAATCATCATTACACATTTTTTTCTCCTTCTGAATATAAGATAAAAAAAATGAAATGAAATCTTACTTTCACAAACATAAGGCTTTTCAAGATCAGTATAATCATATCGGTCAGCTCTCTTTCTTCCTCTACTACTCTGAAACAAATTTTATAAACTATTTTACTCCATAACTGGCTTGCACACGAATCAAATTAAAAAGATATGTTCTTCATTCAATAAAATGTAGAACCTACTATTGTTGATCCCTGTCAAAAGAAAGGAGAAAGGGGCTTTTTTAATAACTTATGTCTTATAATGTAAGTGAATGCTCATAAAAATAGCTTCTAATCAAACAATTCAATCATATGCTTTTAAAATTGACATGTGTAAGTAAATTTTACGGCAAATTATTGAAGTTTCTTATAAAATGTGATGTAAGTATAAAAATTGATTTTGGGTAATATATTATTATTAGCCATTTATTTTAAAAAAATTAGTTATTACAAAAAATTTATTTATAACTTACAAATTTTCTTTTATTATGTGGAATAGTGTTCCATAACATTTTTAAACAGTGGCAAATGTCAAATATTCAGAAAAATGTCCCAAGATATTAATCAATATTTTAAATTTATTTAGCAGTAGAAAATTTATTTAGCAGCAAAATTTATTTAGTAGATCTATTCATTCATAGAAAATATTATAGAAACATTTCTTTAGGGAATCAATGAGTATGTCTGTTCAAAAACAGAATATACATATTTTTTAAAGAATCTAGCTGATATTTTAAGCATACAACAAGAAAAGCAGAAAAATATTAATGCGCAAAAATAATTTATAGAGGATCCTGCCAATTTATCACTTCTAATAGTATAAGAGATATTGATTCTATGACAAAATTTTTACTTTGAATAACTTATTGCAATACTCTTTATGACAAGATCCTTAACATAATAAACAAAGCATGCATAAATTTATTGTAAATTAGAAATAGTAAGCACAGTTATTTTATGATTAAAATATTTTAGTGAGTTAAAAAATTTTTAAAGAAATATTATAAATAATATACTTTTTATAAAAAAAATTTCACATGAAAATTGATCTCATTTAATAGAAAAAATATATTATAAAAAAACTCACTCTTATTTTCTTTTTTTTCTTGCGCACGTAAGTCTCTTCGTAATCTTCCACATCTGTATCTGGATCCTCGACTTCTACTCCCATGTCAAATTGTTCTGGAGTTTCTTCAAAATCTTTGTACCAAGAATCCTTGGAGTCCTCAGCAACTTTATCTGTGCTGTTATCATTTTCTTGTACACCACTCATGGAATTCTCATTAGTAGATTGATGGTTTTCTGAATTGAAAAAAATAAAAATTGTGTGATAGATAAATTTAAACAATATTAATGATAGGCATTTAATAAATAGTGATATATATGGATTTTTTTTTAAAATGCAACTGATGGTAAATATAAAAAAAATATTTCATTTGCTAGATTTTTAAAACAATAATTTTTTAAAGCCATTTTTTTTTAATTTAAATCTTTTTTAATGATTAAAAAACATTTCAATTTTTAAAAACAAGATAAAAATACAAATGTTTGATCCCTGTTTAATTCTTTGACTGATTATCATTTTTAACAAAATAATTATTGCAAGAAAAAATTAATAAATAAAGTTAATATTTCAAGAGATTAAACATTAGATATGACAGCATTTAAGAATACAATGTACCCCACAATGATATTTCATCATATATGACTGTGAGGTACAATCTGTCAAAGTTCCTTTAAATTCCTCTATGCATGTGGAGCAATTTATGTTTGATATTTTAGTTTGTAATTATACAAAATTTTCATCAATATTGTATAAAAGCTTAAAAAGTTGATTAAAACTTAAAATATAACCATAAAAAACAGTTTTATCATTGAAAAATTAATAACTTTATAATCATTGATAAATTTTTTAAAACTTAATTTAACAATAACATATAGAAACTTTTCTGGGAGAGAATTTTTTCCCCTTAATTTTCAAGTAAACATTTTCTGAATGAATTATAAATGCTTAAAGGGAAGCCTCTTTCAACCCCAAAAAGTAATTATATATGAACATTTGAAATTTTTAATGAATATAGAGAAATAAAAAATTGATCAATTAAACAAATAAAAAATTCTAGAAATTTTTTTTTTAATATTTGCATTCTTTGAAGCTATTTATGTAAGTAAAAATTACAGAAATTAAATGTTTTCAATAAAATTCTTTCATGAAATCTCTTGCATGTAATTGTTTTTATTTCTTTTGAAAGAAAAGGACACTCAACAATCAAGTTTTTAAACATTTTATTTTGATTATAATTATACAGGCAAAATCTTATAAATAACTGAATTTTATAAACCAGATGAAATTCTTAAATTGCATATGGATAAAAAAAAACATGAAGTATGAAAAGTTATGGCAGAAGGATGGGAAAATTGACAGTATAATCACATATCAAAAAATTTCAAGGCTTTTATAAAAGCACATTAGTGTTAATTTTAAAATAAGGAAAGTATTTGGATGAAATATGATGATGATGAATCAGATGATTAGTCATGAGAATTTTGATCACTAGTTTATATCACTGACCTGATTCATTATTTTCAACCTCTTTCATTCGACGAGTGAGGTAAAAATTATTCATCAAGTATTGTCGTCTTTTTTTTTTCCATCGTCTTGCAGGGTATGAGTAAAGTTGACCCTCTGTTTTTCCTGGCATACGTTGCCATTTATGCATCCAGAGGGCACAATCACTCTGTGCAACTCCAGTCTGTTGATCCAAAAAGGGTAGTCGCATTTTTCTTTCCAGGCATAAACGAGTATTGTAACTGGCAGCATGCTCCATAGCATCTTTATAAAATGAATCCCCAAGGATGCTACAGGAAAAAACATAAAATAAGTATGTCTGATTACTGTATTTTTTAAAAAAATATACTCTTGTGTTATAGTGATCTTGCATGGCATAATGCAATACCTATAATCCTAACATTTAATGTATTGCCATTATTAATATCATGGTAACTTTATTTTAAAGAAAGAATAACAAATAATGAATTTTTTTTTTTTTTTTTTACAAATATCGCCAAAGTACATACAAGCTAACAATTTTAATTAGAACAAGTTCAGTGAGACCAAACATAGAATTGCTACAGATGCCCTTTTAATCATTATTTTTTTTTCATTTTATATTTTGAAAAGTCATACACATCAAAGTGTCACAAAGTCATATACATAAAAAAAAATGTTTTTTTTCAAAAGCTAACAAAAATTGGAAACCATTATTATTTTATTGTTTTGTTTATTACAAAAAAAATTCATGTTTTCTTGCCTTTATAAGAAAATTGCGCAATAAATTATATTTCTAATTAAAATAATTATTCAATGAATGTAAGCATTTTTCAAATTAAAATTAATGTAAAGGAAAAGTGATGCTAACTTTTCCCCCAATATAATCACAAGTGTACATTTTGCTGTACAATGTTAAAATCAATTTATTTATTTAACAAAAGGCAAGTATACCAGAAATACACAATGACAATTGTAACGAATGTATGGAATTCAAATAAATTATTTTGCATAACATTTATTAAAATTGAATTTATTTGTATCAATGACTTTAAAATATGTTGAAAGTAAAATATTTTTCAACTTACGCATTTTATAAAATTTAAAATCCCTCCAACAGGAAATTATTGATCAAAAACTTATTCTTTGCCGAATACATGCATTTCAGTATTCAAAAGATTTAAAATTAAAGCTGTAATAATTTGCAAATATGACAATAACAGAATATTGAACTGATTATTTACAGAAATATAACGAGAAAAAAAAAAATTAAATGTGAAAGCAAATTGTGAAAATGGGGAAAAAAAAAATAATAATCATGAAAGTAATAGACAATATTTGTTTCTGAAAATAAAAGGGTAGAAACAGAAGAAAAAAAATTACCCGACATTTTAATGAATAGAAATTAAATTAAACAACGTAATTAATTTTTCCTTCATTATTTTTGTAATGGAGACTAAGCAGTAGGTGTGTTTTAGAGGGCTTTAAAAGGGATAAGGGGTAAAGTATTGTAGCAATACAAAATTTAATCAAATGATAATAATAATTTGTGATAATAGTTTCATTAAACAGCTTATTGAGATGAACATGAAATTTTTTTATATTATTCAATCCAGCTATTGACCGGTAAACTGAAAACTTCAAAATAAAAACATACGCCGATCGATTGTCAGCATACTTGCAATTAAAAAATTCTTTTAAGCATAAGAAATTTATTAAATTATAATTAGTTCGATCGAATCATCATTAACAAAAAATACAATAAGTTCTTTAAATATATATATACATAGATATATATACCTCTTCAATCTCTCTAAGTATTCCGTACGAACGCTCAACGTCTCTTCCGCCATGTTTTAAGCTTATATTGATGCTTGACTTGACTTGCCTTGAATTTGAGATTTATGCTCGCGCTAGCTGCTTTATCTCAATTGTTCTGAAGAAGAAGTTAGAAAATAAATAAATAAGGAAAGGTAATACAGATGAAAAATATAATCAGAAAATCAGAAGGGTTTGACTGTTTCCAAAAGTATTAAAAAAAAGAAAGGTATCGTGCAGAATATATTGATGCTTTTCTACAGTAAATAAATAAATAAAAACTACTGAATTAGTGATGCCAAATTATGGAACTTTTCTCTGTCAGGTTTTTCTCTATGAATACATTTCATAAAATTAAAACAACTCTTTAAAATAAAATCATAAAAAAGAGAAAATTTAAATGCATACTTAAATCTTTTAGGTATTTTACAGCTCTCTTTTTTAAAAAAAGTATTGTTAGTAATCATGGATGATTGTCAGTGAATGTTATTCAAGTGCGACATAAAGGGAAAATTAAAGGACAATTACACACTTTTGCTATATAAATCAATAAACATTAAAATTAAATAAAAATATATTTTGTGTATTTTTGAATATCAAATGAGGAATCTTTTCAAATGCAATTTTTAATATAGAAACCGAAACAAGAAAAACAATCTAAAATAAATATGGCAATATCTTTTTCATTTATATGTAGTTATGATCGTAAACATGGCGGACGATGCATTTGATTTACTGTGTATGAGATGTAAATATTTTTCAAATGAAAAAAATAACCTTGTGAAAAATTTCTTGTTTGAAGAGTATGTAAAGCTTTCTGCTTCAATGAATGGAATGATTCTGTCACCTGTTCTAAATACTCTTCAATGCAGATTTCTTTCAATCAATATGTAAACAGTAAGTTGTCATTTAAAAAGTCATGCATTTAAAATTTATACATAATATTGTAATCTATATCCAATTTTAAACGAATTTTAATTTTTATTATATATTGTAGATATTTCCAACTTTTAATGTTTTATAATCGCAATTTTTTAATACAATTATATAAATCAATGATGTAGAGGAACATATAATTTGTTTGTTTACATTCCACACCAATATTGATCAATATTTTGTTTTATACCTTTTTGTATTAAAACTTTTATTGTTTTATCTTATATGCCATCATAAAGAAAGAAGTTCATAATTTTAGAGTATTTTATTTACATTAATATGCATTTTATCTTTTATATTTTTGTAATTAAATAGCAGATTGAAGATTATCAATATCTTTTCTTTTTTTTTTTTTTTTTTTTTTACTTTAAAGAAAGCCATTATATGTTTATAATTTTTTTTTAGATTGTAGTAAATTTTTTTGACAAAAATAGAATTTATATCTAAATTTCATTCATTTTTCAAAAGATTCTATTTTAATTATATTTATTAAATTGTTATTTGAAAAGACATTTAATTATTACGTTAAAAAAAATGACAATAGTTTCTTATTTTAATGATAATCAATGAATTGTTAACTTTATTGAAGCTCAAATTTTAATATATATTTTAAAATTAAATATATATATTTAAATAAATGAAGATTGCCTTATGTTCGTTTAGAAAACAAATGTTAAATTGTACTATTTCTTTGGTTTATTTTATCTAAGAAAATTTTATAATAGTTCTGTTCTAACTACCCAAAAATAATTGATTTACATTTAAATGAATTAAACTTTTTATTTGTGGAATTTTGCATGAAATACAGAAATTACTTTTGTAAAACATCCACAATGTAATGTATTTATGTTTCAAACATTAGAATATGTTTATATATACAATCAAATACTTATATTCTTCAGTTATGAATTTAGTTAATTTCTTCAATATTAATTACTTGCTATATTTGTGCCTGTTTTATAGAATATTAAAAATTATAATGTGAAGAAAAAATAAGTTATAGAAGCAATTAGTTCATATTTTTTGCATTGATATATTATTTTAATTTAAATGGTTAGACTGACATCATTTGTAATTGATAGTTATTAGTAGAACTATTTATTATTTAAAAGCAATATATACATCTACTTAAATATAAGAAAACTATATTATATATAAACTTTTGCATAATGCATTATAATTATTTTATAATAAAGATTAGATTACTATTTATACCAATTAAACCAGCTTATAGAAATATTTTTTCCCTAATACTCGATATTCAGTTTATCATTATTCTCCAGTATTATAACTGATTTAAAGCAGATTCAGAGTTTTCCAGGATACCCTTTGGTGTGGGAATTTTGCCATACTACACCTGTTAGAAAGGGATAAGGAATACCTTCTCGAAGTTAAGTTTAATTAACATCCATAGCAGTTAGTTCTTGTTTGCTTTTCACTTTGGGGGAGTAAACACCCATACAACCAGTGCAAAACCATCAATCATGTTGCTGAAATATAAGCCAGTTTACCATTTTAAATAATCAGTTGATGAAAATATTATATATTTTAAAAATGCAATAATAGTTCATAACAAATTTTAAATAGTGATATATATTTCTTGCAAATTACAATAGAAAGTATTGTAATTTGCAAGAAATATATATCACTATTTAAAATTTGTTATGAACTATTATTGCATTTTTAAAATATATATTTATTAATAATTAAATCTTAATTTTTAATATTAGTATCTGTAACAGTACCTATTAGAAACAAAAATAACTTGAATAAAAAAGACAGTCTTCTTTGAAGATTGAAGTTTTGGTTTAAATTATAATAATATTATAAACAATGTAATTTTTACCTTTCTTTTAAATATCTGTTATACAAAGCAAAAACTGTTAATTCATAACAGAATGGACATTTTTATTTCGAATTTGTGTCATGCACCTAAAAAATAAAAATATTTAACATGACCTTTGATACATTAATATGTGTTTTTAAACTCTAAATAGCTAATAATTTAATCTGCATTGAAAGGTTAAATTAAATATGTAATCAAGTCTTGTTCTGGTTTGTATGAGATTATTTTAAAATAATTTTAAAAAAAAACAGTTATCTTGTGGTGTGTGTGTAAGCTAAAAAGAGACACTTGCTCGGTCATTTAGTTAAACAAGTAATGTTCTGACTGTAAGAAATATTTTTAAAATGTCTATCTTTGTCATTTAAAAATATAATCTTTTCATGTTATTTTATTGATTTAAGACAAATTCACAAATTTTTGTATTCACTCATAAAATTTAATTTCCAATTTTATATGTATAAGTTAATTACTAAAGGTAAGATACAAATAAATAGCACAAAATATTCATCTTGAAATTATTAATTAAAAATTTGTTCAAAAATAATAACATTTTTGTAATTAAGTCAAATATTTGAATTAACATTTCATTAGAATCTAGTTTTAATTAAATGCTGTTATAAAAAGTTCACAATGATCAGAAAAAATAATAAAACATTTATACTTCCTGTCTAACAAGTATAATTTTTCTTTTTTAATGTAAAAGAACCTTGAAATAGTATTGATGATTTCAACTTAGTTATTCATTATATGTCCACCATGATTGCAACAAAACTTGATCTAGTAAATTCATTGATTGTGATGTTGATGTTTGTACTTGTTCCAAATTTTCTGTTCAAAAGCATTCTTCGAGGACTTATCTATCCCTATGATATAAAGCATTTGAGGGTTTTATGTTGTAATTGCATTCTTCTATCTCTCTTTAGTAGGCCAATGGGTATGACTTTAGAACTGCAGCTTAAATTTTTATGATAAATTGCAATTAGTAAAAGTACATAATTGCATGATAACTCTATAGGCCTATAAATAATGGTGCATAATGCACAATCTCAGCACAATTATTAAATTTACTGATAATGGTGATCATTGTAACATGTCTATCCACTGATAATAACAATCACAAAGCCTCTGCCATATATCACCAGTGTTCCTCTGTATGCAATTGGCTTGCCTTCGAATGTATATTTCATTTATTTGCAAACATTTAATATAGTCTATCTATTACATATTGTAAATAACTTTAAGACTTGTAGTTTCCAAAATGAATTTTATACAGTCTTCTGGTAATCACTGTCTGCCCTTTGGTAACGTCTGATAAATTTTTATCTATATTCCATGTGAGAATAGCTTAACCTACTATTGGTTAGCAGTATAATCATAGACATTTGTCTAACACCTCAAAATGGTCTTCTAAACTTTGATTAACTTGCAGACATTTTCAGCTGTATAGGCTAATTTAGCTCTGATGGATATTTTAGGTGAGATAATGTGTTGTGCATTTATTATGTTTTTTAATTATAAAAATGTGTAATAGAGTTAAGGATATAGTAAAATATACATATTTTTATGTATAAATTTTAATAGCACTAAACATAAAATGATTGATGTTTAAAAAGTAAACAATTTTAGAAAGAAAAGATTTTTTTTTTGTCGTTGTCGTCCTAAATTAAATGACATAAGGAACTCAAATTAGTCCTGATTAAAAATATTACAATTACCAAACTTTTATTATAATTTTTTTTTATTATTATTTCCAATGGCAGGCTACAATAAGTAATAAAATAAAAAATGAAAAAGAACACAAGGAACATGAAAACAACAAGAATCGAAAAAAATCACATAATGACATGTTTAGCCCATAAAGGCCCTAGCCTCCCAGTAACGACCATGCACAATCTTTTATCATAATTTAGTTGTATAATTAGTTGAACAATTATAACTTATCATAATTGTTCATTGTAATTATTAGGTGTTTTAGAACATTTTTTTATAACTTTTCAAATATTACCTATTGAATTTAAATTGATATATATATATACTGACAAATTTTAACTTTCTACATTATTAATTTAATTACAATTTTTATGAAGTATTATCTTAGTATATGTTAAACTTGTTTTTGTTTTTTTAATTATAGTAAGTTAATATCAAATATACTTGATGTTGCAAAATATATCCAATGTCTATTTCTTAATTTTAAATTTAAATCTTAAATCTATTTAAATGATTTAATTTAAATTATTACTAAGTCATTAGCATAAATATTTAGAGTATATTTTATTTCCATGGACAATTTGTAACAAGGATTAATATGCTTGCAAAGCCTTCAAACATTCAATTAGAGTTTTTTTTTTTTTTAACTTTCTTGTATTGTAAAAGACATTGCTTTAAAAAAAAAAAAAAGATAATATTTATTGAATTTTTTTACTTTCATGCCGTATGATATTTGATCCATTTTATTGTAAAAGCTAATTATTTTAATCAATTATGAAAACTATTATTTATAGGGTTTTTTTTCATTTGTTTCAAAATATTCAAAAAATAAAAAAAATTCCATCACAATTTTTCAAACAGTTTTGAAGAAAAAATAAATAATTAGAATATGAAATACTGTACTTTATTTTTGTTTGTATTACATTTTTAAAATTAAGATAAGCTGAAAGTTAATGAAGGAGTACTTCAGTATTCCCAGTATTAACCCCCCTGCTCTTGAAATAAGACCCAAGGAAGCTAAGAAATAGAACACCCCCTATGCACAGCAGAGGTCTCTGAACTTCCTGATAAGGGCCATTTCAAATTGTCCATGAAGTCATCTGAATCAAGACCAAACTTTCTCAAACAAAAACAATATGTTTTACAAAGATTAAATTTTTCACAATTATTAGAATGAGAATAAATAAAGGATACCAAAATAAAACAAAAAAAATTTGCTATCTATTTAGATCATTCTTTTTATTAAAAGCTTACAAAGATCTGCTGTCCGATTCAATATAAAAATGCAGGTTTATTTAAGGTATAAGCAAAATGCTTTTCTATTTGAAATATATTTACAATTTCAAGTTCCTTTTGTGATTTTTGTATTCCATATTCTATTTAATTTTTCTTACAAAAAGAACCATTTAAAAATGAATAACTGCAAATAATTATCAGTAGAAAAAACACAATTAATACATTTTATGAATTTTCATTTCAGTGTTAAATTTATTTTACATGTATAGGCTTATTTATATAAGTGATTGTATGTTTTAATAGTAAATAAAAAAATTATTATAATTTTGTAATACTGAAAAAGTCATTGTGCCTGCTCAAATGAAAACATGTCTGACCATCTGTTATGATCTATGAAGACTAAGTGATTGAAAATCAATATAAAAAAACACATTGCTTCAAAATTACAATCATGTAGTCTATGTACTGTTTGGGGGTATTTTGTTACTGAAATTTATTTGATTCTTTTCTTCCTATCCCCATGTTTCTTCTTAATGATTTTATTTACATATTTGTAAGCTTATGTAATAAGTAGCTGATATCTCTTGATAAATTTTTTTTTTTTTTTTTTTTTTTTTTTTTGCACGGGTATCACTCTATATTTGTAATTGGTTAAAAGAAATTTTGTCTCTCATTTAAAAAAAAAAAAAATTTTTTTTTTTTTTTTTTTTTTTTGTCTCTCATCTCTTATATCTAACTTTATTTTGTAGTTATGAAGAGGTGAGCATAAATATAACATAATAGATTTATAGGCTAAATTACATTATCTTTTTTTAGGTTTCTGTAGTAAAATCTACTTTTTCTCTCTTGAGAAGACATGGACCCTACATCATGGTCAGCATACAGTCAACATTTTTCCCGATTGGGAGCTTCAATGAACCACCCTCCTGGCCCTTTATCACAGCAAGCTCAGATGAACGATATAGCATTGTCATCTTCCTTACCTCGTCAGGAGCACATTCCTGGCTATGGAAATGCCGGAGGACCACACCACTTTCTTCTTGCTGCTTCTCATGGCTTGAATCCTTCTCAGGCTAATCATAATGATCCTTCTTTCAATGCAAATCTGTTTGCTGCTAATTACGATGCTAGTCTGTTTTCTACTTCCTTTCCCCCAGCTAACAAGGGACATCTCTCTTCTTTTCCTCAGGGGGCTGCTGGATTATTCAAAGCTGTTAACAGAGAAAATGACTTTAATGACCTGAGGACAGGGTTCTCCCACTGTGGCATGCCACCTTATGGGAGAAATTCTGAGGGAAACAATGGTTTGCCTGGAACACCTGGTCTCGGTTCTGGGCATCTATTTCCAAACTCAATGCCGCCTGGTTCTTGGAGGCATTCTGGTATCATTCCATCTCAGTGTGGACCTTTTGGTGTATTGCCTCATGAAACCGTTCTACAACGATCTCACTTGGTAGGAAGAGGTGGTGAAAAACTGAGTGTTCAAACTTCAAAACAATCACGCTCTTCTCTTCCTTCCAGTTCTTTTGTTGAACAAGATCTGAGCCGAGGCTACAGAACCATTTTGTCTTCTCCTGCTCGACCTCCATCTTCATATGTGGATAGCACTAATACATCACATTCCTCTATTTTGTCACCTCAAAATGATCCTTACTTCTCATCTGTCAGTGACAATTATTATTCATCCTGCTCAAAAAATGATTTTGCTGCATACAGTTCATATTGTTCGAATGTACAGCCTGGAGTTCAGAGAAGTTCAATTTCACCTTATTGTTACCCTCAATCATTTGGAAATTTTGAAGCAAATGTTGAAAAGCAGGATGTACCCACAACCAGCACAAACTCGAGTGCCAATTCAAACTTCAGTAATTTTGTGCCAAATAATAGTTTGAATGGCAATCCCACCCACCTTCATAATGGCCAAATCTCTCGTCAATCTGTCATAACCAGCAATATTAATAATAATTCAGCAATGTACAATTCAGAATCTCATCCGCCGAATCATTCTTACAATACAAGGGAATCGTATCCTTATCCACCTGGTGCAGCCCATGCTACTTCCTGCTTACCTACTCATCCTACTAATTCTAGAGGAGAAGTTAACAGTGGGAGGCAGTCTGTGGCACATATGAATAATAATAATAATAATCATCATTCATCCAGTGGTCAGAATCTTTATCCACCTATGAGTACACCTATACCAGCTTCAACCCCAGCACACACCACACCACCATCTTCATCTATGGGACAAGCATATATACCAACGCCTTTACCAATGAGTCATGACAGTGGTTGCTCTTCTGTTAACAGTCAGTCTGTTATGTACCACTCTCCTTCAAATGATGGATGTTACTCAACTCCAGGAACTTGTCATTCAGAATCTGGATCACCTGCTAAGCAAGATTTATCTCAACATTCATCTCCATCTGTTTATTCTGTAGAAAGCAGTAATCTGAGTATAAATAGTGGGAATTTTGTTGAGAACGCCCATGTACGTCCACATTCTAGCTCAGAAATGAATTATAATATAATGAATGGAGGAGTGGGGTCAGATGTACATGAGAGCACCAGTGATTCTTCAAAGGTGGTTGATGAAAACC
This sequence comes from Caerostris darwini, assembly GCA_021605075.1. NCBI lineage: Eukaryota > Metazoa > Arthropoda > Arachnida > Araneae > Araneidae > Caerostris > Caerostris darwini. Next base: position 458,938 of record BPLQ01003103.1, read on the forward strand.
TTCGAGAAGTCGGGCCTACACTTATGACAAGTGATTGTCGGTCACAGCCAAAAGATATTCACTTGCCACAGGTGTTACCAATTGATATGGTGAAGTTAAACAAGGATAATGCATACCAAAATACAGTTGATTCACGTTTTGATAATAGACCAGCAAGTGTATCAGTTCAAGGTCCTCCTCATGTCAAACATGTCGATCCAACAATCTCATCTAGATCTGAATGTGCCATGAATACTAAAAATGAAGTATTTTCATTTCCTTCGGAATCTTCTCCACCTGCTCTCGACTTCACTGCAAAAGGACCAAAATGTAAGCGAAGTCGAAAGCGTAAATGTGATTCCAATGCAAATCCTTTACCTTTAAATTGTACATACTCTCATTTAGAAAATAATCAATCGCAATTAACATCTCCTACATCAACTGCTGATACAGACAATATCAAAACTCCTTTATCAAACACCTCTGTTCATAATCAGTGTAGTACTCCTATTTGCAATGATGTACCAGTAATTAATTCTTCTCCCCATCCTGTTGACCTCTCTCATTCTGTGGATTTGAGTATAAAAAAGCAAGATTCACCTCCAGAAAAAGATTTAAAGGATACTTTACCGGATTTGAACTATGAAACAGATAAATCAACAGGTGGGAAATGGTCATTAGTTAAGAAAGAGGTTTTGGAAAATGATGAAGAAGTGATTGTTGTAGAAAATGCTGAAAATTTGACTGTTGAAAACAATATTGAAAAAGAAATTCCTAAAAGTGAATCACCTATGTGTCGAACTCCACCAATGGATGATTTATCTGATGAATCAAAAAAGTTGTGCAATAGTATTGAAGAAGATCTTGGTTTCCTGGCTGGCTTATCATCTGATCCTGATGTTGAAGATAGTGTATCAAAAGGAAGCTTTTCAGAAAAAAAAAGCAAAAAAGACAAAGGATTTTTACAATCTTTTCTGACATTTTTAGAAAGCAGTAATGAACCAACTGTTACTACTTCTGGTGTTAATATGGAAGCAAAAATAGAAAAAAAGGAAAGCCCCCAGGAATCGCCTAAAAAAGAAAAGAAAAGGGGTATATCATCTGAAGAACAGAAGGAAAGTGATAACAAAATCTAATTGTGGAACCGAAGATAAAGATAACTTTGATGAAGCTCCTTCTCTTGATCCTACTTTATTTGGATGTTCTACGCTGCAAAAAGAAATGGTGGTTCCAAATCCAGAAGCACCTTCATTTTCTTCTGATGAAGATGAGAACTCAACTCAAGGAATATTTGATTCAGTTGCAATGGCCATTCAGAGGCTTTGTGAAGATAATGAAGAAGATCACAATGATAAAGGAAATAAATCCAGTTCTTCAAGTAAAAGCAACAGTTCTAAAAAGGAAATGGCTCCTCTCACTGATTTGCCAGAAGCTAGTGGTGGTGTTGAAGAAATGCAAGAAGATGAAGAAATTACAAAAGAGGATACTGTAGAAGAATGTACAATAAAGCGGGCATGTGTGGTTAAAGGTCGAAGAGGTAAAAGAAGACGAACTCGTCATTTGCTAGTCATTAAAGTGAAACGCACAGCAGAAAAAACTCCTGTATTGCCAAAGAATGTTAAAACTACATCTACACCTAAAAAAACTAAACGAACTCGATCTGCTGATAAGGAAGTTGAAATCATTGGTACAAAAACTGTTGCTAGTTCACCACGAAGGCCACTTATGAGGAAATGTAAAGAAAAAGGATTACTTAAAAAGAAATGTCGAGTTACAAAAAGTAAGTTCACTATTTTTAAAAGCATTCTTTTTATTTGTTTTGTTTAAAAAATTATTGACATAGAAATTTCTTTTTTTTAATTTTTTTAGATTTTAAGTTCCTTGAAGTATGAAACATATTTTAAATGAAGAAAATATTTTTATAAATTTAAATTATTTTCTTATTATCAAGATTATAGCTTTAACTGTCTTCCAATATTCATTTAAATATACTCAATAATTCCATTTTCAAACAAAGGACAAATGTACAATTAATTATTGTTTTAAAACAGGAAAGACGAGAAATTGTGTGAAAAGGAAATATGCATTTGGAGAAAGTGAAGAAAATGCTAATATTAGTAATGAAGTTAAAGAAATCAAAACTATGAAAGAAGAAGCAATGAAAATGGTATATGATTTTAAATAAATGTATTTTTGTGTTTTAATTAAAAAACTTTTTCTATCATATTTGAAGATGAATCTTTATTTTTTTGTATAAAATATGGATAATTGTAGATTTATTTGAGATTCAATTTCTTATTAAAAATGAAGTGTTATGCAGTGAAGTAATATTAGAGTTTAAGTTTTTTTTAATAAAATGAGTTGCATAATTCTCATTTATTTAAAAAAAAATTATGAGTAAAAATAATTTATAGCATTAAGAAAAATAATCTGCCTCAAACTTACAATCATTTTTGTATGTGTAAATGTATCCTTCAGAATTGTTTAATGCAATGTTATTTTATCATCACATTGTATTAACACTTTTTAATTTTCATAAATAAATAAATATATTTTCATAAATTCCACAGAATATATAATAGTTTTCATAAAATATACAAGTGATAAATTATCTTTTTTTCTTTACTGTGTGATACTACTATAATTGAAACAAAAAGAAATTTGAAATTTTTTTTTGTAATACTTTAATAACTATTTAATACTACTTTAATAAAATTTTTCATTCTTATAAAAAATGTAATTCCCCAAAAATAAATGTTGATATTAAGTTTCACCATTTAGGAAGAAATTATTGAATTTCCACAACCATTACCTGATGTGATAACTTCAACTTTAAACAACATTATATCTACAAAGCCACAGCCTACCACTACACAACCTCATTCTGTAGAACTTTCATCTGAGCCTGGAGCAATAATACCTACAGTTCCAGTTCAACCAACACTCCGGCTTCCAGAACCAGCTGCGTCTGTTGCTGCTGCACAACCAGCTCCTCGTCCAACTCCACCTAAAAAAAAGAGAGTGAACAAAACAATTGGTTACAGAACAAGGAAAAGACGACGGAAACCCAGGAAATTGCCTGTGGTACCTGTTGCAGTTCCACCAACTGTTATCACAACAGAACCAGATTTACCTAAGAAACCTGAGGAGACAGCTGTTAGCATCCAATCCTCTGAAAATTCCGAAACTTCATCTAAGCTACCTACTGGCAATAATGAAAGTTGTTGGAATACAGAAACACATTTCAAGGTAAGGGCAGCATTTATATTTTTAATCTTTCTTTATTTATTCAATGTATACTTTTGTAGTAATAATGATTTATTTATTTCATTTTTGGTGAAAATTGAAAAATTAAGATTTCATAGCAACAATATTATTCTAACACTACTAATTTTAGTTCAGTTTTTTAATTTTAGTTAACAACTAACAAATAATTTTTTAGAAATGAATTGCTAACACTTAAATATTTATAGAAAACATTTTTAACTTGCATTTGCCTGGGCTGAAAATATCTGTAGTATTTTCATTTTGTATATTTTAATTATTCTAGTATTTGTACTTTAATTGTTATAATACTTTAATTGCTTTTATTATATGCACTTTAATTGTTTAAAATACCAGATCTACTTTACTTTATTCATATCCATATTAGCTTAAGATAATTTCGATTTTCATAATGAAAAGAAATGCTACTAATTTAAGAGCATTACACACAGTACTATTTATTTACTGAGAAGGACTCCAGTTTCTTATTAATTTATGATGACAAAAATCCTAATTTAAAAAAAGTAAAAACTTTCTTTAAACTATTTTAAAAAGCCATGTATGAGTGGTTCTGTCTTAATATTCAGCTGCATTTATAGCCCTACTAATAAATTTTTAGATATAAATGACTAATAATTTTTTTAGAAATGAATTTTAAAAAAAAAAAAAACCACATGTTCTAATAAGGAAGAATAATTTTCTAAATAAAATTTCATTCTATTATTTCTATTTTTTTTCTCTTTTTAGAATTAAGTATTCATTAGAAATGGTGTTTTACATCGGGATACAATCTTAAGATTTGGAAGTTGACTCATTTGAATATTTAAATTGACACCTATTAATATAAATTATTTTATTTACTTTTAACTGCAATTAATAATAAACAAAGAACAAATTTTATATAGTTTTAGTAAAAGCACAGAATATGTAAATATATTGAGGTAAAATACCATCAGTAAGTACATAAACACATAAGATTATAACTATTCATGAGCTGAATTTTTATTACATAAAAGCAATTTATGTCATAAAATTATGAATTCAATTTAGGAAACAAAGATTAATACAATAATCAATTTAAAAATTTGTCAATTCTGTGAGTGCTTGTCATTGTCCTTTAGCATTCATAAAATGCTTGAACATTTAAGTGGTAAAGGAAAACAAAATCAATAAAGAAAATAAAAACATTCAGGTTCATCTTATTTTTATATCTCGATACATATTTCTACTGAAAGGACATAATTTTTTTTATCTTATTTTCTAAATAATTTGTATTGAAATTAATATATTCTTAGGTCTAAGAACTGTTTATCAATTTCAAAGTTGACAGGTTATTAATTGATTATTATGTTGCTTTTTGTTTTCTAAATTGAATCAAATTGCTATTTTATATATATATATATATATATTGTATAATAAAATAAAAAGTTTTTCCTTTGTTTATTGATTATAAAGCTGGAAGTAAAACTCTTATATATTTGTACGTGTGACAAATCAATAGAAAATGTAAAAAGATAGGAATTTCAAGGAGTGAAAATATATATACAAATTTTCATTTCCTTCTTTGTTAGTCTCATCAAAAAAAAAAAAAAAAAGTTATTAAAATAGAAAATATTGGAAAAGAAATTATTCAAAATGTGACATTAGTATATATATTGCTAAAATATAATTCAAAGCATTTACACAAATAAATTTATACAGTCTAAACTTTTAAAAAACAGCAAAATCAGATTAAGAGGGTTTCAATATTTACATGCATACAAAAAATGCCCTTTCAATTAAAATGTTTTTTTCAAAAGTATAGAGATAAAAATAAACGATTATCTCAGTAATTAAGCAATAAAAGAAGAAAAATATTACTTTAGATTATTTAATGACTACCTAGTCCATTAATAGTTACCAGGGATGCTCTGTATGCAATTAATGTGTTGCAGAAAGATACTTTATAATCAGAGATGATAAGTACTTATGTAGCCATTAAGACAAATTGTCAGCGTTTGAGAGGTGAAGAATCATTAGGACTATAGAAACAGAAAAATAGTCTTATTACCTCAGCTGTTCTGACAATACTGTAAGGATATATGTTGTTCTTAACAATCATTTACTATCACTTTCATTTGGAGATGATGCATCAGTTGAGGGAATTAGAACTGTGATAAAATTGAGACAGACTATATTTAGTGACAAATTTTCTGATCTTCGAAATATGATGTTATGACAAAAGTGTCCATGTTTGGTGCCCCATCTGCTAAATCTTCTGTTCCTTGCTGTTTGAAATAACATATCACACACTCGGTGTGGTGATTTGGGGTGCCATTGTATACAACTCATTCCTCTCTGGTAAAGATTCAGAGCATCATGATATCCCAGCCATATATTTGTAACAACATTCAGCCACATGTGTTCTCTTTCTTAACAAGGTTTCCTGAAGGCATTTTTTAGCAGGGTAATGCTTAGCTACACACAACTGTATTATTACAGGTTTGCCCACTCTATTCTGATGCATTTCTTTGGCCCATCCTAGCCCTAGATGTTTTACTGAATCGAAATTTGTAGAGTGATCTAGATTAACAAGTTTAGTAGTGTTGAAGTTTGATTGAATTAGACATTGAAATGAGATGTCGCAGAACACCATAAGACATTTGTATGCCTCAGTGTCCATTGTATTGCAGCAAACATTTATGCTAAAGATAGTACATTGAAATATTATATGTAAATTTTCCTGTAGTAAGTGATCCTTTTACTTCCATTTTATTAGCACTTATTGACATAACATAGCAAACATGCATCAAAGTTCAATGAATTCTAAAAATTTCTTCTTGGTGTATTAATGGCAATGAATGTATTAATAAATCTTTGTATACTAATTTTAAATTATCAAATAAAAATGTCATAGACTTATTTAAGAATTATTATTATTATTTTCTGTTAGACTGGAGATTATGTGATAAGTATTGACAGCCAAAATAGTAAAACTCCTCCAATGTGGCGAATCGAAGGCAAAAATGTCTTGCAATTATTTGAGGTCATTGAAGAGGAGGGAAGTACAAGTATTTTATATAGAAATACCTCATCGGTAAGTTTCTCTTAATACTAATATAAAAGTGTGATTTCTATTCCTCTTTCTAAAATACCTTTATCAGTTTGATATTTAAAACTTTTTGAAGGTTTTGTTGTTTAAAAGTTGCACAAGTTCATTTATGAAGATAAATATTTATTTAAATTTTAATTTCTTCCAAAAATGTGATTTATATCAATCTAGATATATTACTTTTAAAATTATTAAATATTGATATAATTACTTGTGTATCTTTTCTAACTTAATACAAAAAATTTTAATCTTACCATTTTAATGCATATAATAAAAAGAAACTTTGATGCTAATTATTTCAGATGGTGTTGTCCTAAAAAGAAACACCATTTTAATTAATTAACAGATATATAGATCTTGAAAATTTTATTTTGTTGATTTGAACAAATTGCTGTGCAGAATAAAGAAAATATCACACAACCTAACACTAATACAAATATTTCATTTATTTTTCAAGAGTTATTTTCTATTAACAAAATATATTTAATAATAATAATATAAATAATGAAATAAATATACAAAATTATATTTTTTATTGTATTTCTTTCTTTAGTACTCTCGATGGAGTCCATCTTCAAAACATAAATACTTAAAGCAACCTGTAAAAATTATTAAATCTGATGATGATACTGTGATAGTAGAATTATTAAAAAACTCTGAAAATGTAGCTGAACAAAATTTTAGTGGGTAAGTATGTTATATGCATATATATATAAATTGTAAAATTTATTTTGAATTTATTGATATTACTTACATTAACAAAAACATATTTAAAAACATTTTTTTATTAAAATTGCACTGAACTACTTTTATTAAAGCTGCACTTGATGTTACTAATTAAATAGGTTACATTTTTTAACCTACCTTAAATACCTTTGTTACTATTCAATTGTAAGTTAAAAAAGTATGCTCATGAGTCTAAAATTAAATAGGATTCTAATTATTGCTTATTGTGAAATCAAATTGGCTAGAAATAATTGCTTTTCAGTGGAATGTCATCCACTTAACTTATTACTATCTTCATTGAATATTTTAATTGAAATTCAAAAAGTAATATATAAATTAAAAGAAATTTGTCCACTGTACCTTACCATCCCTTACCTATATATTGTAATTCCCTGCCTTTTCCCTATAGACATATTTTAAATAATTCAGTTTTCTTTTAAATTTTTCCTCTGACTGTTCGAGGGGTCAATAAATTAACATTTAATTATTTCTATTTTATTTTTGTGGATATAAAATTAAAAGCAATGCTTTTTTCTACATAAATATGCTACTTATTTTTATAGACTTTTATTTTAAAAATGAAGATATTTAAAAAGAAAACCTACTTTAAATTAAATTTTAATGTTTTTTTGCATTCATATTAAAAATGATTTTCTTTCTGTGTATTACAGTTCCTGTGATTATACTGTGCACCCACAAAGAGAAAATTTTGAAGTTTATTTACAGACTTTAGTTAGTCATTCATTAGACCCAGATTTCATACCAGAAATTGTTAAAGAAAAAGGCAAGTTTTATTAATTTAAAAAAAAAAAAAAAAACTATAAATCGGTGTCTGCACTGATTCATCAAAGCTTTTCTTAAAATATTTATTTGATTAATAAAGACCTTTCATTTGCTACAATTTGAAACTTAAAACTGCAATATTATAAATTATCCCCTTAGCCAATATTTTGTTTAAATCATGTTTCTTCCTTTATATATTAAAATAGGAAAACTAGTGATAAAAAAACCTCCTGCTTCTTCCAAAAAATAATAGTAGTAAATGCTTTGCAAAAATTATCCCCAAAAATTACAGAGTTTCCAATCTGGCTTAAAAATTTAAGTTAATCGGTCTGGTTTATCCATTAAAACATTTGAAAGCATATAATTATAAATATGAGTTTATATTATAAAAAAAATTTCTTTCCCTATATAATGCTAAATGTGCTAATTATAGTAAACTAACTGAACTAAAAATGTTCATTTATGCCCTGTTTGTAGTATAAAACTATGGTTAATTAAGAACTTAATTAAGATTACTTAAAACTATTATAAAAACATAGTTTTAAATAAAGGAGCCTGATGGCCGAATGACTAGCTCTCTAGCGGATGTGCCACAGATTTCATTTTTGAGTCCAGTGGTGTCACGGATGTTTGTAGTGGTTTGGAATCCACTTTAAATCGTAATTCCTGGTCTAATATGGCTGTAGACCTAGCAATATGATAACCCTACCTTGTAAATAAAAAACATCTCTTAGTTATGAGAGTTCAAAATCTGCTGTAAGGCCAGGGCTGTTGCATCAATGATGACGATGATGATAAGAAGATATTTTGTAAAACTATATAGATTTATCAATAAGCAACTTTTAGTATAAACACATATTAAATAAATCTTTCTTATAAATCAAGTTTTAATATTAAATTACCATTACTATAATAAACATTATGTATAAATAACCTTCGCCTTCTAAAAACAAATGGGTAATACAACAAAACAATTTCTATAATTATTATCCATCCATTAGATTTTAACATATGAGATATCGTTGAAAATGTCTTGAAGGGAACTAACTGACAGACAATATAATTGATTAACAAAATTAATTAATGTGGTTAATTAATTTTTAACTCAAAAATGTTCCATTACTTTCGAGGAATCTAAGAATTTAATGTATGTGATGAATACTATGCAGATGTGTTATAAAATTCCTATTATTATTATTTTCTGATACTAAAAAAGATCCATATTCAAAATTATAATTCATTAATCCATTTATTAAACTAAATATTTATTACTATATATAGTGTAAAACTTATTATTATTAAGAACCCCTGCTCCCACCCCACCCCACCAAAAAAATGTATTTGTATGATTTTATTGAAAAAATTATAATAAATGGTTAAAATATTTTAAATTGTTTATTTAAATAAAAATAATTACCCTTTTTTTTTTCATTTCAACTATACTACTTAGAGTCAACATAATGTTTCTTATTAGGGAAATTAGCTAATGAAGCATACAGTATTGGCTAACTGCAGCTTCAGATTTCCAATGAGACAGAAAAACAATTTCAATTTGTAAAGAAATGTGTTCTCTGTACGTTCATCATCTTTATGCTGAGGTGAGATGACTATTGAGACCCAACAGTCATCTCACAACAAAATAATTTTCCATAACAAAATAATCTGAAATTTGAAGAAATCATGTCAAATGAAGAGTTAGTAGCCAAACTTGCATATTTGGCATATATTTTTCACTGTTAAATGAATTAAATATATCTTTGCAATGGCAACTTAAAGGATATATTCACACTAGAAGGAAAAAATAGATCCCAGATATGCATAGGCATATGTAGATAGATGCACAGATGTATGTAGATAATAAATCCATTTACATCATTCATTCATGATAATTTAATGTTACATTTTAACTGCAAATGTGATGATTGAAGAAAGCTTCATTAATCTATCATCTGACCTCAGTGTCAAAGAAATTTCAGTCATTCTTATAAAGACCCCATTTTTGGTTTCCTTTAAAAGAGAATACCTATTGCCAAGTGAAAAAGAAATGAAAATTTTAATTCAATTTTCAGTAATATATTTGTGTGGAAAGACTTTTTTATCTGTTACAGCAATTAAAACTTGGCTGGGGGAAAGAAAAAAAACAGTTATTTATCTTGCCATAACATCTTGAAGCCAATATTTGATACTCATTCTGTCAAGCAAGAACAAATATTACACTAAAAGTTGAAATTCTTAAATAACCTTCAATTAATTTTTATTAATTAAACTAACTTTATTATTTTGTTGCAGTTAAATAGTTTTTTTAAAGAGTTAAGATTACATACACAATAATAATTTTTCTGTAATTAAATAAACATTTTAAAAAATTTATATCAAATAGATGCATTCTATATTAATGAAAGGGAAGCTCTTTGGTCATATTTTACAAATGTATTTATCTTTTAAGAAAAATTCATATCCATGATCTGGGATATTTAAAATTACAATTCAGTAGTCCACAAGGTCAGAAAGATTGCTGACCACTTTTTAAAAGTATTGTTTCATTTCATACTTAATAGTAATATCTCATTAATATTAGTAAATATTACATTTGTGTTTTTAAAAGTATAGTAAATTTAATTATTATAATTAAGTAATTAATTTTTTTATAATACTGCTAAAAAATTGCATGAAAGATTTCCAAAAATTAAGGAAATGACTTGCAGATGATATGTAAAAACTGAGAAGAGATTAACCTGTATAAAAGGTTTAATGTTTAATTTATTAGAACATTCTGTATCAGTCATTTTAAGATCAATGAAGCATGAATTATATAAATTTATTTTATCTTATTATTATTTGTATTCTGTGTACTCTTCATTTTCTGTCTGTGCATTTAAAAATTTTTTTTATATATTCCTAAATATTGTAAAATAAAAAACTTTTGTAAATTTAATGCTTTGAATTTTCCCATTAAAAGATATGTAATCGGTTGTTTGATTTATGGAAATTAAATATTTTCATTTTCATTTGTGACAAATTATCTGAAATTCATAATTTTCATTGTCTTTTTATGTTATTTTTATAGCTGTTTAATATTATGAATTCTACAATTAATTTAATTTAGTATACTAATACAGAAGATAAATGTTTACTAATAATTTCCTTTTACTTTCTTAATAAATATATTTTAGTTATTTTTTTTAAATTATTCATTTACTTATGTGTCTTATTTTCTAGATGAATATTTCTTGTCTCATTTACAAGCAATAGAGGAAATAACTTCTCAAAAGAAAAGCACTCTTCATGATAGTGAAAGGTGGAACACTGAACTTTTTAACTGTGTCGAGAAGTTTCCTCTTATTAATATTAACAAGAGTGAAGAAAAAGAAAAAGGTCTATGTCAGGTAATGAAATTTTTATTCTCCTGTTAATTTAATTTCTAGGCGGATTTCTTTTTATATTTGTTAGGCTATAAAAGTTATGAATTTTTCCATAAAATGACAGTAATTATAATAATTATTAAAAACTTTTATCATTAAAATTTAAAATAATGTAATATTTTTGTCTTATTGATGAAAATATTAATAATAATTATGTTTTTAAATTGTTTTCTATGTACATAGAAATAATGAATATTAAGGTTTTAACTTATAATAAAATGAAATTTTAAATATTTTAAAATCAAAAAATGCACATGAATTGATTTATTTTGTCGCTTTTGTGTATGCAAGATATTTACTCATATATTGTAAATTTCTATCAGACTTATTTAAAAATACTCCAAGAAAAAGGAAATTTTTTATAACTACTTTTAAAAAAAATTTAATGAAATTTTAATTAACAAAAGTATTCAATGTATTGCAATACTTTTTGTACTTATCTATGTTCATCATTCAAAATTCTCATTTTATATTGTTTTTTATTTGATGTTCATGTTTTTTTATTTTATTTATTTTTATAAGATAAAATTTTAGTTATAAATTATATAGACTTGATGAATGAAATGATCACTTCAAATGTTATAAAAATTAATTCATTCTCAGGTGTGTCAGAAGAGTGAAATCCAGTTCATTGCCCACTTCCAGAGTCGAGTATATGATCCCATGACCCTGGAGAATAAAGAAGAGACTCATTCTGCAAACGATTTTAATTTCCCACTGTGTGGGTCTTGTGTACAAATTGTCACTCTTTATAGTCGCTTGCATCATCATAAGTATCATTTCTTTCAACTGGGCTGCAAAAAAGTGAGGGTTTATATATCTTTGTTAAACATATTCAAAATTTATAATAAAAATTATAGTTATGCATTAAACAAGTAATAATTTAATCAAATTTTTATTTTGATATGTTTTATTAGTATTTGTTATAACTTTCTTTTCAGCATGGATTATTTACTTCAGTATTTGATTTCATCTATTGAAGGGGGGTAGGGAGGAAATATATATATCACTAACTTAATATTCAAAGTATTAAAACAACAGATTTTATTATCTAATTTATGGAAAAAGGATTGTTGTTAATTAGTTTATTGTAGTTATTAGTTTCCTTATTTTATATATTATAGGATAATTTTAAGTATTTATATTTCAGGTTAAAGATGTTACCAAAGGGGAAGATAAAGATTCTCATACAATATTAGAAGATTGCCTCCAAGACATTGAATGGGTGAATCAGGTACAAATAAGTTTTATTTTAATGCATTTTTAGGAATTTCACTAAAAACTGATTAAGGTGTTATTTTACTTTTAATTATGAGTACATCAGAACAATAGCGATTCATCCATGAACATAATGTTGCCCCAATAAGACACCATTCAATTGGCATGTTGTTTCTTTAAACATACCTTTGAACATGGATCATAACCTTTGAACGTACTGCTACAAGTCTTTGCTACAAGTTTTTCATAATCGTGAAGTTATGGAATGAGGAATGCTGAAGAAAAGAGTATTATATGTGATTCATTATCCTGCTTCTATGCATCTAACAGCACACCAGTGTATAGAATCTTCTGGAAGCCATAGAAACAAGAAAAAAAACTTTTAAAAGCAAATTATCGTTAAAGCAAATCATACGAAAGTTTTAAGCAATTTTTGTCAGCACTTATTTGCAATTCCTGTAGCCCTTCACAAAGCTGGCTTCTTGTACGGCTGCCTTTTTCAACATATTTCTCGATACGAAATTGTGATTGGCTGTTGCATAGTATATTGGCATACTTCCATTCAACTCTGCAGCAAATTGCTACCTCCCCAACTCTGATTGGCTTTCATAAATTATTTTCTTTTGTGTGCTTAGCTTTTGGCAGTGAATGTATTTACTCAAATACAGTGCATGAAATAATTCTTACTATTTTATTTAACAAATGCTCTTAGAAATTTCATATTTATCTGCTTATCAAACAGTCAGAGATAATTAAAATGTTCTTCTGCAAATATTTTATATCTTTTTTACCCTTATTTCCTAAATAAGTTTAAAAACCAATGATTTGAACGTAAAAGGAAAATGATTTTTAGAGATTTATAATTCTAAAATCAAATTGGTATTGTTTGATAAACTTGTGGAATTTTATAACTTTACATTAAACAAATGAAATTAACAAAGGAACTTAAATTTTTAAAAGTTCTTATTTCTCAAATTATTATTAATGAAGAATATATCCATATGATTAGAGTCGTCACATTTTTTGTCATTTTTAATTTGATATTTATTCAAAAGTTGTCATTATTTTTCTAAATGTTTAAAAAAACCAAATAAATTTTATTATTATTTATTGTTATCTTACTGAAATAAAAGAAGTCAAGAAAAGGCTGAACTAATGTAGAAATGCTTTTAATCAGGATTTTATTTTTAAATGTAATCATATGACCTCAATTACTCATCTAATCATGATTAACAGGGCTAACAAAATATCATTAGTTATAAATATCTTAAAATAGGAACAATTGTATAATATCTGAGATAGGTGTGAATAGTTTGGAGGAGTTCTTTAAATTATACAACAATAGCTGATGTGCTTTAAAACAAACTTTGAGATGAATCGTATGCCAGCCGCAGAAAGAGATTCATGAATCTATAATTGATCAAAATGATTTTTGTTTGCTTGAAAGTCAAACTTTTCAATTTTTTAAGGGATACACACAAATTATGTCTATATTACATAAATATACTTTAGAATTGTTGATTTTACTTTTATTTCAATTCTTTTGTCTGTAATTTATTTTCTAATAATTCCATTGATTTAAAAGATTAATATCTCAGTAATGCAAATTAATATTATAATAGACAATATTGTTTAATCAGATTCCTTATCAAATTAAATTTGTTTTGACTATTGTTTTATTTTATGAGATTGTATTTTAATCTTCATTTATACGATTTTTAGATGTTTCAAGATATGCTTGAAATGTGGAATGCTTGTGACAAGTATAGGTGACATGAATAAACTGCTGTGCTTTAGTTTCCTAATCCTGTCTCCTGTTTCACATTTCTAGTTTTTCTGTCAAGAAAATTGGCTAAATTATTTAGTCTAACAGTTTAGATCATTTGTTATTGATAAATGCACTTTCAAAATTTTTTAATTGCTAAAATGCTGCCATCAAGCATAAAAAAAGAACCATATTTAGCACTTTTTAACTATTATTATTACAAATTATTTTCCATGTGCATTATTTGCTGTAAATCATTCATTGATTTGACTAAATAGAAATTGTAATTATTTTACAAATAAAATTATTTAAAAAAAATTAAAAATTATAAATTCATATTTTTTAATCAGTAAAAAAAATCTGTCAGTAATAAAGCTTTCCGCATGCTGAAAAAGATTTTCCTTTGTTCATCAACAGGATAATTTTATTTATAAATCTTTTATTTTTAACAGCATCATCAAGAACACTAACACATGTTTTGATAAAATATAGTTTTAGAAATATCTTTGAAACTCTTGATGATATATTAATTTTAAAATAAAAAATGTAAAAATTATCCACTTCAAATTCATTTTTTTATTATGAATCAATCATTGCCAAACTAAATTCTTTTCTGTTGCTTGATGGCATTATTTTACAATGATATGAATTGGAACCGGTGATGGACCTTTAGCAAACCGTTTTGTTGTGGTTTTGCAAATGGCCTCCTTACATGTGATACTGCATGATCAGAAGTGGTCAGGCTCTAGATAAGAGAGAAATTTTTGTCAAATAAAACATGTATGCCCTCCTGTCCACTAATTCTTTGATACAGTACCTGCCAGTTCATATATACCAAAGAAAATGTTGGAGTTTGCTATTATCACAGCCAAGTGCAGAACTGCTATTTCAAGACTCTTCAAAACTATTTAGAATCAATTTCCTGAAATTCTTTAATTTTATTATTAAGTGATTATGTTTGTTTGCATAATTAATTGAGTTTTAAACTTTTTCGCATTCATTGTAGTTATGATCTACTAAAAAAAAAAGTTTTATTTTCTCTTTAAATAACTAATGTCTGTTTTTTCACTGTTTTATACGAAACATTTACATTACATATTTCTGTTTAATATGATATTTATTTTTAATGAGTATTTGCTTTGAAGAATCAAGAAAACAGTTTTTCATTGATGCATAAAATTAAAAAAAATAACAAGATTGAATATTATTTATTCTTTCTGTAGAGAGCATCTCTATGATATAATAAAGAAAACAATTTCAAATATGGACTTTAAAAGAGAGAGAGAACCTAAGCTAGCTTACTCTTTACCAGTTATCTTTACAATGAGGTTTTATGTTTATTTTCCTTTGAAATTTTATTTTCATTAAAATTTCACTGCTTACAAACTTATTTTTATTAAAAATATCAGTGGATTCAAAAAATATTCTCTTCTGCACTAATTTTATTTTAAACTTTATTATTATGAAAAAAATATATACAGCTAAATTGCATTTAATATAAAATTTCATATTTATTATTAAAGAATAATTTCATAAATTATAATTTTAAAATCAATTTACCTAAAATTACAGCCTATAAAGAAGTTATTTTGGTTATTTTAGTGCTTGCTGCTAAGTTTCTGCATGGGTTCTCAAAATATGAAAATTATATCAAAATTCTGAAAATAAATTAAGTAATGAGATTTATTATTTTTGCATCACGTGCAAAAAAAAAAGTTTTTTTTTTTTTTTTTTTTTTAATATTTAAATGAAAAAAAAAAAAAAAAAAACACTTGTTTTAGCAAATAATTCAAAATTTCTTTAAATATTAACTTCAATTGTGATTCATAATGAATAATTCTTTTACAAAAAAATTTGTGTAGTACTTTTGAATTGTAACTTTTAAACAGACTTCATTTTAAACTAAGAAGGAAAAAATAAGTTTGCTTTGTCAAAAACTCATTTCTTGGTTGAAATTTCCTCAATATCTGTTAATTAAAGGGGAAAATTATTATTTTTCTTATGTTATGTTGTCGAGAACTATGAAATATATTCTGGTATCAAGAAAAATCATTCTTTAAATGAATGTTGTTCAATAATGAAATAGCAGTTCTGTTTTGGAATCTATAAATTAAACTAGCTTTTGAGTAGTACATTTTATCTTCAATTTTTTAATAACATATTTTAGCATGTATGCATACTCTGTAAATATATATATATATGTGTATATATATATATGTATTATGAACTTATTCCAGGTTTTGTATGTAGATTTTGTGGAAGTTACAAAATATGTATTCCTGCTTTGTTAATGAGATGATTTGATGCTTAATTTTCAGACTTTATCCTTTCAAACACTTACATGTAAAGAAGCATATGAATATACATAAAATATGTGTATACACACTATGTTAGTATGTATGTTGTGTAAATTAATGTCATCATTTTATGTGTGTTGATTGGTTGTTGTTTTGAAATTTTTGTTATGTACATATGTCACTATAATATTGTGTGTTTGGAATATATCATTATTTTACCTCATATTCATTTTAATTGAAAAAGAATGTATCTTGGAAGATGTACTTTCAACTAAATTACTCAGCTGTTGTGAAGAAATTAATATAATGATAAATGTTGTGATGAAGCGGTTTCTTTTTTCCCTTAATTATAAAAAATAAATTCCTGTAATGAGATTAGTAGACAAAAAAAAAGAAATTATTTTATTAAAATAATGCTTCCAAACCAAAAAATGAATTTTTATTTCGTTTTTCCAATGTATTCTATTGTTTACTTGCATAATTATCCTTATCTTTTAAGTTTTCTGAGTTTATCGATTACATTTTATTGTTAATAAATTAAGAATGCAATTCAATACATATTTGGTAATATGTAGGTTTATTTATCTGTGATTTATATTGTAATTTTGAAGAAAATTTTTTTTTTATTTTAATTAAAAATAATTTTGAAGTAAAAAACTGTTATTTCTTATAAATATTGATTTATTTTTAATACGTTTTTTTTTTTCTGATTCTATTGTCAAGTCCGCAATATTTTTTTACATGTATGTATTTAATTTTATTATTCAAGTATCAAATATTTTATTATAAATATAATAAGCTACTTATTAAAAATGCATTTTTAAAAAGAAAAAAATAAACATAATTATAATAATTAATAATTTCTTTTATCTAAGTATGTTCCTTTTTTTATATTCTTAAATTTGCTTATTTAAAATTAAACAATTGATATTTATTAATATAACAAATTAACTATGCAAATTACTACCTTCAATATATGTGTATATATCAAGTCTACTTATAAAGGTGAATATATATATTGAAGATTTCTTTTATCTTATTACAATTTATTTTTGCTCATATCATTTAAGTTTATTTTAAAAAATGTGATTCTTTATGAGTAAAAAATGTTACATTCTTATAATACTGTTTTCTTGTCAAAATGTGATTTATATATTGATTATGTTACAGAGATTATTTAAAAAATTAATCCTTCATACTATGTTTTTATTATCAAATTGTTTAGTGCTGTTAGGAGAAATCAAATTGTGAATTGTGTTGCATTTTTTACGAGTATATTATCTGTATGTTGTATCATTTGAACAAGTTTTGATTTTTATTGCCAAGTTGTTATTGTTTTAAATCATCATTTTTATTAGTTAATATTTCTTGTAGTGTTGTATATATAAAATGTGTCTGCTTCTGTTGGGAAAACCAAATACTTTTTGCCTACTGTGATAAAAGCTTTTAACATTAATTTCAATTCTGCTTTTTATTTGTAGTTTGAATATATATGTTAAAAGTAAATGATTATAGCTTATAAATAAGAAATTGCCTTGAATGTTGGACATTATTTACATAACTATGTACTCTTCAAGGTTTTTGTGATTTTTTTTTAATGTCAATATTTTTTTTCATTTAGCTTTATATAAATATTGTTTATATGTTTGGTCAAAAAACTTTTTCCCCTCCCACTTTGAATCATTTTTGGCTGTTTGTTCTTTCGAAATGAAAATAGTTTAGTTTCTTTGTGTAGCTTGATTACAAAACAAGAAAAAACAAACAAAAATGAAAAATTTCATGTTTGCCTTACAAATATAATGCTCAAAAGCTTTAGATGTAGTATCGATACTGAAAATGCTGTCCGAAAATCTAGTAGTCATTTAATTATTGAATATCATATAGATTTTTGGACACTTGTATTTGTAAATTTATCATCACTAATCTTCATGAACTTTTGTACACATTTCTAGATTTCTTTCTCTTTCAGTTTTAACATATTTTTAGGAATGCACATTTCTTTGAAATACAAGAAGTGTATAAATTAAAAAAAAAAAAAAAAAAAAAAAGACTGTTTTTAGGGAAGCACTATCTTTTCATATTTTTAATGTGGTCAGCAATATGTGAATGAAAAATTGAGCTCTGATACATTCACGATATTTACACATTAAAAAAAAAAGATCATCACATTTTGTGAGGTTTTAGAAGTTTGAAGATAGGTGTAATGTTAGTAAATATATAGTTAACTGGATCAAAAATTTTGTATCAATTTCCATATTCTCATGTTATGTATTGAAATGTATATATATATATCAATATATATATATATATATACTTATTTATTAAGATTGCACACACATAGTTGTGTTTGATGTACTTTTATGTGTGCATGAAATGCAAATGATTGTTTAAACTACCTATTATTACATAAAACTAAATTCTTAAAACGATACCATTGTTTGTTCCGAGTGCAGTATTCAGTAATAAGATATATAACAATAACAAGTTATTGCGATCTTCTTAAGGGTATATAGGTTTTAAAATTTATTTTTAACTTTAAAAAATTAGATTTTTTAAAAATTTTTTAATTATTTCCATTCAATTTTGAGCAGCTATTTAAAAAGAAAATTTTTAATGTGATGAAGCTTCAGAGATTACTTTTGGATCAAATGTCTTATTTTATTGTTCTGTAAAAAATGTAATTTAATATATGGATATTTTAAGCTACTGATATCTTTTTTTATTACATATTATCAATGTACTTTAAAAATTAGAAATTTTTATGCAATGAATTTCAGGATTTTAGATGATTTTAAAACATGTAAAATTTTCTTTAAAGGCAGTTAATAAAAATAAAATGTATAGTTACTGTTACTTGATAAAAGTTTTTTTTTGAGTTAAAAAACGACCATGGTTAACATTATAATTAAATTCATATTAAATTTATTGGCAAGATTGCTGTCTGTTTTAATTATGTATATCATTTAAATTGAATTAACAGAAAGTTTAAAAAAAAAAAATTTCTTGTGACAATTGAAAAACTTCCATCTAAAATAGCTTTGTGTTGTGTTTTCATAATTAAGCGCTTAACATTTTTTTTAATTCTCTAGTCATGTACATTGAAATTCTACTTCTCTTTATGTTTATTGTAAAATTATTTTAGCACTGACAGTCAAGTTAACAATTAGTAAAGTGCATATATTTTTACTGCATTATTTTTACTTTGTTATGACACTTGTTGATTATGTCACTATCAAAATTCTAAGCTGAAAAGCAAATAACTTTGAGTCATTTTGATGACCATGATTTCATTGAATAATTGATTTTTATTTTTCTCTGAAAAATATGGGTGTTCATGCTTTTTTTTTTTTTTTTTTTTTTGTAAGAGCCAATTCGTTTATGTGCAGTTTTGTTACTGAGCTTTTAAATATTTTGAGAAATGTTTCTTTAAAAGATAATTTCATAAAAATTCCATTAGAAATCCAATTAATGTTGCATTGTGTGTTAAATTTATTTGGAAAAAAGATTTATAATGTTTAGACTAATTGAAAGTGAGATGATTTTTGGAAAGAAAATTGTTTTTGTAGATTTTGAGCTCTGTATATAATATATATATATATGTGTGTGTGAGATTTAAATGCCATTCTGGACTAGTCTCAATGCTGCACAGTTTTATGTGTGTGCTGGCAACACTAAAAATATCATTCCTTGCTGTGATCTTCTGTTAGTATTGTTTCATGTCATGTTTACATTTTGGTTATTTCTTTTTAAATAATTCAAATTCTATAATAATTGATATTTATAATTATTTTTGTTTCTAAAGAATGCTGGGTGGATTTTTAAATTTATTTTATTCTCATCAAATGCAAAAATTGTTATTATTAATTTAAATGTAGAAATTTAACTGTTATGACATAATTTTTTTTAAGAATCTTACCCTAATGTATTGAAAAAGACATATTTTGTATTTCAATTGCATGAAATTTCTTTGTCACCAAATAAGGCACCTTTTTACGTAAAAGAAGTTGCACATTTTGTAGTTGTATTCCTAGTAATATTGCTGCTTTCATAATTTTTTTTAAGAAATTAAAACAGGTCAGATTAAAATATCTTTTAAAATCATTATGGTTAAAAATATTTTTTTTCATACAAATAATAAGTCTTCCCATATTTATATTAATTCAATTATAATAATGAATTTAAAATTTTAATGCTGTTTTTGGATAAATAAACTGCAGCAAATTATAAAAAGTTGTTTTAACATTAAAATATTACATCTGTAATAATAAATTACAAGTAATAATTAGCAAAAATTTACAAACATACCCAGTTAAAAATTTGAATTGAAAATGTC
The DNA here is from genome assembly GCA_021605075.1 of Caerostris darwini. Taxonomy (NCBI): domain Eukaryota; kingdom Metazoa; phylum Arthropoda; class Arachnida; order Araneae; family Araneidae; genus Caerostris; species Caerostris darwini. Next base: position 479,816 of record BPLQ01003103.1, read on the forward strand.
TGGGTCTACAGATTTTCATTATGGGTTATTTATTTTCATAAATATACCCCCTTGTTTTATTATTATTGAAATAGTTTTTTGTTATACTATTTAGCGATACATCAAATGCTCTTTTGTACATCGAAAATAATGTTCAATGTTATTAAGTGGCCCAAATTTAATGTATAAATGTATTTTCTAAGTGTATATTGCAACAGAAAATGCATTTGCTCACTTTAAAGTCGTCTACTTTATCTATGCAAAGTTGAGACATGCATCATCAGTTTCGAACTATACAAAAAAAAAAGTATATATACTTATTAAATGTCTTTTTTAAAGTAGTAATTTCTGTTTACATAGTATTCTTGAAAAATATAATACAGAATACTGTACTCTGCAATGTTCTTGTTACAACCAGAGCTGCTCCAGCAATTGTATTCCAGTACACATACCAGCAAATGCAGGTTTTGTAACTATGCAAAATGTATTCTGAATACTACTTACAAATTCGTTTTCAGTGTTCTATCAGTGCAATGCTTATGTAAAGTTATTGTAAATAAAACTATGTTGTCATTTAATAGTGTGTTGGGGTTTTTTTAGTGTTATTTTGATTATATCAATATATTTATAGAAATCATTTTTAAATTCTATTGGAATTCGACTGTAAGGAATATAAAGTGTGCTGTTTTCTTGTAGTATGAAGCCCATTTGTACTTATTTGTGCATATATATATGCACAAAGTTCCATTTTTTGATAGATCCTGTTCTTCCTAAATACAGCTTCGAGACATCATAATATCCAGTTTTTCAGAGACAGAGCAACCCATGGTAAAAAAAAATAAATAAAAGACATTAAAAATTAAACATTCCTATATATTGGCATAGCAAAGTCTGGTAGCACAGGGTGCAGAGTTTAAACTTGCCATCCCTCAAAATATAAAATAAAATTTATTGAGAAATCAATTTTTTTTATTCAGTTGGTTGAGTAAAAATGGCATAATGTTAATTATTTTGTAAACAATTTTTATGAATAAAAAAAATTGCTTTTTTTTAATAAGCCAATTTAATGTACAATGTAAGAAATCATTTTTTCATTGTGGTAGTACCTAGTACATAACTTTATTATTATTATAAAACAATTTAATGAAATTTATGAATAATTAAATTTTTATTTCCCTAAGCTCTAAACCAACAAACTGTGGTTAACATGATATTTAGAATTTCTTCTAACGTTTGGTGTCTACAAATTTTAAAATAACATCATCAAAATTGATACCTTCAGCTACATTGTTTTCATTTGACAAAATGGCTAAGCTAGGGAGGCGTGCGTGGTTCATAGTGTCGAAAATGATGTCGATCAAGAACTTTTGATTTGTTTGCACGTGAACACTTTGCCTCTCTTAACTGTAATCAACTGTTCTTCGGTTTAAGAACTTTTTTCGCTCTCTGAACTTTGGAACTTCCTTGTTAGTAGTTAGCCGTGTTAGATGCGGTTTTTATGTCTGTATGTCCAGTATTTTTTTGTGTCATCTCGTCATTATATGTTTAATAAAAGTATTGTAAATAGATATCTGAATTGACTCACTACTCCAGGACATTTTGGATATCTTACTCTTAAAATTTCGGGGAACTGGAAAGGTAAGAGAAATTTTGTATGAAACTTTCTAGTTTTTTTGGCGGATTGTTTTGGTGAGATAAAATATAATATATCTGAGATAATTCTTAATTAGTTTCAAAATAGTCCTTCCACATGTTGTAACCGAAGCGCATAAAATTAAGAAAAATCTTGATGCTAAAGTGTGATTGGGAACGGAGGTGGAGAAGTTTATATTCAACCACAAACTCTTAAGAAAGTCCAACCAGGAGACTTTTAGAATTTTGGCGCTTTTTAGAAATCTTCTCAGACGGGGTATTTCTATGAGAATACAATTTGCATAAAGCTCATTGTAATTGTCAACCAAACAATATTGTGAAGTTCAGTTTCAATCAAACTGCAAACTGATCTGATATGCATTTCATGTCTTCTCAACTTATATCGATTTCTTGTTGATAACTGTCAGTGTACTCTTACATTGATCTTTTCAGTTCTTAGCCCAAAGTCAAGGACTTGTATGCAGCCTTCTCTCCGGACATAATTATTTTCTTACTGATAAGTTCTTTTCACTACAAGAATGGCCATCTCTTCACATATGCCTTTTGCAAATTGCAGTGCTTCCAATGTCATTTCTTTTGCCTTTAAAAAGACCTTTTGGCTTCTCATCTTGATAACAGACTTTTCGAAGATTATTCCAAGAATCTGCAAATATTTTTGAGCCTGGCTAATTTTTTTTAAAAGGCATTATTCCATAAACACATAAACGGAAATCTCACATTGCAGGCAATACAGTGTGAATTGCTCTTCTGGTTTCAATCGTTACCGAAACATCAGTTATCAATATTTTAAAGCACTTAAACATAGACTTCACAGCTATGTAGTGAGCACGCCATCTTGTTTCTGAAAGTCGTTTAATTGTAACTTCAACATTTATCAGTATCATCCATCTGTGCGCGGAACATAAAAACTCATACAAACTTTCTAATGCCCCCCAAAAAGTGACACATAATGGAACTGTTGCAAAAGAGTTACTCCATACAAATTAAGATAGTGGTTTTTACAGGATACAAATAATACTTTAGGATTAAATTGTAAAATACTTGCCTGAATTCCTCAATGCACTCCAGACACTGTCATATCTTTGTCCTCTGCACATTATTACTGTAAATGTAACATTTATCGGCACTACTTCATCCTATTCAATAACCTTTAAAATATTTTTCGTTATGCCAACGGCTTTCTTAGTTGATGGGGGAGGGGGACCTAGAGAGAACTTCTTTATTTCAACATCTTTTTTTCTCTCTGTGTGACCTTAACGAATGATTTCACTCATTTGATCTATGTGTGAGATGGGCGTAATTATGGATGTCAAGCGTAATTATGGACTTTAGGTTCCGATTTCACCAAGTCTCTTTTCCGCGCCAAAGGGCATAATAAGCATTTCATCTCGACTTTTTTCGGTAACCTAATTTTTTTTTTTTATATATAATTGATATCAGAAGTGTTCATCTGTTTGTATTTAGTATTATATTTGTTCGCCTGTTCTTGTTTTTTTAGTTTGTTAAACTTAATTATGATTAATATCATATATGTTCCTGTCTTTGACCAGAGTGCTCGCGTATTTATATGATTAAGGTCTTCTTGAAACAGTCCCTTTTGGGTTGTTTAACGGAATGCTGTGTGTCAACATTTGATGGCATAAGATTCTTAAATTTTGGAAATTTAAAATTGTGCTGTTGTCTATGTTTATTCATTTGATATGATTATGCAAGAACATCAATTGATGACATATGAATGCTGTGCTTAAATATTGTGTGGAAAACTAATTATTTGAGTTTATTTAATTACCGTTTCGACTACTTAATGTGTAGTACAATGAACATGTGCATATGTAACTTATACCTGATTGTGATGTTAGCAAAAGGTCAGCGCGGAGCGCGCCGCTTTATGATAAGCGAAGATGAGAGCAGGTTGGTTGGTTTGTCGCTCTACGGCCATCTTATGCACATTTTAGGCTAAACAGACCGGGACCTACAGTTTAAAGTGGAGTCCTAACCCCTAAAAACACCCATGGCACCGCCGGGACTCGAACCCGAAACCTGTGGTACCGAGTGCCAGAGCGCTAGCCACTTGGCCATTCAGGTCAGCTGAGAGCAGGAACAAGGGCTCATCGTAAAGCCCAAGGCAGATCAAGCGACAAAGCGAGGTCACCCAAACTAATAATTAAATAATCTGTTATATTAATTAACTAATTATATAACCTATTTAACATCAAAAGCAATAACTGTTTAAAAATTAAAAAAAAAAAAAAAAACATTCCTCTTCATTAAATTATAGGTTTTCTTTTTTACATTTCCATTGTAAACAAGATACAAAGTGATTGCTACAGTTAAATGTAAACTGTAATAGCAATAACCATTTTGTTTGTTTAGGAGGACACCTGGAGAAAACCAAAAGGGGAAAAAATCGCCAATTAAAAAGTGGAACCCTAAAACGCAGAACTCCCCAATGGAAGACATTAATAAAATTGTATGTAGTACAAAAGTCGCCGCATAATACAGAAAAACATTTCCATTAATTTTAAATTTAGTTTCAGGTTAACAGTTAAAGAGCTGCAGTTAAAAATGATGGCCCTTTTTGCCTCGTAATTGACGCCCTCTTAAAGGTTGCTTCTTTCGTAATTCTATTGTTGGCAAAATCGCAGAATAGAGGCCGCTGGGATTTGACGTCAAAAACAATTATCTCTCATTCTAAAAGAAAAAGTTTTAATGAAAATACTAAATAAGCTGTTATATTAAAAGGGAATATTAGAAAAAAAAAGGCTTATACAGTAGGACCAGTACTCTGTAAGTCGCACTTCAAGGGAGACGCAAAATAATTCAGTTTTCAGTTATAGAGGTTTTAGATTCTTTCTAACTTATTTTGTAGAGTTTAAATAAATAAAAATTCAAGTTACAAATTGTTTTATTAGAGGTTTATTATATACTACAATAAAAAATCAAAATAATTTTGAAACAACCTTAAAATTAAAAATATTATGCATTAAAAAAGTCAGTTATTTTTTTTGCTTTAGACAATTCGATCGTTCTGTATCTATAGCCTTATCTAAGCTATAAAGAGCAGAAAAATCTTTTTCTTCCAAGTTGCTAGTTTGCTCTATGAAATTCCGTAAAACATTTAATGCTGTTCTTTCCTCTTTGATGGAAACCCATGGAGCGCATGCTATATTATTGGAGTCGTCTATGTCATCTAAATTATTAGTTTCAGTTTTCTGAACAACTAAATCGATAATTTCGTCATCAGATAATGTGCCAACAGTAATAACTCCGTCATCGAAACATATTCCTGTTTCAGATGCTACTGTATCCCATCCTGCAGGAGGCTGGGTAGAAATAACTTCTACTTCAGCTTCTTCTGTTGATGGCAATGGAAAACCACAGTGTAAATAATAGTTTTTTGTAGTATCGCAGTTACATTTCGCCAAGCTTTGTCAGCCATTCTCATAGCTTGCAATACATCTATAATAAAATTATTTTCTTCCATATTATCCAACATGTTCCTGGCTACTTCTTTCCGGTATAATGACTTGAAGTTTTTAATGATGCCTTGATTCATAGGCTGTAATTTTGACGTGGTATTGGCAGGCAGATATTGGATTTTAACTGCTTTCATTTGTGGAAGATCATTATGTGCCGTACAATTATCAATAAATAATATAATTTTTCTTTAGACATTCTCTTGTCAATATTTATGAGTCAGTTTTTTAAAATTCCAGAAGTCATTCATGCTTTTGTATTTGCTTCATAGTTCAAAGGTAGAGATTTACATCTTGGAAAAACAACGAGGTTTCTTAGCTTTTCCGATGACTAATGGTGAAAGTTTTTGTGCTCGACATATTTGCTGCGAGCAAAATAGTCAAACGTTCCTTGCTATGCTTCCCACCATGGCATAGATCATTTTTAAAGTTAGAGTCTTATCAGGAAGACATTTAAAAAATAGTCCCGTTAGGTCAGCATTGAAGGTATTGTCAGGTTCATAACCATGTAACAAGCCTTGCAATTAGCTTTTCCGTTTCCACAGGTTTCAATGTTGGAATTTCAATGTTTCCATCCGTTACTGGCCCTGAAATTAGCCAGTCCCAGTGATTTAGAGTACAGTTCGGCTTTTTCTTGTAACAGTGGTCCAATGACACTGATGTTTTGGTTCCTATTCTGCTTAAACCATTTAAGTAAGCACTCCTCCAAGCTGGGAAATTCTGCAATTCGTTGTCTTTTGCTTGACGAACTTTAACCGTTTTCAATTATTTTCATGATGTCCGATTCGTTTATTATTGTTGACAGAGTACTCATTGGTAGGCCAAAGTGTTCAGCAACGTCTTTCTTCTTTTGACAACTCTTCACAGCTTCAAACTTTTCAGTGAGAGTCAAAGTTTTCAGTTTATGTTTCACAGCACTAATTTTTTAACAATATTATTCGTATACTGTTATTAAAATAGATATGTATTGCAATAAAACCAAACTACTTCTGATATTTTTGCAATTGACAATAAAAGATTTGCTTCGCTAGAATGCAAATGAAATCAATAGCAATAATAAGAAATAATAAGAATATTTCATAGAATTGGTTATTCTATTTACTGTATACTCATACATTGTTTTCTAAGAAACTATGACGTGCATTGTCGGCAAATTCTTAAAGTCGGTAACTTTTTTTTCTTCGAGCTATAGAGGTAATTAGTTTCAAATGATCGAGTTATAAAATCAAACATTGCTAATGTTCGAGATACAGAGGTCCAATTTTTTTTTTTTTCGAGTTACGGAGAGAAAATATATACCAAAATGGCGTATGGAAATTTACTAATTATTTCACCATATAGAGGGTTGAAATTTCGAGTAATGAAGGTTTGGGGTTTGACGGGAAAAAGGAGCAAAAATTTTATTCGAGTTTTAGAGGTTTTCGACTTATCGAGGTTCTACTGTACAATCTTCTACTCAATATCGATAGTACTGAATCCGCCGACTCTGCAATCAATAATTTCAACAACTCTATCTATGATGCTTTTAACAAATCCTCTAAACCGAAAATTTTTCAATTAATTAAAAACTCCGAGCAGATATTAAAAATAAAATTAAACACCAAAAGTATATCCGCAGACTATGGCAACGTAAGAAAGATCCGTAATTAAAAAACCTACATAAAGATCTCCACAATAACGTTAAAAAATTAATTTGTAAACATAACAATGACAATCGGGAGAAATTTACCGACTCGCTTTCAAATAACTCCACCGTTCTCTGAAAATCGCAAAATTCCACCACTTAATTCTGAAACTGGCAACATGGCGATTTTACCAGCTGAAACAATTGCAGATGGCTAGAGACTTCAGTTTGAGCTTAATACAAATATTAGCAATGATATTACCAACAAATGCGTAAAATCTGAAAACGATGAATACCTTAATACTTCACATGCGAATTATATAATTATAATGTCATCTCTAATGAAGTTGTAAATTTTATTAAAATTCTCAACCCGAAGAAATCTTCAGACGACAAAATAAGCAACATTATGCTACAATATCTAAAACTCAAATTCGTTTGGTAGCTAATCGTAATACTATACGAACTTCTAAATCTTCAGTACTTCTCGAATAAATGGAAAATTATTATATTCGCCTATACATAAAACAAGCTCCGATCCTTCCTCCCGCATAACTATAGACTAATCTCAGTAAAATTTATGAACATATAATTTTAAACCGAATAAATAATTTTTGCAACAGTAATAATAACATAATTCCCAAGCAGTTTGATTTTCATAAATCATCAAGTTCTACATACCAACTATATAGAGTTACCAAACTCATTCATCACGGCTTTAATAAACAAAGTCCAACCGGTATCCTTTTCCCTTGGTATCGCAAAAGCGTTTGACAAAATTTTTCTTACTCTACTTTAAACTTAACTTCCCGCTTCTGCTCACTAATTTAATTCGCACCATTTTAAACAATAGAACTTTTAAAATAAAAATCGATCAGCATGTTTCTGTGCCGTGAAACATCTCTAGTGGACGGACTTCCGCAAGGATCGCTTCTTTCAGCAATACTTTTTAATATTCATGCTCGACTTTCCGCGCTCGCAAAATGTAACCATCGCCATGTACGCAAACGATGGTGCGACATTGCAGAGAAAAAACGATCTTAACCCCTTGCACTCGAAGAGCATAACAATCCACGACCGTCATTTATCACCAACAGCGTAACACCCTATAACTAATATTTACGATTTGTTTTTGTTCTTATGTTAAAACTGAAAATTATTTGCAAAAAACTGAAAATTATTATCCGTAACGGAGCCCTCGAGTGCAAAGGGTTAAATATTCTTCGAAATTTTATATTTAAACTACAAACCTGGCTATGCCCTTTGAAAATAAAAGTTATTCCAAATGAAAATCTATTTATGTGCTGGCATCCTTTTTTTTAGTGACATTACTCCTTTATGGTGATAGTGGAATCGTTCCATCCTTTAATTCAGGGGTGGCCAATCCGCTGCCCGCCTTGAATATTTTTCCGGCACGTGAGATTTATCACACTTTTACAAAATATATTTTATAATGGTCAAAGTAGTGAAAACCAATATATTAAAAAAATACATTATGTGTACATCCATTATATTCAAAAATTAACTGTCGAAATGATGAGAAAAAATTCACTTTGATTTTAAAATAATATTCTTGCAAATATGTGACATATATTGCCTCTTTTATTGTTGAATTTACAGTTATGAGTTCGCAGAAAAATTATATTCTACGAACTCTTGATGTACTTGCATAGTGGTACATCTAATATAAATTCTAAGTTTCACTTTAAGTGACTCAATAGCTATCACTTGATACGCACAGTTGAAGTTGTTAGCACTTTTGTTTCAACTTTCAAATGCAAATTTTTTTTTTTTTTTTTTTTTTCGAAAATTAAATTGACCAAAACCAAAGCACTCTCAAGCATAACGGATGCTAACCTGCAACGCCAATTACGATGGGCAGATACCCACATTGAGATCGATTTGCAAAAGCTAAGGGAAAGAGTGGAGAAACAAATATAGCACTAGTAAAATAAATATTTTTTTAATGATTTCATTTATATATATATATTTCATTTTTAGTGTTCTATATTTCTTTACAATGTGCGTTTAGTATCATTATTATTATAATATTATCTACGTTTACATGTAAGATTAATAGTAAACAATACTAATAACTCATTATGTTTCAATTTTTCACTCAAAAAAAATGTCTGTAGTGTGTCTAAATCAATGATGGGGATATATAATCTTATATGCTGCAAACAGAGTTATGATACATTTCCAAAGTGGCCTGCAAGATCATTTGGATTGGCCACCCTTGCTTTAATTTATGCTCTTAAATTAATTAGAAAGGGGCATTATAAGGATTGGTCTGCTGGGGCCTACATTCTTAATTCATCGAGAGGTTATAACTTCCAATAGAAAATTTTTTTTTTTCTGACGTTGCCCTTATCTAACAATTTAAGGCAGTGGACCTTATTGCTGCAGTTCAGCTGTGCGACGATATTATAAGAGTAATTGAAATGATTCAGTCATTCAGAAATGGTTTTTCAATTTTATTTTTCCTGAAATCAGAATCCGTTTGAGATCTGATAATAAATTGAGGACTATAAAATTGTTCTTCCACGACTAGAAGGAAAAAAAAAATGTTCATTCTTAAATATTTCAGCAGAATTATATTTTAGAATAGCATTGATTGAATGCTGTAATTTCATATCTTAAAGAAAGATTCATAAAATATCGGAGAGTGACCTCTTATCTGCAGATGAAAATAAATTAGAAATACTGAAAGAATTTGTCAGATTATATTAGTAATATTTTGATTGCAGAATATCAGCTATGGAAAAGGATATTACTGATACAACAGACCACATTAACTGCTATAGAAGCTTTACAAGAATGCATTACTATTTCTACTATTTTCCCGAATATCCATACACTTAAAAAATTTTTTTAGTCACCTATCATCCTGTTACAACATGTACTGCTTAAAGGTCGATTTCAACTATCAAATATTTAAAGAACTACTTAAGAAACAGTACATCTAAATTGCATTAAAATGGATTCTGTTTGTTAAACATCTATAAATATATGCAAGCAAATGTCTTAAATATTTAGCAAAAACAAGTAAATACAACTTAGTAGAAACTAATTTATAGAGAATTTTTCATTACATTATACTTGCCCCTTTGGAACTATTTTTTAATTTGTGAATGTTTTTCCAATGATATCTATTTTTTAATGATGTTGGATTCCCCAATTTTGGTAAGTAGTAATGTTTATTCTCATAGTATCTTTATTTTTCTTTAAATGTTCTTTATTTTTATAACTTGATAAAAATAATCCTTGAACAGTTGGCAAAAGTGTATACTTTAGATTTTACCAAGCGACAATTCTAATCTAAAGAAATTGTAAAATTATATGTACCCACCAAAATTAATTTCTGAGTACACCATTACATTTACTATTCTATATCAGTTTTAGATGCCTACTATTGTAGATGATGCCTCTCCGAGGGCATAAATCTACAAGAAAATAAAGTACAAATTTGAGGCAAATTGTAAAATAAGGGGATTTGGCTACTTTTATGGCACAAACTAAGCATTAAGTGATCAAATGTGGTAACAAAGATTTCTTTTACTGTTCGCAATTCACTTCATTTACAATCACAGCTCTTTTCTTGGCACACTTTGGCAAAAAGAATTTTTGATGCCAAATTCCAGCCGCACCTATTCTGCAATTTTACCCAAATTTTAATAAATGTCTTAGTATTTCTTAAGACTCAAAATTAACTTTTTTTTCATTTTCAAATCCATTATATATTTATTTAATACAACTATTGAAACTTTCTATATGAACAGGTACAGCAGGGAATAATAATAATTATAATAATTTAGTTACTAATTACTTTCTTCATTTAAATAATGTAGATTGTAATTCATCCTAATTAATTAACAAACTCACTACATAGTTTTAAAATTGAGAAACATTTTTTAAAACTATAATAACAACTTTTTTGTAAAGTAATGTTAAAAATGAAAAAAATTATGACATCATAAAAATTAAGATAAAAAATATTTATATTTGTCTCTAAATGTTTATTGTAATTTAATTTATGTAAAAAATCCAATCATCCAAGCAAAATCATCTAATTATAAGAATATTTTAATTTAATTTAATTTTTTTTTTCAATATTTGGAGTTGTGTTAGTGTTCATAATTTCCGATAACTACTTTATTTTTTTTATTGATGAAATCACATTTAATAATATAAAAAATTTAATTTTGATTTACTTTCCACATATATTTAAATATTCTCTTAACAATGTTATTGAAATACATTGCAATATTTAATGAAGCAAGAGAATGTTACGTCATATCTGCTAATTAGTAAAATCATAACCCAGCTTCACATTCTATAAAATACTAAAATGAATTCAATAGCTACCTAAAAGTGAAGCAACATTAATAAAAAAAGAAATATCAGATTTTTATTCTCATTTTTGAAATCTTATACATCCTATGTACTTTGTGCTCATATTGTAGAAGGAGACACAAAATAAAAGCTATAGAAAAACTAACAGTAGATAGCATAATGATTTCATATTTTAATAGAAAAATACTAACACATACAAAAATTTCTATGTTTTTCTTTCTCGTCCAATTCAAATAGATTGATTAGTTAATGAAAAACAATATTACTAAGTACACAAATAACCTTTTCCAAGATTCCTTCAATGTACATTCACAGGAAGAAAATTTTAAAAAATACATCCATAACAAATACATAAAATAAAAGAAAATGGTCCCTAACATAACATTTTGAGAACTACTGATATTGCAAATAGCATAATAATTGAAATAAGATTAATAATAAGAAAAGGGTGATTTTAGAGAAATATTTGTGAGAAAAGTTTTGATAATTACTATAAAAAAAATTTTGTTTCCCGTGGAAGCACCGCATGATGAGATAACTCAGTTATAAAAGGCATATACATATCAAGACCATTCCCAGTAGAAATAGGTTGCAACAGCTCGTCCAAACAGGCCTGGTTACTTCAATGAGTAACCAGATTTATTTTTAAAAGAAAAGTAATAGGTGGCAAGAAAAAAAGTATTGAAAAAATCATCACTAATTTCGATAAGCAACTCTGCCTCCACGAGGGCCAGTACCTCTTGGAGCACCTCTGGCAGCTGAAAAGAAATTGCAACATGAGAAAATCATACAGTTACATAAAAATCAGAGAATAATAGCTATAGAATAGCTTTTTCCTATTGTTATTAGGTCATATGAAGCCTAAAATGTTTGTGTATTGGTTAATAGCAACAGATATATAAATTAACAAAAAAAAATCTAAGCAAATGTGAAATCACATGGGTTGCAATATAATAAGCAGAAAGAGTATATGATAAAAAATATATTCTTAAAATTTACGATTTACCACATAATTCTAAGAATACTCTTTACAGAACTTCCCGAATTAAAATGAGAAAATAGACATAAGAAGATTAATTTTATTACTTCACTTCTGATCTGCATTTCTAACATTTAATTGTGCCTATTAAGAAATTTGTTTTATTTTAAGAGTAAAAAATATTTTAGTCTTGATTATTCAAATTATCAGCTCAAAAAATTGCTACATTTACTGAGAAACTTCAATAAATTCGTAAATTACATTTTTACAATAGATATATGCTCCAATTTTTCATTAAGCATATCCATATCTAGATTTTAAATATGAAGATTTATATAAATAGTTTGTTGTTCTGTTATGAACACATATTTCAAACAACATAAATAAAAGTGGTGCATTACACAAGATCAGTGCAGTAACTAACCAGTAATCCAGATCTTTGGCTACTAGACAACTAATTTACATTATTAGTAATTGAAAATAACTGATGAACTGCAAATTAATAATGAAAATAAATTTCATAATAAAAATAAAATAATTTCAAATTTAGCCTATTAAAAAAAAATAGGTTAAAATGATTAGCAAATAATATTGTTAAGAAATCCTATACAAATATACATCTTTATTTTTTGCTACTTAGTAGTTTTCATAATTATTTGTTGTTTAAATCTTTTAATTTAATGATTTATTATGAAATATACATATATATAGTAAAAATATGTCAAATCTGCCCTGTACAAGACAAAAGATTAAAAATAAAGCTTAAGTTGGAGATTCTGAAGTATTTAACAGTGCTGACTGATTCTATTTCAAGTAGTGAGAAAAGACTGCAGATGAACACAATAGTTATGAGTTTGACATGTACTTAGGGGAAGATATAAGATCAACAGTCGTGTTAGTGGAAATAGTCGAATTTTGTCAGTGGAATTTTGCTTCTGTTCCGAGCTTGATGTATTTATCCACATGTTTTAACAATAATTTTTCTACTATTTGTTTTGCCTGATGTTTAATTATTAAATAAAGCTTTCTTTTTGAAAATAAATATTACTTAGTTGAAAAATTATGTATAAAAAAGAAATAAAATACACCTTAGACAATTCTTTACAATATAATAATAAATGAAATAGTTCTATATAAAAATTATTAACAAGAGAGATTATGAACTATTCATCACCAATTTGATCGAAATTTATACTATGCATAGGTTATAATTAGGATATTAACTGACCAAAGTAGTAGGACCCACATGTAAATTTTAAGAAAATCGAGTTTGAAAATTATTAACACTTTTATACAATTAAAATGCTATTTAATTAAGTGATTTCATAGATACATATTTTTCAAAAAAGTGGAAATTTTTTTAATTTGAATAATATTAAAGGGGAAATATTTAAAAAAAAAAACCTATTTTACAGTATAAATGAGAGAAGAAAAGAAAACCCAAAGCACACTGAGTTAGAATTTGCAATATTAATTGCTATGCCACAAAATCGATTAGAGCAGTGCTTTAATGGTGTAAAAGTTATTTGGTAAACAGTAAAAAAAATTTTTAAACTCAATTTTCTCAAACATTATTGTGAGGTGGGTCTTACTATTTTGGACAGTTAACATTGTCTACATGACCTGATCTACATGATAGTCATGATCTACAAAGCAAAAATTTCAATCAAATTTGTGATAGATAATTAGTAACCTATCTTTTTTTAAAAGTTTAAATAAGTATTAATGTTATTACCTCCCCTGGAAGTGAGACCTCTTTTCAAATTACTGCTATAACTGGAACTATCAACAAAGTTGTCTCTATTCAAGTAAGCTTGACTATTGTTTGTACTTTGATAGGCTAAAATAAATTAATAATAATAAATATCAGTCAGATATCATTAGCATATTTTTAATTATATGTCACAGAAAAGAATTTAATCATTTTATACTTTTTTTCAAGGCAACACACAAGATTTGCATATGTAAGTATTTTAACAGTGAACAGTAACAGTAATATTTTAACAGAATTTGAAAAACATGTTTTTTAATTCCAAAATTAGTTTTTTTCCCCCACTGACAAAATTAGTTAGAGTATATTTAATTCGTTATTTTCAAAAATTTTTTTTCTTTAGTTATTTATTAATGAAAGGGGGGGAGGGGGGGAGAAGAAATCATGCATGAGAAAAGGAGAATAAAAGCAGTATCGTATAATGTTAATAATAGTAAATTACTTTTTTAAATTTAAAATTGATTACAAAAAAATAGCTACCTCTATCGTTTCCATATTCCACAGGACCAGGAGGTCTTGTATATGCATTGTTTGCAGGCCTAGTTCGGTTTTCAGTAATAGCAGAGTGATTTCCACCACCATTACCATAAGGAGTAACAGTAGGTTTTGCAACTTTGCCTGCCAATGAGAATGGGATTATTATTTATTTTAGCACATTTACAAACACAAAATAGACTCTAAATTTTAAATGGCCTTTTTTAAATAAAAACATATATTGTTAAAAATATATAATTTTATTCAACTTTGATCAAAACTACGGCTTATTTTAAAGGTCAATTCTAACCAAGTGCAGCAAGCACAAATCAATTTGTCCAGATATTTCTTTCACAATGAAAGCAAAAGATGAAAAGTATTTTTATGTTTTCACAGTTTCTGTGTTTTTTTAAAAGAGATTTTTTTATATTTTTTTATAAAGGATTAGAGGTACTGTGTTCACAGATACAGTAATAATAAATAATAGTTTGAAGGATAGCAGCTAATACATTAATAAACTGAAACACAAAAATAAAATAATTAATAAAACGCAGTATGCCAACAAGAAGAAAATCATATTTATTCATTTTCAATCAAGGAAAGGGATGATTTTATTTATTACTATTAGACATAACAAATAAAATACCATATCATGTATCACCCAATTGATCTTTAGATTACCAACTCAATTTTAAGATGAAGAGTTTTAACCAATGCATTTGTGTATCATTTTATTTTGCACTGTCAAGGACCATGACACCATGAAAAATACACCAAATTCCTAAAGCTGACCTAATTTAAATAATGTAGAAAATTATTTTCCATTAGCTGGATAATTTTATAAAAAATATAAAACATTACCAAGGATTTTCACATAACCAACAACATGTATCGGCAGATTTCACTTCGAATGAATAAACAAGATTTTTCAATTTACATAAAATTATTGAATAATTTAATAGTTAAAAAACTATTTTAATCTATAATTCATATGCCAAAAATGAGGCATGGAAATGATATACAATTAGAAGCAGCACACTAAAAAATTTAAAAAATTAATTATTTGAAAGTAAATTTTTAAAGGAAAAAATTTTACTCATAATTACAGAAACTTCTTCCCAGATTAGTTTGAATTTTTACACTTCTAAATTGGGTATTCTGAAAACTTAAATGGAACAATAAGCGTATTTTTTATTGAAAGATAAATAAAAAATACACCACATAAAGAGGAAATAGCTGTAGAAAGGACACTTCCAAGATAATATTTTACAACCAGAATTAAAGAATTAAGTATTTCAGTGACTTATTGTACAAAATCTTACTTTCTTGTATTTCATTACAATCAAATGTTTGAGGTGAAATATGAGCTGGTTGAGAAGAGTCTGCATTGAGTTGTTGCTAAAAAGGGAAAAGATTAAATATATATGCATTAGAAATGTTCTGTTTTAAAAATTCATAATAAATACATATATTTTAATAAATATAAATTAAAAAATATTTTTTAAAATCATTTAGTTAATTTATTAACATGATAATTGTACCAAACTAAGACCTTATTTTTGTAGCAAATCAACTGTTCGTTAAGTTTTCCTTTTCTACAGAGAAATCTTAATCATAAAAAACATTGCTACTTTAGTAATAGTGCCCAGCTATAAAGATAATATAATGTAGCAAATGATGTCATTACTTGATAAGATTTGATACTACAAAGAAAGTATTGAAATTTAGAAATCAAGTCACTACAAATGTGCAGCAAGATAGTAATATCTGTTAAAAAATAAATAAAAAAAAAAATATATATATATATATATATATATATATATATATGTATATACATCTGAAATGAACCAACATCCTCATTAAATGGTTAATCAGCAATATTTCTGAACTTTTGAATTATTCAGTTCTTTCATTTAATATTTTAAGGAAATTGAATTCTGCCAATTCAGGATAATACTGTTTGCTAGTTTAGTGGTCAATTAAATTTCTTATATTTTCAAGATGAACTAATATGAGTATACAAGAAAAGTAGCCACTAGATATAAATGCAAATAAAATTATGAAATTCTATTATGTAGTTAAAAGAATTATCTATCGAAAAAAGAGATAGAAAAAAAAATCACTAACTACCTGGCATTAATTAAGTAGCAAAAAGTTATGAAATTTAAAATGCTGCTTTATATACTCTTGTACATCTTATTCATCTTAACTGCCTTATCTGTTTATCAGAAATATAAATGCAAATAAATTTTAGTAAAATACTTAATCCATTTGTGAAAATTAAAATTATATATACTTGGTGCATAGAAATATATTAAATTTTTTAAAAATAAATCAAACAAACAAGTTAACAGTAGGAATTTTTACAAACTTTCTGATCACTACACAAAATTCCTTTTGATATTGCATCACAACAAAAATATGAGTTAAAATAAGTTCAAAGAAGACAAAAATGCACATTTAAAAAAATTTTCAAATGTAATAAAATAAAATATAAGGAAAATAATTTACTCTTGTACATTTAATCATGCTGCATGCAAAGAGGAATGTCTTTTCTCCACATAAAACCATAAGGCTCAGATAAAAATTGTCATTATAAAATTTATATATGTACATTTTATCCCAGTTTAATTTTAAAAAATAAATTTTTTATCACAACTCTAATATGAAAATAATTGCCTTCAAATTCTTTAAGAAAAGATTTAATGTCAATCACAGTATTTTTGATTTAATGAAAAAAAAATTTTTTCTCAGAAATTAAGATACCTAGAAATGTATTAAACCAATAAACTTTATCTTGAACATAATCTCATAATTTATTGATTTAATACAATAATATATATATAAGTATGATGATACACTTGACAAGCCTTTAAAAAATAATTACTTAGTATTGATGAAGATTAACTCAAAAATGGGTTCCTAATATATGTATAAAATTTTGTATATTTTTCATCCCCTACCTTTATGAAGAATATGAAACTAATGAATATTTTTTATAGTTAATTACTTGGCCCAAACTAGCCTTTGTGCCGTAAAATAATACCAACCTATTTCTATATATAAAGCAAGATATAAAGCTATCTGTTTGTCCAACTATGTTTCTTAAAACTATAACACTTAGAAACGTTTATTAATCCACAATCTCATAAAAGCTATTCCCCCCAAAAAAATTACTGAGCATTTTTATAGGTTATTTTTTAAAACTAAATAAAACCTTAATTTTTTTTATTGTGAACCAAGTAATTTTTTTTATTAAAAGACTTACAAATTGGAAATCCTGTCTTAAGATTAATCTTAATAAAAACATATGAACAGAAAAAAATTTCTGACTTATTTCCTACCTAGTGTCATTTTGATGAATTGCACATGGAGGCTTTATTCCTTGCATATATTGTGCTTGCTTTTAGTTGCAATTGAGAATGATTTTAAATGTATCATATTCATATTTGCCTTATACAAGAGTTATTTTTTAATCTTGGATAGCACTGCTAAGTGATCAACATAAATACACAACTCAGATCTTCACTATGTACAACTGCAACTTCATTACCATAAAATCGGTCACTGCTGAATCTAAAACATCAATTGAAACTGAGCAGAAGATTTGTTAACATGGCTTCCGAGAAATGCTGGATCATACGGCTTATAGCCCAAACCTGGCACCAAATGACTTTCCCCCTTTCAGAACTTAAGAGGGGGTTGGGAAAACAATGTTTTTGCATCAAATTTCAAAGATGCTGTGGAGAGCTATTTCAGCCAATATGATTAAATAATAATAGCATTTGCAGTAACTTATTGTGAAGAGATTGGAAAACTTATCCACTAGTATGACACATGTCTCAATGTTCAAAATGAAGATGACTATGAAGAAAAGTAACATTGCTTATATTTGACTCCTGGTAATAATATCAATTTGTTATTTATACTTGTTCTTACTTAATGCTCCTTTGGAGGTTGAAAAAATTACTCTTTGTATATAAAAATTTTGATAGAAGCTAATTGACATAGTGTTTACTAATTTTTTTTTATTTAAAAAAAAGTTATTAATTTAAATATTTTAGTATTCAATGTTTATTCAAACTAAAAATGCTATTTTTTCTAAACATAATGAAGCATGGTCGTATCTGCTAGTATATATAATTAAATCTAATTTTCAACTAATATATTCAAAATATATTGATAAAAAATATCCCACTCTCATTTATCTTTAAAAAATAATAGTAGTACAAAGACATCATACTCATTAGCTGAAAAAAGAAATTACTTTGACTTTCATATTCATAGTTAAACATTCATTTTATTTAATCTTGCAAAATTCCATTTATATCACTGAAATCAATGAGCAACAATTTCCATGATTAATTTTTCTCCATAATTTCTCACAGTGTAGTTTTCCGACTTTGTATTTTAGAGAAATAATATAAATAAAAAATATTTTATTCTAATGATTAAATTGTCAAAACATGTATCATACATTAATTATAATATTTATATCATGAACAAACCTGATAATAAAATTTATTATCTTAACTACTTCATAAATATTTTTCCAACATGGTTGCATCTAACTTTTATTGACAAAAGAAAAATAAGTAAAAAATATAGTCAGTTCGAAAAGAGCTCATAAAATTACAAACCACTACAGATAACTACTACTAATAATAATTCAATTTAAGTGATGTAAATTAAGAGATGGTGATTTTTCTGATGTATAAAAATTTTCTGTAAAGGAATTAAAGTTCAAGCAGATTGAAGAACATCAATACATGGTCTATAGTTACAATCTTTGAATTTTTTTTTTTAAATTCATAGTTTGCATTTATTCCACAATGATTTCGAGGAAAGAGTATAAAAAGTGAAAGCATCAAATGAAATGTTTATCTTACCTTGGAAACTATATAGCAATACCTTTTTTTTTTATATCAAAAATAACAGATTCTATTAAACAATGCCAATTATTTAAGATAAGCTAATCAATACAACAATCATATGCTCAAATTATTTATATTATTATACCATCTGATAAACCAAACAAAATCTTAAAAATTTCTTTTTCTGTATTAATATGACCTTTGCTCAGGTTTGTGTGGGAGAGAAAGACAGCCCTGAATATATAGACAAAAAAGACTTAGATAAATGTAAATAGGAAATGTATCCTCACATTCATTTTCAAGCAAAGGGAATAGATGTTTGCTTGTTGCGAGAGTGCTGATGCAGTTGAAAGTCCACTCACCGGGGCATGAGGTGCAGCCATGGACAGGGGATTAGGATTGGGTACTGCACTCCTGGGTGGTACGACCATATTAGAGGGCAGGACATGAGCTGGTGGAATACCATGTGGTAATGCGGCAGGAACATAGTTTTGAGGCACAGCCATCAATGGATGGACTACTGATGAGAAACTTTGATTGGTATATGTTTGGGTCGGGATTGGTCTCCCAGGATCGAAATCAGCAGGCTGGGTTGTTGGTTGCATCGGGACAGTCGGTGATTGCTGCGGTGGTTGTGGAGGAGGCTGCTGCTGCAGTTGTTGAATGGGAATAGAATTGGTCAAGACAGTAGGAGAGTGGTTCTGCAAGGTAGCTTCTTCACTTGGTCTTCTTGTGCGATGCTGAGGGACAATGTTTGCAATTGCAATTGATTGTGGTGTGGGCGTAAATTGAACATTGGAGTAAGATACTCCAGTAAGGGAGGTTGATTCCGATGGAGTATTACTAGAGGCTAAAGTAGACAACAAAGATAAAACAATGCTAAATTACACTTTCAAAACAAACTACAAATATGGAAAAATTTAATGAAAAATTATTTTCACTGTGAGAACATAGTAATTTAAGATTAATTAAAATTTTCTTTTCAGAAATTTCAGTAAGATAAGTCTAACTTATTTAGTCAAGAAAGCCTCCATATATTTTAAAGTTACACATATCAAAATAATATATTTATTTATAACATAATTTCTCAGTTCAATTAATATTTTTGCTAATTATGTTCAAATATTTTTTAAAGAAAATGAAAATACATTTAGTTAGCATTAAAATTTTTATTTTATGATTCAATATTATGAAAAATATACAGATACTTTAATCAACTTTAAGGAAAAAAACTTTTTTTTGACAATTATAAAAAATCTAATGATGCGAAATCAATTATATAATTAATTCTTGATATTAAAAATGAAATATTTTAATTTTATATACAGTTGTTCAGTAATTGAAATCAACACCTTTTATTTTTTGAAGAGATAACAATAACACAGTTGTCATATAAGGAGCAATATAGCTGGATAAGTATTTTTATACACTATTTTCTTTATTTTATTAAAAATATTAGCATTTATACATTTAAAATTTTATTTACATGCAAAGCAATATGAAATTTTATGAAAGTCTTTAAGCTTGATTTTCATAAATAAGTAAAAAATTAAAAATCATTTGCTAACAGATTTAATTACATCTTTAATCAAACTGATAAGATACCTTCATATTTACAAACCAAATGCAATAAAAACATTATATACCACTATTAAACTTTGAGCATCACACTCTTGGAATTAAATATACTAATTCAATATTAAATATATAATTAATCCTCAATTAAGCAATAGCATTCTGATACCGGTGTTTTAGTTGTAGAATTTTAAGAAAGCCTCTTTAAACAAGCCTAAAAGAACAATAAAATAACATTAATTTATTTTAAATTACTATAAATATAAATAATAAAACATTTTTTTTCTATACATTTATATTCTTTACATTTATTCTATAAAATTATTATTTCCTCTAATTTTTTTACCACACATTACATTAAAATTTAATTTAGACATTTTTTAGCACATCATAGTAATTCAGAAATAATCAAGATCCTTATGCTTTTATCAATAAAAAAATTTACTGACTTTCTGTAGCTATATACAATGTAGCGTTTTTTCTGCATCACATTTAGTTAAATTGAAAAGGCTATTATTTTAATGGTCAGAAGTAAAAGAATCCAAAACTTTGCAATTTTTGTAAAAAAAAATATATATATAACTATTTTTTATTTAACATTTAAGTCAAATATTAACAAAATAAATCTAATAAATCTAATCCTCTTGCAAAAAAACACCAGTTTATTGCAATTATATTTTCAATTCCTGTTTTTGTGTGTGTCTTCTGATTTTAGAGCTTCTTCAGTATCCAAAATGAAAATGCACAGTGAATATAGAAACGTCAGGTAAAAGAAAATGTGGGGTACAATATTTTACAACTAATTTTGTTATTAAGAGCTGAAATAATCAATTAACTATAAATTGTATAAATTTGTTTGTAAAAAAAAAATTTAAAATGTATAAATTTGTTTTTATCATTTTTTAATTTACAAAAGAATGCTAATTTGCTGACATCCCATTTTAAGCAATAAAGTAATCTTTTAAAAAAGAAAAAAATAAAACAAATTCCATTAAGCATGTTAATGTTACAAATTTGGATTTTTTTTTACTCGAATTAAATGAATTAATAGTAAAACAAATTTATTTTTCCCATATATACTGTTTTCAATCAAATTTATTATTAAGAAAAGTTCTCACATTAATAATTAAATACAAAATACATTATAACACATTAGAAAATACTAAATAATTCTAAATATAATGAATAATTATATCAAACATCTGATATATTCACAAGCATTTAAAACACACATTCAAATAAAATCAAAGATTTGCATTGAAAAATAAATTACCTTCTATTTCAATCTGAGACTCTTGCAAAAAATTGAAATTACTTTGTTCAGATAACACTTCCTGAATAGGATGTGCTTGCTCAGCATATAGGGGAGGGTTTTCTACAGGATAGTAAGGCCTCTCAACATGAGGAACTTCACTTGCACTTTTTGGAAGCCCAAAATCCTCACTCTTTTGTGAAACTGAAAAGTCTTCCACCTAAACAATTCATTATATAAACATAGAGACAGGTGCAGCAAATAACTTTGAAAATTAAAAAACAGAATTTAACCTTTTAACAAATACTTCAAAATTTGATAAAAGTTTCATAACTGCCAAATTTGAACTTTTCGGAAAACTACATTAAAATCAGTATTTTTTAATAGTTACCCCTCCCCCTTTAAAATAATTAATAATTTTTAGTGAGAAAAATATTTTATCAAATATCTATGTATACATATATATAATTTATAAATTTAATATTTAACAATAACATAGGTTCCATTTTAAATTCTTTAATGCACATTATGTTTTGAAACACGATTCTTCATACTCACTCAAATGATATTAAATTCATCATGAATTTGTTAACCTATATCCAGCTAATCAAGCATTTTAATCTGCAAAAACTATTGACAATATAGAGCACGGCAACAATGAAAGTACACTTTTTTTAGAACCGCTTCTGAATGTTATTCAAGAAAAAAATTAATGGAAATAGTATATTTTCTCATCAATACAATTTATTGAAGAAATTAATATGATTTTCAACTCAACTATGAATAGAAAAAAAAAAATGTTACAGCTCATTTTCCCAATACTAATGATAGAAGCACAAAAACAAAAATATTTTTTAAAATATGCCAGAACTGAGCCATTTCCTTAATAATAATGTATATTAGCAATATCTTGTTTAAATACACTTGTTTCTTTTAATATTTATAGAATTTTCAGACATCAATTTGAAATAAATTAAGTTTTTAATTTAACAGTAATACAAGCAGTTTAATATTAATTTTTAATAAATTTCCACCTTTTCACGAGAAAAAAAATAACCGAATAAAAGAATCACAAGGAATGTTTTTAATATCCAAAATAAGAACATAAATTTATTAAACCAACGACTGAAAAGTAATCTCTAAGAAAAATAGGGTAAAAAGAATAATTTTAATAGTGATATAATCTATACTATTATATAAATCCATTGGTTCTGTCTTTTTTGTCCTTCTATAACTCATCAGGATGTACAAGATTAAAATGAAACATCTTATATATGTATTTGTGTGTGTGTATATAAATATATATATATATATATATATATATATTTGTATATACTAATGAAAGAAAGACAGAATGTATTTTATAGAAGAATTAAATTAATAAGTAAATATTTATAAAGTGATAAACTTGTATATTAAAAATATTTATTAATACTAATAAAACTCTATACACATATAAAAATATATAAATTTTAAAATAAAAAAAGAGGCATGAGCCAATCAAATGTCATTTAAGCTAATTATTTTTAACTAACATATGCATTTTATGTACATATGGTTATAATGTACCAGCCAAGCATCAGATTGTGAAACATTAATAGTAATGCCCCTAAAAATTAATGTACACTGGTGTCCAAAAGTTAAGCATAAATCGTAAAATGCGAAAAATATGGAGTAAATATTCGTAAAATTATTCCACATTTCTTGCAGATATTAATTGGGTGGAGAAGAAACATTGGGTTTATGCAAAACTTTTCAGTCGACTACGTCCTGCGCATGTCGGAACGCAGAGAAACCGATTCACGCAGCATAGGCAGTTCAGACAAGTTTCGTGCAACTGCTGTGCGAAGGAACGTTGATAACCATCAAACAAGGTGAATGATGGCACAAAGTCGCCAATTGGACATGTTTGCGAAAGGAAGAATCGTTGGAATGCTGGAATCCGGAAGATCACAAACCGAAGTGTTTCGAATTTTGAATATGGACCAGTCTGTGATCTCAAGACTGTGGCAGAGGTTTCAAAGAACGGGAGATGTTACCCGACAACCAGTATCAGGTCGACCAAGAGTCACAACCCCTAGCCAAGACCGATATCTGGTAATAAGTGCGCGACGTCAGAGGGGCAGTACTGCCAGAGCACTGGGTTCGACGCTCACAGTCACCACAGGAATACGAATTTCGAGACAAACTGTTTACAGGAGACTCAATCATGCTGGCCTGTATGCCAGAAGACCAGCAGTTTGCATTCCCCTCACGTCTGCGCATAAACGCGCTCGTTTGAAACATCAACATTGGAGTGTGGGCCAATGTGATGTTCAGTGACGAGTCCCGGTTTAGTCTGAGTAGTGATTCTCGTCGGGTAACGATGTGGAGAGAACGTGGAACACGTTTTGAATCAAGAAACATAACGGAAAGACATCATTTCCCATCAAGGGGAGTAATGGTATGGGCAGGCATCATGATGGACGGCCGCACAGACCTCCAATTCTTTGACACGGGGTCTGTGACTGGTCAAAGATACAGAGACGAAGTTCTTGAGCCTTATGTTCGCTTGTTTCGAGGTGCTGTCGGTTCTGACTTCATATTCATGGATGATAATGCGCCATGTCACCGATCGGTGCTGGTTGATGACTTCCTTGAAACGGAAAACATCCAGCTCATGTCGTGGCCTGCGAACTCCCCCGATTTAAATCCTATCGAGCATGTATGGGATATGCTCGGGAGACAAATTGCAGCCCTTTCGCACCCACCAAGCTCCGTTACAGAACTGAAGAGAGCTCTCCACGAAGCTTGGAACCCTTTTGAGCCCACAACACATTCATCATCTCATAGCAAGCATGGTAAATCGCTGTGCAGCGTGCCTGGCTGTCAGAGGTGACCACACGCCTTATTAAAACTGCAGCATCAGTATTTTATTTAATGTTTTCTTTCATTTTTTCTTTAAAGTGTGAACCCTTGCTATGCTCATTTTTCTTTCAAACTGCTACTTTGGATAATAAAATTAACTAGTATCGTTCTTTTGATTTGCTTTCTTATTTTATAACCATTTTACACTCGCATATCACGTTTCCCGCCATTCTGATTTACAATTCCTCCTTTATTCACATAATTAGCAATTATGCTTAACTTTTGGGCACCAGTGTACATATAATATATATATAGCCAGTGAAGCAGGCAGTAACTGCTAGTTAAATTATAAAGTGATAAAAATAATACTGTCACAACTAATCAAATAATTTTTGTAATATATGCATTGGTTTGAAAATAAAAACAAATTAAAAAATATTTAAGGCTTCTTTTTTTTACAAGAAAAATTATTTTCAAACTAAAAATTAATTATAATTTAAGTTTTAATTTGGCTTAAAACTCAAACTTTTACTTAATATATTATCTATTATTACTTTTTATTCCTTAGATGCCCTTTTTATTAGTTATGTATAATTTTAGACATAATAAATGGATTGTTCATGCTCAAATTATTAGATTTTATAAAACTTCATTAAAGTTATTGAAAACTGCTATGAAGGGGAAAAAATTGTTGAATTTTCAAATCATTTGTTGAAAATAATACTAATGAAATCCCAAATTTTTCACAAAGAATCTGAAAAGATCTAAGGATTAACATGTACAGAATTTTTTTTTTTTATAAATCAATTCAAAAATGTTTTTTTAATTTTTTTTATGTTTTATAATTCCATGCATTTTTTTATTTTATTTTTAATAATGTTATACTAAAAGTTTATATATAAAATCCAATTATGCTAATAATCTTAATTATTAAATTGATTTTATATTGCACTTAACAATTTAAAAAAGCCCAACAATATAATATACAAACCCTGAGTGAATTAAATATTATATTCTAATATTTTTAAAATACAACAATAAAAAAAATTCTAAAATGTTAATGCAAAACTAAATGAAAATATAAGTTTTTTTATTTATAAAATTGCACATTCAAAAATAGAATTGTTACACTATTTCATTTTTTAATAAAAATACATTGGAAAGTAAGGCATTCTTAGCCAATAAAAGTATAAAAATAATGCTGGTATAAACTTTAGAAAATCCAAATTTCTTGTTTCAAAAAATTATTTTTCAGGCAATTTATTCCCTTTCATTTACCTCTGAAGATTGTTGCTCTTGGAAACTTTTATCTTCTTTAGTTTCCGACAGACTTGATTCCGTTTCATTAGGAGCCTCTTCTTCACATTTATTAAAATAGCTACATGAATTAATTTTTTGTAATATTTCTCTTAGTGCTTTATCTGACACAAGTTAAAGAAAAATAGGTTTATTAATAAAGGAAACTGTAAACAAAACATTTAAAGCTCAAAATATTTACATTTATATTTTATATGATTTCACATCGAAACTCATCATGTCTTATTTTACATGATTTCACATCGAAAAAAAATAATTGATTATATAACAAAATGTTTTCATCAATTAACTCTTAACTTCTAATTTTGTAATAGATTTTAAAAAATGAAAATTGTAATTATATTTATATAAAATCTTAATGTCCAAGATATTTTTTATATATTATGCTAAAATTTTCCTTATAGTTTTCAAATGTATAAAAAATAAAATGCTTCCAAGATATTACTACATTTTTAATAGAAAAAGTAAGATATTATAAACATTATATAAATCCCAAATTGTATCAATTAATATTTATCATTTTCACTAAACTATGCCTTAGATATCATTTAATAATATGTTAGCTTACATTGATTATTTGAGTAAGGGACAAAAAATTATTTATAGATAATCAAGGAAATATATAAATATTAAAAACAAGATATAATTGGAAGGATACAAGTTGTTCCAACTGCTTCTTTGTTTTTAGCATCTAGCAATGCTTGAATATGTTCTGCTGCAGCAGATAATTCACTATCAAATTCATTGCTATCTTCAGAATCTAAATCTCTCTCTGGACAAATAGTTTTGTACAATTCATCAAGGCTATTTAATTCTCCTTCAGTCAATTTCTAAAAGAAAATTTTAAAAAATGATGAATTAAAAATAACATTTAAAAAGGAAATAGTCAGAGCAAAATTCTTATAAATTTTTCAGTATATATTTTGAAATCCATAAAGAAACATATTTCATAAAGCTTAAATACAAATGTTAAAATGGAAAACAATTTTTTATCTCTCAGATGAATTTATATACCTTTACGAGAACAAATTTATATCCTTTTATGAAAGAATAGCTAAAGCAATATAAACAACAATACAAAGAGGAAAATAAAAATAGAAAATGTAAGACATTTTTACAACTTAATAGCTGAAGTTCAACAACTCATTACACAAATTCGAAAAATGTGAAATAGAAGACAAGAATGACAAACTATCAAACAATGCAATAAAGAAAAAAGAAATGGAGAAATTATTTTCAAGAAACTTTACCAGTCAAAGGCAAACCCAAACTTTGCACCTTGACATTTAGTGTTCTACATATTGACACTATTACAAAATAAGTTGCATTGATTAAAATTAAAAATACTTTGAAGCCATTAAAAATTGGATAAGTATGTATTAGTAATCAGATAGCTAGAAAGTAATTAAGGTTAACAATAGCTAATTTAGTACAATATAGATTAGTCAATAAATTGAAGCAATGCTTAAAGAGTGCAAGGAATCCTTCATAGTCACAATTTTTAAAAAGGAAGATTTTGGAGAAGATTAGGCCTATATGAATACTAACAAAACATTTGAGAGTATTGAAATGAAATTGAAAATATTCATTGAAAAATTGAAAAATGAAGTTGAAAATATGTTAAGAGAAAAAACACTAAAGAATATTATTAAACAATGCATTGAATTTAATGCTCATCTTTACATGAATTTTATTGATTTTGTGAAGGCTCTCGAGTTTACATTTTTTAAAAAAAATTACTGGATATGCACAAAATTCTATACTTTTAAATCATAACATAACTTTATAAAAATAATAAATGTTTTGTGGAGTAAATGTCAAAATCTTTCTTGACAGAAACCAGAGTTAAACAAGGAAACATTAGGATGAGATTACTATTTATAATAGTAATTGATTAGGCTATAAGAAATATTACTGGAGACAAAAAGAAAGTATCAGAAGAAATTCATTTTGATAGTTAAGCTGGACAAGTTGATTTAGTTGTGTACAACCCCCCTTTTAAGATTTATATCAACAAACTCAAATACCTTAGATAAAATATAAAATACTTCCAAACTATAGATTGAAATATCAATAGACATGTTTTGAGGATAAATTGGAAAACTTCAATTGTTTTCCTTGCCAGTTGATATTCTTCAAAGATGTTAATTTTGTTACCTACTTTGGCTAGCAAAGTGGGTAGAACCAATGAAGAAATAATTAATAATTGGAACTATTAAAACACAAAAGAGTTTTGCAAGCTCAACATCATTTGAAAGCGAGATAAACTCAGTACAAGAAATTACATTGGTGTGCATACTGAAACAATGCCCCTCCCCTCTGACAATAATTTTGCATGAAATTATTGGGAGATATGCAATTCAGAATACAGAGATATTTTGTATTTAAAGGATGCAGAAATCATACTAAGATAAAATCAAATAGAATGCATACAATATGGAATAAAAAAAAGAGAGGCAAGGCATTTATTAAAAGAGTAATGTTACTATAAATGCTTGTATATCTAGTGGAGAGAACAACAAACAGACTATTGTAGATTAATAAGCAATATAATCTCTCTGCCATACTACACATCAGATTATTCTGCTTTGAGGTAAGATTGCCAGAAAATATACAACTGAAGCAGATACTCGTTGAAAAATGAGCATATATAAGCATGTCAAAAGTCATCTCCTCAAAGCATAGAAAAAGCAAGAAGTTCTATAGGATTTAAAACAAGGAAATACACTGAGCCCTCCATTCTATGATATGCTCACTATTCTAGAAATTCCTCAATAGAATGAGTCCAATGTGGCCTTGCATTATTATCCTTAAAATGAAATCAGCACTAGTGACACCTAAGAACAGACATACACTTGTTGGTAATAACAATCTCTAGCAATAGTAGTTCCATCAATCAAGACCATAGAGAATGACAAATTGAAGGCTTTATGCATCATTGAGCATATTGAAAAATTATGAATATTCAATCAAGAATAAATTTTAATGTTTATACACAAATATATAAATTTTAAAACGTTAAGAAAAATTCTTACAATAGCTCCTTTATTTGCTTCTAAAAAGTCTTGTCTCACTTCTTCACTTCCCATATTATTCAGAAGGTCCTGATAAAGAATAATTTCTTTTATCCTTTGCAATTCTAACTGCTGTCGCTCCAACTGTTCACGCTTCACAGCTTTTTTCTGAGCTTTTGTATTCTGAAAAAACATGAAATTTGTTTTAAATTTTATGCAAGTATTGCAATAAATATCATATATTTGCAAATAATATTTGGAAAATACATGAATGTTTATTATAACTTGCTGATCAATTTTAATTTACGATAATTTGAACATCACAGTCAATGATGAAATTCTCCTTTACCATGAACTTTTTATATAAGTTTATACATATTGTGAATAGGATGCGCAGAAGATCTACCTCCATGTGGTGCACCTGGTGACACTTTTTAGTGGCTAAAAGATCTACAAGTTGGCATTATTGTTTGATTAATGAACTCTGTTTCAGCATGTTTTGTTGTATTATCTGTTTGTTTTTTCTCATTCTTTTTATTGCTGTAACTGTTCATAACCTGCCATTGGAAATAAAAAAAAATATTATGAATATTATTTTTCTCCTTTGTTTCACTTAAAAATATTCAACAATCACTGTCATATAGAATTACATTGATTGAATACATTGGTACTAAAGGATATGAATTTAATTCCTTCCTTTATTAAACTAATAGGTCAAAATGCTCATATCTCAAATCAATTTTCCACATTCAAATTATTCAATCCAGTGCCATAAAAACACACCGATATTTTTATAATAATAATTTATAATAAGTTGTTATATAGAAACTAAATAATGTTGTTAGAAAGAATCTCATTAGCAGAGCCAATTAGTATATAGAATTAATTTTTTTTCCCCATTTTACATTAGTTTAATTTTCTCACTAATTCTTTTCTTTTTGGCACTTTCATCCATGAAAATATTTTAATAGAAATTGTCTAAGAAACTTTGTTTCTAGTAAGCAAGCAAATAATAATAAAAAAAAACTAGCTTCAGTAATGTGGCTCATTCTCATTTATTATTCCAGCACAAATGGGAAAAAGGGTGAGATAATCAACAGTTGTCAAGTTTGACAAACAAATGCCAGGGTATATTTGCGATGAGAATTTCTGGTTATACAAGCAAGACTAAGAATTTCAGTGGCGATTGTAACATCACTGATGCAGATTCATAATTTAAGGTGAAAAATCAACGTGAAGACCTATATCTAACAAACATTTGTATTTTAAAGTATTATCTCAAACTATCATCTCACTAGACAAATGTTTTTAAAATTTGGGTTATACTTAAAAATGCGTATGAGAGACATTTTATTTTACTAAAACTGAAGATTATCAAATATGGTGTAGATTCTGAAGAGATTCGAGATGGAAATCAATTCAAAGATAATGAAAAACAATATTTGTTAGCACTTTGAGATTTATTGTTGATGTAATGAATTAGATTGCCCTTTTCTTTCAATTTAACAGAATTACCAAAGAAAGTCATTAAACAGATTCAATAATAATGAGCAAAAACCTACTAATTTTATATATTGGGTAAAAATTTTTAATATTTTTTTAATTATACAATTACCATATAATTACCATAATTGTAACAAATATAGTAAAAATAGCTAACAACCGTTAATATTTAATAAAACTCTTTATAAACAAACAACACATTTTTCTTTTAACGAGACATCAGGCAAAAATGTGTGAAAGCACACAAGAATTACA
The DNA here is from genome assembly GCA_021605075.1 of Caerostris darwini. Lineage (NCBI taxonomy): Eukaryota > Metazoa > Arthropoda > Arachnida > Araneae > Araneidae > Caerostris > Caerostris darwini. The sequence goes on from BPLQ01003103.1 coordinate 510,765, forward strand.
AGGTTTTAACATGCATTCATACCTAACATCAAGACTCATTATATTATGATTGCCATAAAATGCTACCAAATTATTGGCAATGATTTGATAGAGAGAAGTGACCCTCCATTAACAAAAAATTCCATTTATAACTTACCTCTTGAAGAACAGTATGAAATTGTTTTTGAAGTTCCTTTGCAAAATCCAAGACTTCTACAACAACTTCATATTTTTCAACAGCTTTCTAAAATATATAAAAAAAAAAAAAAAATCATACAAGATTATAGGCAAAAAATACTACAATATTTAATTATGATAAGCAATAAATATTTTAGCTATTCAAATAATTTAATAAAATAAAACAATTTATTGTTTGATTTTTATTACCTTTATATGTCAAAATACTAAAAAAAGAAATCAAACAATAAATTGTTAACAAATAACAAAAAAATAAACAGTTAAACACAAAATCAACTTATATTTTAAATGTATGTAAAATTTAAGTATTAGAGAAAAATTTCCAGTAATCATTACAACATAAAATAAATAATATAAAGCAATTTTTATCTAAAAAGAGCAAGGATATTATATTTCATTTATTCATACAAATATGATTAAAATTAGTTCTTAAATAAGAAAGTAAATTTTGTAATCCCCAATATAAAGTATAATAAAAAAATTCATTAAAACTTTCATTTATCATTGTAAATAAAGTATAACATTGTATGTCAAAATACTTGAATGTATACAATATATTTAAAAATTTGATTCAGATAACTTACTTTCTGATCTTCATTTAATTCTTTACCATGTTGTGAATCTTGTTTATATGCATCAAGTTTTCCCTTTAAAACAAAATTTAAAAAAATAAAGAAATGTAAATAAAAATGCAAGAAACATCCGACTTTTATTATCAGTTTTTGAATACTTAAAAATTCATTAAGATCTGTAAAAGCATTAAAAAATTTATGTAAGATTTCAAATGCATGCACACTAAGAGGTACTGAGGTATTAATGGCATGTCAGCAAATGATTTTTCAAGTTAATCTCAGGTAATATTAATACTAAAACCAAGAAATTCATCTCCAGAATGGTTTACCTTAGTTAACATTGAAGTGGCATTGTTAATATACAAGTACCCACTAAAAATAATACTTAAATTTAAAAAATATATATATTTTTAAAATTATTTCACTCTATAATAACTAATAGTAATCTTCATTCAATAAAATAATAGTAAAGATTTAAAAGTTTTTCAAATCTAAAACTTCTACAATTTTGTGCTATAATGTACACAAATCCAAGTTTAAATTTAAAAAATATATAAATAAAAAACTGTTAGGCTGATAGTTTAATCTAAATTAAACTATTTTAGATTAATTTTTTAATTATTCCAAATATAATAATTTATTTAGTATTAATCATATATTTTGGATTAATAATTATAAAAGTATGTAATTAAGCAACTTTCAAGTTTCATAAAAAAAAATTTTTTTTTTTTAAATCAACAAACATCATTGTGTTGATTTAAAAAAAAAAAAATTTTTTTATGAAACTTGAAAGTTGCTTAATTATATTTTATTTTATTTTTATTTTATAAAATTAGTACAGGAGACTTATGATTTAGAAAATAACAAAATTTAAAAATGTAAGAAAAATTGTTTGCAATCAATTGTTTCACAAGAACATTAATTAGCCATTTTCTGCTCATTTTCCTTCCTTTTTTTTTCAATTCAAGCTAATAACTTCTTGAAATATTTACATAGTATATTCATAAAATAAAAAGTAACAACAATGCAGTAATTCATTAAAAATTGACTTTTATTCATTACACAAATTTGAAATGTGTTTTAGAATAATGCTAACTAATAAATTTTCTATGACAGATTTAAAAAAAAAAATCTGCACAAATGTTGTTATTGACATTTGTACATTATTTGTAAAATCAAATGATTTTATTTTATTATAGTTGTAGAAACGAAAAATAGATAAGTAATATCTATTATACAAAACTATTGTTTACTTGTTTGTAAGATCCGAGATCATAAAATAATTCCAAAATTGTGAATGATATATAAATATTTCGGGAAAATACCAAGGAAAAAAAAAAAAAAAAAAAAAGTAAAAACCTTTACCAAACCTAAATAAAAAACCTTTAACAATTACTATAATTACAACAAAGTAACTGAATTGATGATGGTAATTCGTAAGCAAAGAAAATTATATCTGCTTACACTATAAAATAAAAAAGATAAAAGTCTTAAGACGAATAAACGCTAAAACATTAAATTATTACCGTGTTTGCATATTTATTCAAACTGAAAATTCTACAAAAATGATAAAAACACAAAAGATTATATAAATTACACTAAGAAAAACAATTCATATCTTTAATTTTATATTCTAGTTTATCTTTTCACATATTTTTGTTTAATTTCAAAACGTTAAACAACCGAGTTCAGATCAACAATAAACAATGAAACTTTTTTTTACTTATATTGTATATAAACAATTTACGTATCGATTTTATAAAAGTTTTAAAACTAATTTTTTATATTAATAAGCATATATCAATAATTATCAAAGGACGCTTTTACAAACCTTTCTCTTTTCTAAATTTCGCACTTTCTTTTCAACAATAGTAACAATTTGTTTTATAGGATCAAACGTTTCCATCGACGTTTGTTTTTCAGACTTTGTTGATGCTGAAGGCATGATGAATACTTTAATTCCTTAACAACATTTATAAATTTCAATAAGAATATAATCTTTAAAAACCCTTCGCAATTTAATAGCTATGCAAGGATAAGTATAACTTTGTTGCCAAGTCAGTATACGTAATAATGCATTAACGTTTCATTTAAATTTTGCGTGTTGATTTATTTTGTCATTGTTGATTTTGGTGTTACTTTTTTTGTTTTATCGTGCATTTGTTTTGAATTGAGGTAATTTAAAGTTTGAAAGGTTTAATTTCAATTTATAGTAGAAATTGAAATTGAAATAGAAAGCAACAATCTTTTGGATAAATTCACCATGAAATATTTATCCTATTATAGACAAAAAACGAAACCAGAAAACAAAAGCGAAAGTGAATTATTTTGTTTGAATTATTTAATAAGCAATTAGAGTATTTCTCTCAAAGGAATTCGAAAAAAAATGTACTTTCAAAGTAGAAATTTCTAAGTTTTAATTTAAATAACATTATCATTTTAAAATAAAAATTATTGAAAAACCTAATTTAGGCAAACTAAGTAAGAGAAATAATTTCATGGAAAATTCAGAACATGAAACATGCTGGGACATTCGTTACAGTAACATGTAAAAAAATTAAATAACAGAAAAATATTTTATTTTTTTAAATTTATTAATAAATTGGATATATGAACCAGCTTGTAGTCTGTTTTAATAAATAATCATAAGTTTTACTTTGATTATTTTTGTTGTTGAGAAATATCACTGAATATTACAAAGTTTAAATTCAGTAAATTGTAAGAAAAAATTTCCACTATATTATACAAACATACTGCAAAAAATCAACTCCAATCTTTTAACAATTAGAGCAATATCCTCTACAAAGGTAAAAAGAAAAAAGAAAGAAAGAAAGAAAGAAAAAAAAAAAAAAATTAATCCCTAGTGATTCACTTAACGTTTCATCATTAATAAATAAATAAATAAAGACGGGCCTTAAATTTGCAATATGAAAAAATATTGCAAGTACTAACCAAACAATAAATAAATAAAAATTTTGAATATAAAATAAGAAAAATCAAATCAAGTAATAGATAATAGCTATCGAGCGACAAGCTATGTGTTTCAATATTTCGTTACTTGCTTTTCTGTACATTAGTGAGCCTTATGTATACACGAAGGCCTACACCTGAGTGATGAAGATAGAACATTGGCTCAAAGGAAGATTATTTCGAGTAAGTTCCCTGCATTTAAGCAATATGGGAGAAAATCCTGAAAATTTTCATCTGGCACCCTGTAAATGCAAGAAGCTTATACACTCTGTTTACTACTAAGTGGAATAAAGAGGTCGAGTGCGTGAATGCGAAGCGTTCATCTGCTCAATGGTATGCGATGGAAGTAGGAAGTAATGGTATAAATTGAGAAAAAAATTTAAAACATTGGTGATGAAAATGTAAGATGAAATTTGTGATCAGTATAGAGCGTAGAACGATGGCAAAAAGTAGAAAAATACGTCTGCAAAACGCAGAAAAACATAATTCAAACAAACGGGAGTATAAATAAAAGAATAAAATCGACTGCAACGAAAGAGAATGCCAATAGGAAGGGGAAAAAAGCAAATTGGAGTGGAGCGAAATAAATTATAACGATCAAAAAGCTCGTTTAGGAGCCAAGGTCAAGGGGAGAAAAAAAACTTTGGAGAAGGTCGAGCAGTTACTGTCAGTTAGTTAGAGTAATAAATCTTACAGTGCGTAAAAGAGTAGGCGTTGAAATAAAATATCTGAAAAGGGACGAAGAGGAAAAATAAGCCATTGGAATAAAAATTGGAATGAATGAGAATTAATATACAAGTAAAAAAAAATAAGGAGTAGGAAATTATGGTAATTTGGGGCTTCGATTCCATTTAGAGGTAAATTAAAGATACTTGTATTTTCCATTGAATTTCGTAAAAATAGTTTTAGCTCGGATAAGAGGGTTTTCATGGCTAGCAAAAATATTGAAGAAATTTCTAGAAAATTTTGTAATATAATTGTCAATAGAATCTATATTTAAATCTTGATGGATTGTAGAGTTACGAACAAACCATGGTGCATCAGTGATGATACGAAGACGTTTGTTTTGAATAATTTGTAAAGTTTTTTTGTTAGATTTTGCAGCTACACCCCAGATTGGGGCAGCGTAAGTAAGGATAGGCCTAAGACCTTATTTATAGAGAAGAATTTTGTTTGACAAACTTACTTTAGAATATTTATTGATGAGTGGCAGAGTGAGATACAATTTTTTCCAACATTTTTCTTTGATTTTTTTGAATATGAATAAATTTATTGTCTATGATCAGGCTGAGATATTTAATATTAGTTGTCCATTCAATTTGTTAATCAAAAATGGGGAGATTAATATATGGTTGTCTGGCGTGTCCTTTTCGAAAAATGATGGTTTGAGATTTATAGACATTAATTACTATGCGCCATTTAGTTAGCTAATTCTCTAGAGTATCCAGAAAATTTTTAAGAGTTTTGATGATATAGATCAGCGCGAGCCCGCGGGCCGCACCATGACAACCTGCAGGAGGACAACCCGCGGTCCGCCTAGAATATTTTTCTGGGCCGTGAGATTTATCACACTTTTACAAAATATATTTATTTTATAATGGCCAAAGTAGTGAAAAACAATGTATTAAAAAAATACATTATGTGTGCATCCATATATTCAAAAATTAACTGTCGAAATTATGAGAAAAATTAACTTTGATTTTAAAACAATATTCTTGTGAATACATGACAGATTTTGCCTGTTTTATTTATGAGTTTACAGTTATGAGTTCACAGAATAATTAAATTATATTTTGCGGACTCCTGATGCGCGCGCATCTATAACAAGTTCTATGCGTCAGTTAATGTGACATCAGTGACCATCCCTAGATACGCACAGTTGATTGTTGACAGCAGAGCAATTCAGAGTCTTATTCAAGTTTTTAGCGATTTTTGGTCAACTTACACCTAAGAATTGTTTTTTTCAAAACTGACCAAACACAAAACGCGCTCAAACGTAAAGGACGCTAACCTGCAATATCAATTACGATGTGCAAATACCTACATTGAGATCGATTTATAAAAGCTAAGTGAAAGAGTGGATAAACAAATATCGCACCAGTAAAATAAATTTTTTTTAATGATTTCTTTTTTTTTATTTCGTTTGTATTTATATATTTTTTATACTTCATTTTTAGTGTTATATATATTTTTTACAATGTGCGTTTAGCATCATTATTATTATATTATCTATATTTACATGTAAGGGCCTGAATGGCCGAGTGGCTAGCGCTCCGGCGCTCGGTACCATAGGTTTCGGGTCCGAGTCCCAGCGGTCCCATGGATGTTTGTAGTGGCTCGGAATCCACTTTAAACCGCAGGTTCCGGTCTAACAGGATCGTAGAGCGTTGCGGGGGTATTGTTACTCCGCGTCCGTAGCTTATCTTCAAGCTACACGCACCTCCTGGGTAGTGCTAAGTGAGTAACGTCGGTGCAGCGCTTGCCTTAAGGCATCAAAGACAACTCTATATGTGTTTGTCAGCTGCATTAGAACAAAAAAAAATTTTACATGTAAGAATAATAGTAAACACCAAAATAATAACTCATTATATTTCTCATAATATCACTCATCTTTTCATTATATATAATACGGGGATATATAATTTTATTTGCGGCCCGCCGAGTTATGATGCATTTCCAAAGTGGCCCGCAAGATCATTTTCGATGGCCACCCCTGACATAGATAATAGAAGTACTTTGGGCAAGAGTAGTAGAATCGTCAACAAATAGGTGAGTGGAAATGTTACTGCATTGAGGAAAATCGTAGATTAAGATATTGTAGAGGACAGTACTGAATACGCTTCCTTGAGGTGTAGCAGCTCTAATACGACCGACTGTGGAGAATTCATTTTGAAGTCGAACTTGAAAAGTTCTATTTTTAAGATAATTGGTAATTAGAAGAATGATCCAAGTTGGAAATCTGAAGTTTGATCATTTTGTAGATCAGACCATCGTGCCACAATCGATCGAAAGCTTTTTAGACATCTGGAAAAACGCCTCATGTTTGACTTCTTATCTTAAAAATTTATAGTTAAATCCTTCAGTGATGATATTGGTGGCAAGTAGGGGTTGATGACAAGTTGAGTAATGTTGTCGGAATCCAAATTGTTCTGCAGGAATTATGGAATTTTTATCGCAAAAAGAAGTAATATGTTTCACTAAGAGTTTTTCGTAAGCTTTTCCTACACAGCTAAGGAGACTGATGGGCCAATAATTTTGAGGAAATTTCCTATCTTGGCCAGGTTTAAGGAACATGATGATATTTGCTTTTTTCCAGATAGGAGGGAAGTAGTGATATTTAGTACAGCTGTTGTAGATTTTTGCAAGATGAGTAATGTCATTAAGGGGGAAGACACATTATGGCTTTTTTTGGAATGTTGTCAGTTCCAGAAGATTTCCGAATGTTGAGATTCTTGATTAAGTTAATTATGTCAGATGGAGAGAAAAAATATTGTTTTGATAATTTTGATGATCAGCGAGAAAGGAAGTTATTGTATCTTCAACATATTCAATTTGTGAGTCATCGCTGATCATCATGATCCAAGTTGGAAATTGAAGTTTTATCTTTGTTTAGATCAGACCATCGTGCCATAATTGATTGAAAGCTTTTTAGACATCTGGGAAGACGCCTCCTGTGAAAATTTTATAGTTAAATCCTTCAGTGATAATATTGGTGACGCGTAGAAGTTGATGACAAGTTTCATGAAAATGGTTAAAAATTTTTAAAACCATTTTCTACTACTTTAAAGTTTTTTTTTTTTTATTTATCTTTCGACAAAACAGGGAAAAAAAACCGTCAAGTCTTAAAGTGAAGAAAATGTATGCTAGTTGTATTTGCATGAATTAATACCTTGTTAACGACTTTTTTTTTCTTAAAAAAGGAAACAGCCTGTTCTGAGTTTTAAAAAAAAATTGTTTTTTTCCCCCTCTCTCCTGTTTGGAAAAAACAATGAAATGAAAAAATCTTAAATCTTAGGAATAAAGAAAATGCTTGTTAATAAGCTGAAAAGAAGTAATGACTTTTCAAAAGACTTTTATTAAGTAAAAATGATTTATTTTCGGTTTTCTGAGTAGAGTTTATATATAGAAAGTTATAGAGTTTGTAATGATACAATAAAACTTGCAAGAGTAACCATTTATCAATAATCTTCTATCTTTCTAAGCGGTTATTTTTTTTTTTTTTTTTTTTTTTTTTTTTCAATTCCTTCTATTAGCTCCCACTCTCCCTATATATATCTTGTTCAAATTTTCAATTGTTCATAAAATACTTTCATCCGCTCAAGTTCAAATACATTTTTTTTAACTTGTAGGGAATGACACTTGATGTTAATACGGTTTTTTCAAACATTAATTTATTAATTAAATTTAATTAATTCATTTTAGTTTTTTTTTAGATTTAAGTTGCATATATCTACCAATAGATGGCGCCAGATAAACTTAAAAAAAGGAATGAAAATAATTTATAAAGGACTTTCTGCAATATAGTGAAAAAAAAGTAGGAATTGACTTAAAATTTTTTTTTTTTATATATATTACTTGTTTATTTTTAAATGCTATTTTTTATCTTAGCAACTGGCATTTGTGAAACTTACAGTTGTGGTAAAACTTAAGGGAACATCACTGCTATGTGCCAACATATAGGAAATTTCATTAATTGGAAGATAAAATTAAATGTGGGCAAGACTGAAGCAGTTCTTTTCACTTGCAAAATATCCTATAACCCTCCTAATATTAAAATATACAATAATTATATCACCTGGTCTAAAGAAACTAAGTACTTAGGAATTATCCTTGATAGTAAACTTAACTACAGATCGCATATCTACAACCTTAGAAATAAATTCAATACTCAATTTAGAATTCTCTACCCTTTAATCAATAGAAATTCAGCTTTACCTCTTAATCTGAAAATAATATATCTCTCTTATCTTCGTCCAGTATTAGCTTATGCAAGCCCAGTTTGGGGTTCTGTCGCACGTACAAATTTTGAAATTATTCAAAGGCTTGAGAACAAAACTCTCAGAATGTTAACAAATTCACCCTGGTACTTTCGTAATGACGATATTAGAAGAGCTCTCTCGATTCCAAGTTTAAGACAATTTGTTCACAAAATTTCTACTAAATTCTATAATGATATGCGAAACATTAATAATCCTGTATTAAATATCCTACAAAATTACGATTATGATATTTCTTCCCACAAACATAGCAAAAGACCGCACTGTTCTAAATATTTTAAATTAATTCCTTACAACTGCCTAGATGAAAAAAGTTCGCTTTTCTTCTAATATGACCTTTGCTCATTCGAGTTATTACAACATCTACAATTTTGAAATTTTTGATATTTTTCATTTTATAATTTTATTAAATAAATAATTCTCTTTTTAAAAAAAAAATGGCATTTAATTATCTATTTTGCTTATTAACTCAAAGGGCATGAGACCACCGCTATGTTTCAACATTTTACAAAGAAGGAGCTAGTGGCCACTAAGCGGCCAAGGATCTCCGTAATAATCTACAATAATGAGCATATAGGAAATTTTGCCTTTTGGAAAATTTATAGAACATTTTTCTCCATGTTTACATATTAGGGAAAAAAAAAAAAAAAAAAAAAACAAGAAGAAGAAACTATAAACCTTCAATCAATTAATTCATTCCGTCAGATTGTCTTCGAGTCTGCCTGTTTTTCAAGAAGTGACCATAATAAGAATTAACTCAAAAGAATTTGGTTACTAAGTAAGCGATCGACTACCATGTCGGAGTACTGCCTATTTTTTTATTTGTTTGTCGCTCTGTGGTAATTTTTTGCACACTTTGGGCTAATTAGACCGGGACTTACAGTTTATGTAGAATCCAAACCACTGACAAACATCCACGCCAACGCCAGGATTCGAACCTGAAGCCTGTGGTACAAAGACCAGAGCGCTAACCAATTGACCATCAGGCCACCGACTATTTTTTAAAACCATACATATCATTATAAATGGGTGAGAGACAGGTATAAACTTCTAGTAGAAATAATAATAATAAAAAAATAAAAATTACCGAATTTTTTCGAAAAAAATTTATTAAATTAAAAAAAACTGTTTTAAAATTTTAATAAATATCATCTGCTCTGACGTCGCGATGGCTTTGGAGCTCTATGAGCCTGCTACGAATGCCAATTGGATCTAGACCTTGATCTTAGATTACATTAATATCTCTTAGCCATTATAGTGAAAGTTACTTAGAAATTATCCTTGATAGTAAACTTAACTACAGATCGCATATCTACAACCTTAGAAATAAATTCAATACTCAATTTAGAATTCTCTATCCTTTAATCAATAGAAATTCAGCTTTACTTCTTAATCTCAAAATTCTAATATATCTCTCTTATCTTCGTCCAGTATTAGCTTATGCAAGCCCAGAACGACGAACGAATTCGCCCTGGTACTTTCGTAATGACGATATTAGACGAGCTCTCTCGATTCCAAGTTTAAGACAATTTGTTCATAAAATTTCTACTAAATTCTATAATGATATGCGAAATGTCAATAACCCTGTATTAAATATCTTACAAAATTACGATTATGATATTTCTTCCCGCAAACATAGCAAAAGACCTCGCACTGTTCTAAATATTTTAAATTAATTCCTTACAACTGCCTAGATGAAAAAAGTTCGCTTTTCTCATAAGCTATTTTTTCTCCTAATTTGACCTTTGCTCATTGCGGGTTTTACATGCAACTGATTTCATCAACATCTACATTTTTGATATTTTTCATTTTGTAATTTTATTAAATAAATAATTCTCTTTAAAAAAAAGGGCATTTAATTAATTTTGCTTATTAACTCAAAGGGCATGAACCCACCACTATGTTTCAACATTTTACAAAGAAGGAATATCTCCGTAATAATCTACAATAACAATATAGTGAAAGTTTTTTTTTTTTCTTCTAATGCAGCTGGCAAAATAGACCGTGATCTTCGCCATAAGGGTTGCACCGATGGTACTCACTTTGCATTACCCAGGGGGCGTGTGTAACTTGATGGTAAGCTACGGACGCGGAGTAACAATGCCCCCGGAGCGCTCTACGATCCTATTAGGACCGGGACCTACAGTTTAAAGTGGATTCCGAACCACTACAAACACCCATGGCAATGCCGGGATTTGAACCCAATACCTGCGGTACCGAATGCCAGAGCGCTAGCCATTCGGCCATCAAGCCCAAAGTATGAAGGGGAAAAATTCCCCTAAATTGCCTTGGGAATCAAAAGAAGCAGTTGATGGATTGATTTAAATAAGCGATATATAATAAAGATTTAAAATACGTGAACTAGTTTGCACGAACTGAAAATATTTTAAAAATTAATAGAATTATTTTACAAACAGAATAAAAAACATGTATCTAAATTAGGGTAATTTCAGAAATTTAACTGTTTTTTTTTTTTTTTTTTTTTTGCATATGCGGTTTGTGAATATTTTATTAGACAAAGTAACTTTGAATTAAAAAAAAGTTGCATAGTTAAAGTACATTAAGTCTATATGTTACAAAGTTAAGTTAAATATGTAATTTTGAATTATTTTGGAAATAAACATGAAGCGTCATCATTTTTTTTTTTTTTTTTTTTTTTTTTGTACCGAAACTCAAGATTATAAACCTTCAGATAACTGAAAGGCATGTAAGAATTTGATTATTGAACTTTTATGACTCATTGAAATTAATATCTAATTGATATGGAGGATTTAAAAAATCTAAAGCAAGAAAGAAAACTTCGAAAACAATAACTAAATTGATTAATATTGTAGAAAATAATTTTAAAAATGAGGAAATTTTTGTTGATGTTGTTTAATCGCTATATGAATAGTTAAAGGCCGAGTGGCTAGCGCTCTGGCGCTCGGTACCACAGGTTTCGGGTTCGAGTCCCGGCGGTGCCATGGATGTTTGTAGTGGTTCGGAATCCACTTTAAACCGTAGGTCACGGTCTAACACGATCGTAGAGCGTTGTGGAGAATGACATATTAAAAATAAGGAAAAATTCACTGTTCATATATATAGTGATTAGGGGATTATAGTCCTTGTTGCTTCACATCCCCGTATACCACTTCATTCATCATGAGTAGTTAAATGAAAATTCTAGCATTATAAACGAATTAAGTAACGAAATTGGAATATTGTTTAAAATTGATGATGTAGAAGATGAAATAATAGCTGCTGAAGAATATAATGAAAAAAGGATTTCTTGCAAATCCCATTTATCCAAAAAAATTAAAGAAATGAATAATAAACAATCAGTAGAATGTAAAACAAACGTAATGCATAGCATTCAAAATGTAAAATTACTGAAATTAACATTGTCAAAGTTCTCTGGTTATTCCAGAATATGGTTAGGGTTTTATAATTTTTACGATAATTCGATTGATAAAGATAGTTATTTAAGTAAAAATGAAAAATTCATTTATATAAAATATTTACTTGAACGGCAAGCATATAATTGTGTACCTGACTTCAGTTTCACAGAAAAAAATTATGATTTTTGTTGAAAGATATATATGATCTTAAAGATTTATTAATTATCATTTGAATAAATTGTTAAATTTAGATCCTGTTAGATGTTCAAATAATCTTTACGGATTACGTAAATTGAAAGATCAAATAGAAGTTAGTATTAGAAATTCATATTCACTTAACGCAACAAGTGGTAGTTACATAATACATCTATTGAATCCAATTATCCAACTATTTCTACAAGAGTTAACGCTTGAATTTAATAGAAAGCGAACTTGAAAAGAAAATTTTGATCTAAAAGAATTAATTGAATTTCTTAAAAATTAAATTGAATGTTGAAAAGCCACTCTAATGGTTAATAATTCGAGAAGTGCTAAAATAACAGAAATGTCTCAACGTAATCAATTGCCTGTTAGAAATAAAAGTCATTATATGAATGTAAAACCATCTACTTGTTTTAACACATCTGTAAATAAAATTATGTGTATTTTATAAATGTAATGAACATGTGTGTACCGAATGTAATAAATATACTGATGATCAAAAGAGACGAAAATTAAAGAAAGAGGGCAGATGTTATAAATGTTTTCTAAAAACCCATTTGTTAACTGCCTTTAGATCAAAATTGCATCCCTGTGAAAATTGGAAAAGTAAAACTTATAATAAACTTTTTTGTCTCTACATGTCTACAGAAATAAAGAATGTCAAAACTGAAGAGTCCAAATATATTGCCGTAGTTGTGCCTCAATGCAATTTTCCGAAGCCTGCCCATAATGTACTTTTGCAAACATGCTCAGTAATTGCTCAATTTAGAAGTAAAACAGAATTACTAAGAATTAGCCCCATTACTATACAATTAGCCCGTGAATTGAAACTACCTGTTAGAACGCCTGATGATTTATGCTTTTGGGGGAACGAGGGGGGTCGAAAAGGAATTCAATGTTTATCAACTGCGAATAAGAAGTATACCACATCCTCAAACCCTATTGTAGGTCTAAGTACTTGTTACAGATCTTATATCTGGTATCTCTCTTCAAGGTCTCTCCAATTTTCAGAAGATACGAAAATTTATGGATCAACGTTGTTGGGATATTTTAGCCCTAACAACGAAAAAATAAACCTACTTCTAGAAGATGAATATTTCTGGAGAATACAGAGGGGAGATTGGTTTGGTTTGTCGGTCTACGGTCATCTTGTGTGGAAAAAAGAGGAATGAATGTCGTTAGAGGGCGCTGTGACGCCAACTTAATTGGGCGAAAGAAGTGCGAGTTTGAGAGCGTGCTTGGAAAGCAAGAGAGAGGTAAACTTAGAAGTGTGAGAGGTATATTGAGAGAAATTAAGTTTCATGGCATTAGAGATTAAAATTTGTGGCATTACTAATAATTTGTAAATATTGTACAAAGTTTTAATTATTCCTAGTATGTGTAATAAAATAGTCAAGAATTAATTCAAGAGAGCTGATTTATTTTGAACCACCAACAACTTAACAACATTTGTGAACAACTAAAAGAACCCTGTGTTTGACGAATTCATTTCTATCTTATTTTCGTCATCTTGTGCATAAGAGGGTTAAACGGACTGGGACCTACAGTTTAACGTGGATTCCGAAGCACTCAAAAACATGCATGCACCTGCAGGATTTGAACCTGAAGCCTGTGATACCAAATGCCAGAGCGCTAGCAAATTGGCCATCACGCCGCTACAGAATGGAGAAGTTACGAAGCTGGATGAAAATTTAAATTCGATTCGTTTCTCCAGCATTCTTTGGTTTCACATTTATGAGCAAAGTAGATAAAGATAATACTAGAGTGAATGCATTGTTTTTATCTAGTGATGACACAAGATCGTTTTATTTACAATCATTTTGGAAATTGGATTAAATAGGCATTGAAAATAACAATGAAATATTTTTGAAATCTGATTTAAATATTATTAAAACTTTTAATGATAATGTGAAATTTAGTTGCGGTAAATATGAGACAAAACTTTGGAAAGAAAATAAATCAGAATTGTTGGATAATTTCGTGGTAGCTAAATAACGATTTTCTTTGGATTAGAAAATATATTAAAAAGAAACAATATTTTATTCAATGAATATATAATTGCCTTTTATGTGAACAAAATGATAAATGAATTATTGAAGAATGTAAATTCATTGAAAATGAATATAACTGTTATTATATGCTTCATAGCATGTTCTGACAGTATAAAAAAAGTCTGATGTTATTAAACATTATTCTTTTTCCTTATGCAGTTTTACAAGTGGCTTAACACCTAAAAAATAAATTAGTTAAATATACGATTATAAAGAAAAAAAAATTTGCAAATTAAATGAAACAGAGCTACAAATTTTGAACACACTTCAAAGTAATTCATTACAATTATTGAGTGGATAACGGATTGGGTTGTCCAACTCATGACCTAATGGCGACATGCGCAGCGAGCATGTCTGAGAAACGAGGAGAGTCGATGGAGATTGTCATAATATGTGTAAAAAACGACACGCATCGATAGTATGACTGCCGGTGGGAGTTTTCTTTTTTTCTCTAGTACGACACGCGAATGTTCTAAAGTAACTGTCCTTCACTCATCACACGTCGGTGGGTAGTTTAGGGCACGCAAGAATCACTGATGTTCACGATTCTGAACACTAGGAGCCTAGATCAAAGACTCTGCAATGGGATGTCGAACCAAAAGTGACTATTAAATGGATGATCACGATTATAATTTATAACTTACTGTTTATTTTATTCCTTCACTTTTTTCTTGAAGACGCCACGGATTTCTAACCAGAGCAACATTATGTTCATGCATAATATTAAAAAAAAAAAAATAATAATAATAATAAAAAAAAAAAAACTTTACACGATATGAAAATGTTTAGAAAACGAGTTTTACACTAAAAACAGTTACGAAAACTATATTTGACAGTTTTGTAAACAACTAGAGCTATGTAATCGGTTTCGCCTAACTCAGGTACTGTTGCTAGGCGACGCAAGCTGATAGTTGAGTCAGAAAAAAAGAATTCTGTAGCGGCGAGGAAATGCAGAAACTTGATCCTTGAAATTTACTCTTCCCCCTAGTTTCTACAGGGTGAGGAACGTGAATCTGTTTATTCTCTCAGTTTTCAATCACCTCTCAGTGAATTGTACCAGGCCCAGGGAAAACGACCGATGAATCTCGCTGACCTAGTTTATAAGAAAATTAGAATAATAATAAAATTTACAATGGCGTAATTCTACTACGTTAATTATGAATTCAACAGTGAAATTGTTATCCTTATTGTTTATTATTGTGAAATTGTTATTGCTATTGTTTATTATGATAAGGGATTGTGAAAAGGAATGTATCGTGGATTACAAAACCGAAATCATTATTTAAAACATAAAATAAACACATAAATACTGATGGGGATGAAAAGGTGAGAGACACAACGTTCTTGTACGACATTTATTACTCAACTGATACGATACATGAGGAAAAACATTTGACAAACAAAAGAGCGCCCTCTTACGGAGAGCGAAATATTACATAAGGAATGTGTAAATACGGTTACGGTCTGAACATGCCGCCCACCTTGAAATAACATTCCAACAATAAATGAAAATGAAAATGTTACATTACACACTAATATACATACATGAAATGAAAGGAGTTGAATGAATATTGAGTAGAAATTACTGATTATACAATAAATGCAATGCTACAATTAACATACATTAATAAAATTTAAACTGGTAACATGCATAATTTTGTGATAGTTCTTTTAAATGTGTCATCTGCTGTTTTGATGGTTACAACCCTAACAATATTATCAAGACCAGGGTGTAATTGTATTATTCTACCCATTTTCCATTTAGTTGGGGGCAAATTATCATCTTTAATAAGACACAGATTATTGATTTGAAATTTTTTAGTTGGTAAAAGCCATTTTTTGTTTGTTGCAATCGACATAGATATTCCTTACGTGCCAACGTTTCCAAAATTGCTGAACCATTTTTTGAATTGGTTGCCATCTGGTAAGATATGAGATTTTTGACTCAATGTAATTTGGCTCAGGAATACTTGTCAATGACCTTCCAATAATGAAGTGACCAGGTGTTAACGATGATAGGTCATTTGGATCATTAGAAATTGGTGTTAAAGGTCTAGAATTAAGACAAGCCTCTATTTGTGATAAAAGGGTTTCAAATTCTTCATATGTTAATTTAGCTTCACCAACAACACGTTTTAGATGATATTTTGTTGATTTTACACATTTTTTGATTAAATGTCTAATGACATCTCTAGCACCTATAATCCAATATTGTTCTTGGATTGAAGATTGCACAAGTTGTGGACAAGCATGCAAGAGAATTTCATGATAATGTCTAACAATGAGATCAGTTAAAATGTGCCCTTTTGGCAGTAAGATGGGATGTTTGTGGCCGTATGCGATATTTGCATGTCGCAAGCGACCGCCCACCCTGAGAATACCTGAATTATCCAAAAATGGATTTAGAGACAGAATTTTGCTTCTGCAAGATAATGCTTGATTTCTTTTTAATGCATTGATCTCATTATTAAACACAATAAATTGAACAGATTTGATTAACACATTTATAGCATTAGTAAGTTCACTAGTATTTAAAAAACCAGTTACCTTATCTTTTGAATTTCTGCAATTATTAACAAACCTTAAACAATATGCTGCTGCACGTTTCAGTTTGGAAAGAGATGAATATTTCTGAAATAAATCATTTGAATTTGGTAAATGATTGGCTGCAATAGCTGATTGTACACAACACCTTCCTTCAGGCACAGGATCGTTCAATGTCGACACAGAATCGTTCACTGTTGGCATAGAAGATTCTGGATGGAAAGAACATTCGTTGTATAGAAATTCTGGACCACACAACCACACTGAGGTAAGTAGTGCTGAAGATGACACACCACGGGTCGCGAGATCAGCAGGATTTTCATTTCCACTAACATGATGCCACTGGGTAGGAGAAGACAAAGTCTGGATTTTCGCCACTCTGTTGGTCACGAAAGTTTTCCATCGGCTGGCATGGGATCCTATCCAGGCAAGTACGATTGTGGAATCCGTATGAAAATGAGATTGTGATATAGGGATATCAAATGCTTTACAAGTAAAGTCCATCAATTTACTTAATAGAAGTGCCCCACACAATTCCAATCGAGGAAGTGAAATGGTTTTCAGTGGTGCAACTTTAGTTTTGGCTATTACTAGTTGAACTTTGATTTGTCCTGTATTTGACACAGAACGGCAGTAGATTAGAACTGCATACGCTTTTTCTGAGGCATCACTAAACCCATCCGGTGGAATTTCTTTGTCTGGATCATGAAATAAGTATCTTGAAATTTTGAAGTCTTTGACAAATAGTATGTCCTTTGATAATGTCTTCCATTCAATTGCAATGTCTGGAGGAACGATTTCATCCCACTGCAACTGATATTTCCACAGTTTTTGCATGAGTAGTTTGCTCTGGATTGTGATGGGTGACAACCATCCAAGAGGGTCGAAAGTCTTTGCGATTGTTGAAAGAAGTGTTCTTTTGGTTAAGGTGCCTTCAAGAAATAATGAGTTGACTTTGAAGGAGAAGACATCTGAGGCTGGGTGCCACAGGATACCTAAAGTGTTTACCGTGTCATCATCAATGCTCAAAGAAGCATTTGGTAGACGCAAATCTTCTTGAATCAAGTTTGTGAGTTCATTACTGGATTTACGAAATGGAAATTTAACAGCAAATCTGCCTGTTGAATCACGAGAGAAAGTCTGTATGAAATGATTTTCACAAGCTGTTTCTTCCTGAGTGTAAGGCTTTATGTTTGAAATTTCCTCTAATTGCCAAAATTTGTCAAGTTCAAACTCAACTGCATTGCAACTAGCATGATTAGATAGAATGGTTTGAGAAATGCCTTTTGTCTTTCCGAGAATTACCCAACCGAAAATTGATTCTGAAGCAGAGATTCCGGAAACATTTAAATGTCCACTAAGCATAATTTCACCGAACACATCGGCGCCCAAACGAATATCTATTGGGCCAGGCTGGTGACAGTTGACATCTGCTAACTGCAATTGTTTGAATGTTTTCAAAACAGATGCATCGACTGGACATTGAGGAAGGTCACAGGTGATTTTAGGCATGATTAATGCATCAACAGTAATAGATGCGTTTTTGTTAAATTGTGATGTTATTTGTAATTTAATCGAACCTGCAACTCTACCTACTTTTTGTGAACTCAAACCGTCTACGCTTATGTTTACTTTAGTGCGATTTAATTGTAATAAATTAACGCAACTCTCTCTAATGAATGAGCCTTGACTGGCTGAATCAATAAGTAGCCTACATTTTGAGAAATGCCATTAATGTCTTTGACATAAACAATTGCTGTAGGCAATAAAACCGCTTGTGTGGCGGGCACGATTGCATTATTGCTACTAATTGAAGGAAGTTCATTTTCTGTTTGTGAATCAGATTTTGAATCATTTGAATCCTTCGAACATAAAATTGTATTGTGGGGTTTTGTACAGATTTTGCACAATTTTGCGCGACATTTATCAATCGTATGTGATTTGATTGTTAAGCAATTACTGCATAGTTTTAATTTTTTTACAGTATCCCATTTTTCTTTGTTAGGGAGTTCCAAAAAACTATCGCACTTAAATAATCTATGGTGTGAGGAACTTTTGCAATATGTGCAAATATTAGCTACGATCTGTGAAGAGTACGCAGAATTATTGCTTACTTTTTTATATATGGTCCCCTTAACGTCAGAAGAAACATTTGGTTTCTCTTTAACCCCGCTCGCTAACCCGCGATGAACTTTGAACTCGGGGAAGGAGGAAAGTGTTTTGCTTGCATTAGTATTAACTTTATTTTGACATGCATTAGAACTATTACCATTCTTTCTGAGTTTCTTTAATTCATCTTTTAACGTAATTTTTAATGAAAATAATTTATCAAAAAGTTCATGCATTTCCTGTTCATATTTATCAAATTCGTTATCTAAACAAGAACAAAGAATATCATAATTTAATTTATTTATTTCATTATCTAAAGCATTTACGCCATTTTCATGCACTTCAATAACAGAAATAGAATTTTCTTGATTTTGTAAATTATCTACTTCAGTAATTAATCGAGTTAGCTTACCTTTCACAATTCGTTTGTGTTTTAGAAGACCTTCCATGTTGTGGCTTTGACCTTCCGCAATGTAAGTACGATGCTGTGAAATGCGATGCTACGCACTTTGTTATGATGCACACAATGCGTCGTTACGCACTTTGTTATTTTGCACGATGCAATATGATTGTGATTCGTTATGCGATGTTACGCACGTTATTTTAGCTCCGTTGAGCAAATTTTCGAAATTGTTGAGTACGTGTTATTTTAGCTCCATTGAGCAAATATTCGAAATTGTTGAGTACGAACGCTTTTGTTGACCTCCCCACTCATCTAAAAGTATGTCTGCTGGAATTTTTCTGCAGCTCGACGGACCATCTGATGAGGGTGAAAAGGTGAGAGGCACAACGTTCTTGTACGACATTTATTACTCAACTGATACGATACATGAGGAAAAGCACTTGACAAACAAAAGAGCGCCCTCTTACGGAGAGCGAAATATTACATAAGGAATGTGTAAATACGGTTACGGTCTGAACAAATACTACCTGCATTTTAAGAATTTTCTAAAAAAATCGTTTTCCACTTTCATTTTATATTTTTTGAGCATAACAATTTTTTCAAGATCTTATGTGAGAATAAATCTTACGATACGAAGAGTTTAAAACATTTTTTTTTTTTGGGGGAAGGGGGTTAAAAAACACTTTTTACTAGAGATATAAATATAATTTTGCTAATTAAAAACTCATTTTAATTGGAAATCTGTCTAAAAAATGAAAACCATTGAATACAATTTATGGTTGTACTATATTTTTTTTTCAGTGAAAAAGCTTTTGAGATTATAGTTTGGAATAATTATTTTGTCTCAGATTTTATAGTTTTTTTTTTTTTTTTCAGTCTCCTCGTGTCAAAATGCAGTGACGACAATGTTCGGTGCTGAACCTGCGACTTCCTTTGAGCCATGAATCTTAACGGTAAACTTAACGGTAAAATATATTTTTTTTAAGTTTTTGTTGCTGTAGGGGAAAAATTCGATTTTGCTTTTTTAAGCAGTGTCAAATAATTCCAACGTGGTTAATATTTTTTCAACAAAGTTGGAGCAGAAAAAAAAAACCATAATACGCTTTAAGCATCATTGAAATTATTAGCATTTATTGCATTGTTATAAGTTGATTGCCACTCTTCTACCGTCAACTCGTGAAACATGTTCATCTTTTTACAAAGAGGCAACCACTTCGGTGGACAAGCATTGAACACCATTCCCGCAAAAATTAGGAATATGATTTTTTTTTTTAAAAGAAAGCATCTGGGAAATTTACATTATTTTTGTCTAATCCAATGCAGAGTCTCTCTGATGTGTGGATTCATAATGTTCATCCCTTACGCTTGCCAAGTTTCAAACGATGTTCACTTATATTAGGAGTTTATTCTAACTACCAATACACGTCAAGCCAGTGTCATTTCTATAGCTTTCTCAAGATGTTATATTTCCATGGTCTATCACCAATAACGTTGCAGCAACTCATGGTCTAGACCAGGGGTCTCCAAACTTTCCAGCCATAGGGCCAGACTGTTTACTCCAGTAAGTACCAAGGGCCAAAACCGTTTTAATTTTTCTGCCATTATCTATAATTTCTAGACTAGTCGCCGAATACGCGATCTGAGCGAGCATAACGCTTGCTAAATTCGCTGGTTCAATTAGTTACTACAATTACTATTGTGTGAATCGATACGACCGTGACACTTGACGACATCTAGTGGTTAAAAGCGGGAATAGGTAGGTATAACTACCGAGGGTAACCGCGGGATGTTCACTAGTTTACAATGTTAGTGGGATTCATTTCAATTAGTTGTTATGCTTAAGTTAAATTTTCTGCGTATTACGCTTGTCATTAAGCTTTACCTAACAAGTAAATAAAACCGAGTTATTATCATTCTGTGTTTTTTTATCTAACTTATTACAGTAACAATAAGCTATTCGCTGTTGCGGGCCGGATGGATGACACTGGCGGGCCTGATTTGGCCCGCGGGCCGTAGTTTGGAGACCCCTGGTGTCGACTATATTCCATTTGTATTTATTTCGACCTGTGGAGGTCGCACAGACAATCGTTAATTTCATAAGTCTCATTATACATGACACTGAATATCTGCTATCAGATTTGAGTGACAAGTTGTTCTCATTAGTGCAGAACACTAATTGCATGTAATATAACCACTCATAATACTGATTGTCTGCTGCCAAATTTGAGTGATAGGTAGTTATTGTGCACTTGTCAAAGAACATAATAACAACCTATGCATTCCAACCTACACATTCCTCTCTCCTGGGAATGAAATGCCAAAATTTTTTCCGTGAGAAAAAATGCTACAATTTACAAGAATGTAGTATGAATACAAGTTAATGTATGAATTGAATGAGACATTGTTATTACTATTGTTGATAAACAGTTAAAGTAAACAATTGAAATATAATTTCTGAACAATGTGACTGAAAGTTATTGAAACAATGCATACTAAACAATAGATGAAACAAAGATATGATATATTTTATGTAAACTAATTTAAAACAAGTTTGAGTGCAAACGATTAAGTTTTATTGCGATACTATTACGAAACTTTCTACTAATATGGATGAGACCAGAGCCGTAAGTGCTGTTTTTTTCTCTGTTGGACTTGGACTTTTGGCCCAATTCTTTTATGTGCATGATTTGTGGAGTTTGTTTCACTTTTCGTTTTATGCTTTTTTGACGGCCATTACTATTAAGGAGAATGGAGGATTGAAATTTTTGATTTCTGGCCTTGATAACTGGGTTGCCGAGATTATCACATATCGCAATCGTGTTTTGATTATTGAAAATACTAATAAGCCAATTAATACTCCCAAAGCCAATTTTACTATTACTGAAATTCTTATGAGTCAAGGTGATTCAAATGTAATTATTGAGGATGATAATGATGAAATTGCGGCTGAATTATTACCTCCAGCTGAGTACATTTTAAATGGAATTTTCCCTTGTTGTAAACTTGTTGATTCAAATAACATGAATAATAAACCAATTATTTATTTTGTTACCGATCGTCCTAACGAATATCCTTTTCGAACAAGTAGTTATTTTACAAGCACTTCGAGTGTTCATTGCCACTGTGATAAATGTTCCGCTTAACTTAAACATGCCACATAAAAATTAGTTTCTTAGTTCAGGCAAAACTTAACAAGTAAATTAATTTCAGAATTCACCATAAATTAAAAATTAAATTCTTTATTAAAAAATTTCAAACTTAAAATGATTTTTAAATTATTTTTTTGCCTGGTATAAAATTTGAAAATTAATATTTTCTAAATTTTTAACTGTCTTAACTCCACAAATAATCGCATTCAGATGCTACAACATTCTCCCAGACCAATATTCTATTTTCTTCTAAATGCTCACGCTGTCAACAGTACTGTTGCCATCATTTTCCTTTATTTATTTTGTCTGCATCACTGGGATAACATCTATTACCAACAAATGAAATCTGTGAGAAGGAAATGCTCTGCCTTGGTCTAGAAATAAATTGATACCGTAATTTAATACAATGATCATTTCTCCTTCTATCATCTTTCTCTGATTTGTGCGACTCCTACTTCTGTCGTCGTCTTCTGCTGCTGCTGCGCACATCTTCCTTTACTGCCATCTTCATATACTTCGTGAGATTTGACTGCCATTGACTTCCTCTGCTGCCATCATCTCCTAATAGTGCTGTTGTCATCTGCTACTGCTGTCGTCATCTACCATTGTTTCGTGCGACTTTCTCTGCTACCATCACCTCTCACTGCTGCCACCATCTAACGCTTCTTCGTGCGAGTATCTCTGCTGCAGCCATCTTCCACACTTCGGGCTGCCACAGCCTTCTATTTCGCAGAACTTTTCTCCCAACATCTTTCATCGCTGCTACCTCTTCTACTTTGTGCGACATCTTCTGCTGCCGTCATCTTCTACTTCGTGTGACTTTATCTGCTGCCAACGTTTTCCACAGCTGTCATCGTCTTCCTCTGCTGCCATCGTCTCTCACTGCTGCCATCATCTAACACTGCTTCGTCGAGTACATCTGCTGCAGTCTTCTTTCACAGCGTCGAACTGCCATCGTCTTCTATTTCACGGACCTTTCACCCATCGTCTCCTATTGCTGCTACCTCTTCTACTTCTTCATGCAACACCTTATGCTGCTGTCATATTCGACTTCGTGTGACTTTCTCTACTGCCAACGTTTTCCACTGCTGTCGTCGTCTTCTTCTGCTGCCGACATCTTCCACTGAAAAGTCATCTTCTACAGCCAACATCGTCTTCTACTTCGTGCGGCTTTCTCTGCTGCCAACGTTTTCCACTGCTGTCGTCGTCTTCCTCTGCTGCTGACATCTTCTACTGAAAAGTCAACTTCTACAGCCAGCATCGTCTTCTACTTCGTGCGACTTTCTCTGCTGCCAACGTTTTCCACTGCTGTCGTCGTCTTCCTCTGCTGCCGACATCTTCCACTGAAAAGTCATCGTCTACAGCCAGCATCGTCTTCTACTTCGTGCGGCTTTCTCTGCTGCCAACGTTTTCCACTGCTGTCGTCGTCTTCCTCTGCTGCCGACATCTTCCACTGAAAAGTCATCTTCTACAGCCAACATCGCCTTCTACTGTTGCTGTCACCTGCTGCCCTCGTGCGACTTCCTTTACTGATGTTGTCTTCCTCTGCTGCCATCATCATGACAATTTCGAAAGAAATACCTTTAACCATCTCTGATAGATCAACATCAAAAAGGCAAAGAACTTCTTTAATTGATACAATGAACATTTTTGTTTCTATCTGTTATATGTGTATTTTACTGAAGTTTTATACTTTCTTCATTCATTTTTATAGTGCTACTTATATATTACAATAAAAATTTTCCTCAATTTTTTTTTTGGTTTACCTCATTTATTTATGTAACATTTTCTTTGCACATTTATATTTTCTCTAATTATGTTTTACCTTTTTGTAATTTAATGAAAAGCAATGAAGAGTTTTCCCAATAAAAATAAATTCGTCTGTTTATTTCTTTATTTTTGGTAAAAATATGTATCAAATAATGTATACATATATAAACGAACTTTAATCAAGATGTTATGTATTTCGTGTTCCTCCTTTTGCTATTCATCATATCAGGAAAAGTCTTCTTGAATAGCAGATCTCCCCATTTTTAGATTTAAATAATTTTTTTGCTTGTAAGGTCTTAAAAGTTATATAAACTTATCATCATTAAATGCATAATGCAGTTAATATAAAGAGTTGAGTAATACACTTCTCTAAATTATACTCCGTCTGTCTTATAATAGTAGCAGTTGATGAGTTTAATTTGTCCCATTATAATATCAGCAAACGAAAATAAATACAGAATGCAACGTTTATCATCAAAAAAACTCCCTCTCTTTCTAATGCAACTGGCAAACACTTAGACAGCTTGGTCATGGATGCCTTAAGGCAAGAGCTGCACAGACGTACTCACTTTGCATGACCCAGGCGGCGCGTGTAACTTGAAGATAAGCCCCGGAAGTGGAGTAACAATGCCCCTGTAACGCTCTACGATCCTATTAGACCGGGACCTACAGTTTAAAATGGAATTCCGAACCACTACGAACATCCATGGCACCGCCGGGACTCGAACCCAAAACCTGTGGTACCGAGCGCCAGAGCGCTAGCTACTCTGCCATTATCAAAAAAATAGATTAAATTCAAAATATTACTCCTTATTTTTATTTTGAGCATTCAGACAGTTTCTGGATTTTTCGATAATATCGATACTGGTTTTTAAACTTGTACGATCCTTGACCGCGAAGCTTTGTTTTCTCGATATGCGTGAGCTTAAAACTGATATGGAT
The DNA here is from genome assembly GCA_021605075.1 of Caerostris darwini. Classification (NCBI taxonomy): domain Eukaryota; kingdom Metazoa; phylum Arthropoda; class Arachnida; order Araneae; family Araneidae; genus Caerostris; species Caerostris darwini. Next base: position 536,027 of record BPLQ01003103.1, read on the forward strand.
TTCCTCGTTTTCTGGATTTTCCTTTTTTCAAAATTCGGAACAATGCAGATTTGGGAACGTCAATGGCATGAGTCTAATTCCTTGCGAAAGGTAATGCCCACACCTCAATGCTCGTATTTTTCAGAATTCCTTATTTCATTATTTTTCAGAATTATGACATATTTTAGTTTATAGTCTCTCAACCCTGGAGAAAATAAATTTAACGTAACCCTGCTTAGTAATTGGCCTGCAGACTCTCACTCGGTGAGAAAGTATATTTCGCACATCTTGCGCGTAGACGTGTATCGGATTTTTGGCTTAGAAGTGGAATCCGCCCACGAATCTATATGTCTTTAAATGTGGTAAATAATGTATGTCTGTAATTATGTGTGTGCTTGGTGTTTATGCGTGCATAAATAAGGCTGTGAGTTCTCCAACTTGCGCCTGAAGTATCTCACCCCAACCCCACCAACTTACAATCTGGTTGCCCGGGTAATGTCTCAGCCTATATTAGAGCTATAACGGCTTCAAGAAGAGGGCCACTTTCAGGTTAATGGGAGCACTTTAATTTTTATTTACAACATTCTATATATGTACAAATACAGAGCTCTGAGTTATTATGCAAAGGAGTGAAAAATTAAAATACAATTTTATTACAAGTACACAATTAAATCAAAAGTAGAGTTCACTCCTAGGTCGAAAATTTTCCGAAAATTTAATTGCTTGGTCTACGGCAGAACTTAATTATCACATAGTGTGATACACGAAATCACAAAGGCTTCACTTTGAAAAACAGGCGGAAACTCCGGCCTATACTTCAGTCACATCAGAGGAATAAAAGCAACACTTTTGGTTGACTCGTCGCAGAACCAAGAACATCCCTTTAAGAAAATCAGTCAAGAGGAGTGAGGGGTGGGGGGTCCGCTTTCTCACTTTTCATCGGAGCAGAGCAGACATTTCTCATTTCATGGTCTATCACCAATCACGATGGAACAACTCATGGTGTAGTCCATGTTCCATCTGTAATTGTTTCGACTTGTGAAGGTCACACAGACAATCGCTAATTTCATGAGTTTCATTACACACTGAATTTCTGCTATCAAATTTGAGTGACAGGTTGTTCTCATTAATACAAAACACTAGTTGCATGTAATATAACTATCCACTGCCCTGCTTGTGTGCGGTCAAATTTGAATGAGGGGTTGTTATTATGTACTTGTCAAAGAATATACACTCAAGAGCCAAAACATTATGACCACCCCTGCATTTTGAAATGAACTCGCCTGGATGACGTGGAGGGCACGTCATCAGGTGGAAATGGTATTTAACTGCTGCTAGAGAGTCTGAAGAATCATTCTTTCACTTACTTCTGTGTGTGATGGGAAGGCTGCGGATCTAAACGACTTTGATAGAGGGCAAATTGTAATGGCTCGAAGGCTCGGAACAAGTATTTCCGAAACTGCACGACTCGTGGGTTGTTCGCGATCTACAGTTGTTAGTACTTATGCAAAGTGGATAAATGACGGTGAAACAAGCAGACATGGTGTTGGACGTCCACACACTATCAAAGAAAAAGGTCGTCGGAGACTGTCTCGCATGGTGAAGCAAACCCGGAGCCAGACAGTGGCTCAGCTGAAAGCCCAATACAATGCAGGGCCAAGTAGAATAGTATGGGAGCACACTGTTCAGCGGACACTATTGGATATGGGGCTACGCAGCAAACGTCCCGCTCGTGTGCCTTTGCTGACCAAGCGTCATCGCCAACTGCGCCTGCGCTGGGCCCAGGAACATCGTGACTGGTCCATGGATCAGTGAGAGAGAGTTGCCTGGTCAGATGAATCACGGTTTGTCATTCATCACGGCGATGGCCGTGTCAGGATACGCCGTCTTCCAGGCGAACAGTTGTTCCCACAATGTACAGTAGGTCATACACAGGCTGGTGGTGACGGTATTATGCTTTGGGGGACGTCCTCTTGGGCGTCTCTGGGACCCGTGGTTGTGGTAGAGCTGACCATGAATACTACAGGGTATCTGAACATCATTGCGGACCAGTTGCACCCTTACATGGCCTCCGTTTTTCCAGATGGAAATGGAATGTTCCAACAGAACAACGCCCCTTGTTACAAGGCTAAAATTGTGTTGGAGTGGTTCTAGGAACATGATGCTGAATTCCAGTTAATGTCCTGGCCGCCTAACTCACCGGATCGCAATCCGATAGAACACATTTGGGATGTCCTGGGACGGCAGCTCAGAGTTCAAAGACCACCAATTCGCAATATCTCGGATTTGCGTGACCGCTGCTTAAACATCTGGTACGATCTGTCTCCGGCCAAGGACATGTGGCATCCATGCCGAGGCGGGTTGAAGCTGTGTTGCTCGCCAAAGGTAGGCCAACTCGTTATTGACAGGTGGTCATAATGTTTTGGCTCTTGAGTGTACATTCCTCTCTCCTGGGAAGGAAACGCCGAAACGCTTCCCTTGAGGGAAAAAAATGCTACAATACAATAAAATTTCAAATAAGCAATTTTTATCTTATTTGGGCTTTTCTGTTTGATGGGAAAAACCCTGTTTTCTGCATCCACTTTTTAAAATATTTATATCAAAGATGAAAACCGTTTAATCTGCTGAATCAATTAACAAACATTTGTGAATGCAGGGAGGTAACAGGTTTTTATGGTACAACATTTTTGATTAATTGCTATTGATAGCATAAACTGCATGTTGTCTAATAAATTTTTGTTGTTTTTTCAACAACTGTTAGAATTTCTACTACTGTTTACAATGTGCAGCCTAAGACAACGTTTTACCTTGTAATCTTGTTTCCGAGATTGCATTGAACTACAAATATCGGCATCTGATGCGATTGAGAAACAAAAATAAGATGGCAATAAATAATGACTTCTAAGGTCCATGCTGAAAATTTTACAAAGTAAAAATATCAAGAATTTAGCCTCTATTAATGTAACATGATTTACATAATCGTTCTCTACATATGGCCGTTAATTCATCCGTCACAATGAATTTGAATTTTAAAATATTTTGAAAGTTATTTGAACAGATAAATGAAATACTTTTTACTTAATTTGCATTAAATTTATATAGCTATTTAAAATAAATGCAAGCAATTTTTCAGAGCATAACATATTGAATATTTTAATTTTGAGGAAAATGTTAATAAAACTTAAATTGAATATAACAACAAATGTACTGTTTTTTCTCTGGCAAGAGATGCACAGAAAGTAAAAAAAAAAAAAATATGTTTTTCATAACAACATTGTTGATATTAAAATTTACAATTCATATTTTCATATTCCTTTTTTAGAAAACTAACTATCTTTTTAATACACTTTTATTAGTTTCACCTGTATGTTTGTTTGTAACTGACTCTTTGGGCTCGATTTTGCCCTACTTTAAGCTATCAGATCTAATTTAAACGTTGTAGATTTATCAAGGACCGAAGACAATAAAATATTTTGATAAGTTTATTATCTCATCATGATTAGGATCGTCAGGATTAGTAATTTTATTTTAACTTATGAAGAGCAATTTGACCCATGTAGAATGAAAGTACCTAAGACATTTAAACCTACGTGGGACAGTGGCACAACGGATAACGCGCTTGACTACGGATCAGGAGATTCGAATCCTGGCTGACTCGACATATTCGCATTTAGCCTTTGTTTTACTCACAATTAAATTATTGTAAAAACTGTAGTTCCAGTCCTCCGTACCGGGACCTCATTTAAATATTATAGTTTAAAAACACTAAAAAACGCGCTTTCAGAGTTAATCAAGCTAAAAATTAAAAAATAAATTATAGTTTAAAAAAACTAAAAAACACGCTTTTAGAGTTAATCAAACTAAAAAGTAAAAAATAATTGTTCACATAAGAATAAAATTACTGATGAGAAAATTAATGTCACTGTTCTAAAAGCTTGGGGTGCTTTGTATGACATTTTTAAACTAACTCTGCATTTCGGAATGAAACTAATGAAAAATTATAACGATTGATATCGAGCATGATAAAAAAACTAAAAGAAGGTTTTTTAGTTTTTTTAAACTATAATTTATTTATATCTACTAAAAACATATTGCACTTCTGTAAGGCAGATTAAATCTAGAAATTAAACTTGCTAAATTTTAATCAAACCAAATAATCCTTCCTTTTTCAATTACATACAGTGAGCCACAAAATTGAGTATACACCTCTAAAACTTTTAGACTTTTTCCAATTACAAATTAAATATTGATTTAAATAGATACATTTTTTTATCCTAGATACTTTAACCTCTGCTTTACCATCCTATAATAACACAATTCTATAGTTAACTTATTCATTACGAAAAAAGTTAAGCGATTCGAAGAAAAGATAGAAAACCATGCCACAAAATTGAGTATACACTTCTTACATTTGTAAATTATGCCACCACTTTTTTTAGTTTCAAATTTTCTTTAAAGAGTTTCAGGAGTAGCTGTTGATAATAACACGTGCGGTTGCATTTCAACGTTTCTAAATAGTATTTTTTCTCATTAAAAATCGTAAAATGAGCTCTCGTAGAGAAACTACTGAATCTGAGCGTTTATTGGTTGTAATAATGGTCGAAAGAGGGCGCATCTCTTCGAGAAATCGCTTCGTTGATTGGTGTAATTCATGGTTGTGTCCAAAAAATACTACAGAAGTATAAAAAAACTGGATCTGTGGCCAATATTCCTGGAAGAGGACGTAAAGAAATACTGAGTACTACAGCGAAGAGGAAGATCATTCACTCAGTAAAGAAAGATCCGAGGGTGAGTACCTCTAAACTGGCTTTATCGATATCCTCTACAATTGGGAAAAAGATCTCAGTTGAAACAATTCGACGTACCCTTCACCAATATGGGTTTCATGGCCGTACACCAATAAGAAAGCCACTCATCAAGTATGTGAATAGATAAAGGTGAGTGATTTTCGCCAAAGAACATCGTTTAAAGCCTATTTCTTTCTGGAACACTGTAATATTTTCTGATGAAAGTAAGTTTAATCTTCACGGAAGCGATGGACGATTTAAAATATGAAGAAAAGCTGGGAAAGCACTGGCGCCTAAAAACACCATTAAGACAGTCAAGTTCGGAGGTGGATCTGTCCTCGTGTGGGGTTGTATGTCGGCTGGAGGAGTTGGAGAACTTGCTTTTATTGATGGTATTATGGACAAACATGTATATTTGGGGATTTTAAATGACAACTTCAAAAAAAGTGGCAGTAAGTTGGGGCTTGGGTCAAGCTTCATATTTCAGCAGGCAACGACCCCAAATATACAGCGAAGATTGTGCAGTTATACTTGCTGTACCATTGCAAGAAGCAATTACACACTCCAGCCCAGTCTCCAGACCTAAAAGTCATCGAAAATTTGCGGGCGCAATTAGAGAAAACTGTACATGAGCACGAAATCGCAAGCAAGGAAGTTCTCAAGAAGGTTCTTTGAGAAGAATGGGCTAAAATTTCTGTTGAAACCACTAAAACACTAGTAGAATCTATGTCCAGAAGATTACAAGCTGTAATTCAAGCAAAAGGTTATGCAACAAAATATTAATTTGTACGTTAAAAGGAAATTAATAAAGATGTATACTTATTTTTGTGGTGTTGTTTTTCCTCTCGTCTCAGATCTTTTATTTATTTTTTCTTAAAAAATAAATAAACGTAACAATTTTATAAGTATAGTGCGATAAAGCATAGACTAAAATATATAAGGTAAAAAATTCAATCATCTTAAAGAAATATTTAATTTGTAATTGCAAAAAGTCTCTAAGTTTCTAAGGTGTATACTAAATTTTGTGGCCCACTGTAGTTCTTTTACAATCTTAACTTTTTGTATTTTTTTCACTTTTGAGTAATTTTTCACTTTTAGCATAAAACCTTTTTTCTGCTAGAAATATGACATATTTTTTCTACAAAGAAAAAATCCACCTTTAATAATTGATTTTAAAATGATTAAATTGAAGTTTGAATGCATTAAGGATCGAATTCTATTTATATTTAATGTTGTTGTTAACGTTAATTTAACTGATAATTTATTTAGTTGCAATGTTGTCAATGATGTAGCGATCTATCATTAATGAGGAAAGGACCGAATTATGGTAGCAAATTTTTAGCAAACGTCGTTATACGTATATACATAATATTTCGAAAAATAAACTAATTAAATAAATTTAATTTATTATAAAAGATTTTAAAAATCTGCTTAAAGAAATTTTAGACCATTCAAAATATAGGAAAAATTATTCAAACTCCAAGTATTTTTATAAAGCTGAGTAAAACAAGTAATGTAAAAAAAAAAATTTTAAAGTCAATTCCTACTTTTTTTTTCACTATATTGCAGAAAGTCCTTTATAAATAATTTTCATTCATTTTTTTAAGTGTATCTGGTGTCATCTATTGGTAGATACATGCAATTTAAATCTAAAAAAAACTAAAATTAATGAATTAAATTTAATTACAGAATAAATATTTGAAAAAACTATTAACATCAAGTGCCATCCGCTACAAGTTAAAAAAAATGTATTTGAACTTGAGTGGATGAATAAAAAGCATTTTAGTAACGATTGAAAATTTGAACAATATATATATAGGGAGAGTGTGAGCTAATAGAAGGAATTGAAAAATAGCAACATATTTTGTATAAAATACTATCTTAATAGTTTTAAAATTAATTAATATTAATACAGGGCAGCGCTGCAAAATGGATTTATAATTTCATTAATAGCAGTAATTTGTAAGTTAAATGGAGAAACTCTGAGTCAATGAAATTATTTTCCACTCGTAGTGTACAACAGGGGAGTTTTCTTAATGCTTTTCTTTTTACAATCTATATGAGAGATATTTTCGAGATCATTCTTGATCATACAGAATGTTTATTATATGCAGATGAAATTTTCCGCATTACAGAATTGCAATATTTTGCACTTTGCAGAAACGGACTACCCTCCTGTTCACTTTTCCCATGATTCCTCATTCTTGCCGTGACGTCACAACACTATGATGTCACCATGACATCAGTTTCAATTGGCGCCAAAAAATAATCGTGTTCATTTTGTTCTGTGCCTTGATGTGTGTGACATTGCTCTTGCAATTAAGCTGGTATGGAGACATTTAATGCCTAAGGTAAGTTCATTAATTGTTCTTTATATTCCTATTAATCAAAAACAATAAACATTGTTAACAATTATTGAGATTGATATTGTCTTTGATCGATGAATGTCCTTAGTATGTTAATGAATATGATTTTGTATTTTCTATAATATTTATATAAACACATAAGCCTAAGTATGTAGAAGAGCTTTAAAATTATTTTGTCTGTATTTATATATTTTAACATTTTATTTGAATTTATGAGGCTAACTTTTGTATGATTTTTTTGTTTGTTTCTTATTAGATTTCAAGATATTTTGTAAAACAGTTATCCATGCTTGAGTCATCTGACAGACAAGCAGCCTGTATTCCAGATTATCCAATGACTACTGTACTGTAATACTGTTCCTGTATCTATAACAATGTCTACATTTGCTGCTTTACATCTTGCCGATAGTTTGCTTAATCTATTGTTTATGCTCTTTTGTGTTATAATTTTTAATTTGTTGTTTCTTTTAAATACTTCTAATCCATATTCATCTGTACTGCAGTGATTGACTTGTTTTATTTTTGCTTTCCCTCTCATTTAAAAAAATGCCATATGTAACATGACTTTGCACTTTCTATAACATTTATTTATATACAGTTAAAGCTTATTCAAATTCTATATGATTGAAATTTTGTGTCTAAGTATATTTGTATAATTGAATTTTTGAACTCATACTCTTAACTTTAAAGTGATTCTTTTATTATTGATGATTTTGCAATGTTCTTTTGTAAAATGTGATAAGAAATCTTTTTAAAGATTACTCGTATACAAACAAATTCTATTCCAGAGTTTCCAGCGACTGTTCCTGCTGCTGTGCTGGTAAGAAAGTTTGCATTTACTCCTATACATGCTGCTGTTTTGTCTTGCTTCTCCTTCATGATTTTGCCTTTCTTTTTTTCACTAATCACTTTATTAAATTATTTAATACGAATTTCAAAATATTTTCTGCATGCTCTTATAAAGATTCCTAATTCATATATTGATACATCAATCTCAGTATTATCTTTCTGCAATTTCTTATCCTTCTTTATCTGTACACAATCTAACTCTTGTTTTCTGCTTTAATTCTTCTTTTATATTTCCCTGTGCATTGTCAGTCTTATCTAATATACTGAAAAAAATCATGTTGGAGGTAGTAGTAAGTACTAAATTTCTCCAAAAATGTGAACTTTGTAAAGAGTTATTCTTCAAAATATTTTTATTGTTTAAAGAAATTTAAAATCATATATATCAAGGAGTACATATTTAAACCATTTAATTCCATTTTAACCATTCCAGAAACCTAAGCTACCTTCTACTACATTGGGTGATTTTAAAAATGAATCTGATTGTTGTAAAAAAGATAATATTTCTAAAAGAGATCCTACTGTAAAAAATGAAATTAGCAATGCATGGTTAGAAGTTTCATCACTTTTGAAAAGAAATTATAATGCCTTTTATAAAAATTAATATGCCTTTTTTTTTTTTTTTTTTTTTTTTTGCATTAAAAAACAAGGACAAAAACCTATAAAGTCCATTTTTTGTTTTATCCGTAGTGTAAAGAGGTTTTTAATAATCTAATGACTAACCAACTATAAGGGAATTAAAATAGCAGATGGGGATGTTATTCCAATAAAAAGCAATTCTTGGGAGGTTAACTTTCAGTGTAATAAATTGAAATCTTATACAGTACAATTAATAAAATTTGTCTCCTTTTAGATCGCTGTTACATTAAATGTGTACCACCATGTGGTTATCAATATAAATGTAATTACAATATTAACAATATCAATAGTTTATGTAAACATATTCATAAAGTTCATATATTATCTATTAATACAAGAATGCAAACTGTTGGTAATTTCATTGATATGGATAATAAGAAACTTCTCATGATTTCACAATGAAGTATAACAAACTGTTAAGTTATGTATCTAAGAAAGAAGAGTGTAAGCGATTATCTAGTAGAACCTCTGTGAGTCGAACTTCAAGGGAGACGCCAAATAATTAGAGTTTTCAACTTATGGAGGATTTCGACTCATGCGGATTTTGTAAGGAACTATTCAACTTGTAGAGGTTTAGATTCTTTCTAATTTATTTTGAGTTTTCCTCTTTTGACAATGTTTCACAGCACTCATTTTTTGACAATATTATTCGTATAGTATTGTTAAAAAGGTAAAGCCAATTGCAGTAAAACCAAACTACTTCTGATATTTTTGCAATAGACAAAAAGATTTGCTTCGCTAGAGCTCAAAAGAAATCAATAACAATAATAAGAATTTGTTATTTTATTTACTGTATACTCATACATTGTTTTCTAAGAAACAATGACGTGCATTGTCGGCAAATCCTTAAAGTCAGTAACTTATTTTTCTTCAAACTGTAGAGGTAATTAGTTTCAAATGATTGAGTTGTAAAATCAAACATTGCTAATGTTCGAGATACATAGGTCCAATTTTTTTTTTTTTTTTTTTTTTTTTTCGGGTTATGGAGAGCAAATATAAACCAAAATGGCTTGTGGCGATTGACTAATTATTTCGACATATAGAGGGTTGAAATTTCGAGTAATGAAGGCTTTGGGGCTTGAAGGGAACAAAAAAAAAAATTTTCTAGTTTTGGAGGTTTTCGACTTATCAAGGTTCTACTGTATTAGAATTAGGTGAAAATCTACAAGTTGGAGAATCGATGCTTAACACTGTACTAAATTCTCATAACACATTGGTAGCTGGAGTGCACATAGCTATAAATGTAAAACTAATCCTTTACATATTGACCATTGTTCATATGTTCTTCCGAAAAAAAAATTATAGTTTTTTTAAACATTTTCATTTCCTAATTCTAATAAAAGATTAAAAGGTTCTGATAATTTCAATCTAGGACAAACATTTTATATTTTTCTTGGATTAATAATATATTAAGAATTAATTTCTTATTAATTCCTGTAAATATGAATTGCCATTGGATATTACTTATAGCAAATATAAAGTGCAAAATGTTTGAATATTATAATCCATTAGGTAATGCTCCAAATGATGCTTACTTTTAAAAGATATATTAAATTTTGGTAGTCATTGGCAAATAACTTTTCCAAGTTGTCTTCAAAAAGACAATTTTAATAGTTGTGTTTAGATTAATTTTATTTTTTGATGTGCATAATAATCGCTAATGCGAGAATGCAATACTTTTCTATTTAGAGAATATATATAAAATAAACAAGATTTATGAAACTAAAAGTATCCAAATAGTTTTAAATAATCAATAGAAAAGCAAGATATTGTGTTTTGTTTATAGTTATGGATCACCTCTGACGATGACAAGACACAAGAAGCTGACATCTTTTTGTAATGATTTCCATATATGTATCTGTATTTATTAAAGCATTTTTTAAAAATAAATATCTAATTGAAATTTAACTTGTGTCTGTGTATTCTTTTATTAGCATATATAAATTTGTTTCGATATACACAAAAAAAAAAAATGATTGATTGGCATATAAAATTTTTTAATATTTACAGCAATGAAAATTCAAATTTAGCTTGCAATAAATTACATTAATATATTACATGTTTAAGTGGATAAATATGGTTGAAACTACATAATATAATTGCAAATAAAATAAAAACAGTTTTATTGTAGAAGTTCAGAATGCTAATGAAAATTATCTAATTTCTTGTAAAGGGTTTTAAACAGTTTCAGGTAAATTAAATCACTTGAAGTAATATGTACATATAAGAATAAATATATAATTACTCAATTTAAAATTGATGTATTAACATGAATTTATTACATTATGTAGAAGACAAATAAAATATTGTACTTAATAAAATGAAATTGTTTGACTTCAAATTAATAAAGATTATTTTATTTGCAAAATATTTTTTCTGCTATGAAGTTGGGTATTGGGAATCAAATGACTTAAAAGTTAAAAATTGGGTAGTAATTATTTAAATAATTTTATAGAAAAATTTGTTCCATAATTACAAAAATTGCCCATTTAAAACTAACCAGCAAATTGATCAATAAGATATTTAAAGTAGTTCACAAATGTATATAAGTTTATGTGCATATGCCTACCAGGGAGCATTGTGTTCAGAAAATTTAAGGATTCCAGTCCTAAAACCTTAATGTAACACATTCTGAAAATGTTTATTCCTCTCTGAAATAGATATGCTTAAAGAATTCATGAGATTTCTGTAGGCAGTGGTAAAGTGCAACATTTTCTTCTTCCCAAGTGAATTAAGTATAGGAATACCTAGTCATTTCAAAGATTTTATAACAAGTCTTTCACACTTAAACACAAAGGGTGCTGCACCAATCAGAAATTATCGTAACGAAATTGGGCAGGCAAATGCAATCTAAGATTTAGTGCCCTGAATAAATAATTGGAACTCTAGAACACTTGGAAGATTTTTAAAAGAATGAAGTGCAGTTCTAGATCTTAATTGGTTATAGGACTTGATTTCTAATTTTTAAAAATTATTTCAATAGGGGATATGACCAGACATTTTTTTATTTTCAAGGGCAAGAGAAAATGACAAACTCTTACGAGATCAAAACAGTGTAAAACACAAGAAAAAAGCCAATGTCTCATCAGCAAAGTTCTAGCACTCCAATATCTTTTCACCTCGCAGTCCCCGTGCAAAGGAGGGCATTCTGTTATATGCTGCCTGCCCATGATCTTGCCTTTCCCACAGAGCGGGCAATTTGGGTTATCAAAAATGCCAATGCAGTGCAGATGGCCTACAGCAAGTCTAAATCTCACGAGGTTCTTCTGAAATAAGTCTTATTTGATTTTTGATATAAAGATTCATAGAATGAAAAGAGTTGCAAGTATTTGACAGTGGACTATCAGTGTGCCCTTCTTAGCCAGCAAATTTGCCTGATCATTACCTAAGATGTCACAGTGTCCAGGGATCCACTGAAGGGCAATGTGTCGTCCCTCTACCTTCAATCTTTCAAGAAGACCTCGATATTCGAGGAGGGTACTTCATATGACCCGATAGCCGGAATGGCAGCCCCTGAGTCCGACATCAAAACCACCTTGCTGTAAAGGTGTTTGGGGATAAGTTGCTGCCCATCCACACACATAGCTATTAGCATAGAAAGAAAAAAATGGAAGAATATATCACCGATCCGATATTTGGTGAATCAATCAAGGAGGCATCTGCATAAATATGTAACCATTCAGATTCGGGGTGGCGAATATGGATGGTCTCAAGGGCTAGGATCTTCAAGTTCTCCAGTGGTAACTGACTCTTAAGAGTTGGTTGAGCAAGATTCAGATTAGTAGTTATCTCGACATTGTTCAAGAAATTTGGAGTTTCAAAAATCTCTGAACATTTACCTCGTCAATTTCCAGATCTGTCCTTAAGTCTGCCTCTCTTACGAGTTCGTACACAATAAGAAGTATATGTTACCATTTAAAAGAAAACATGCAATATTTTTTAAATGAATGGTTAAACAATGCCAACATATAGCTTTAAGAAGGTAGCTCTTAACTGAGAGAGATTTCAGTACATGTGTTATAGCATCTGTTACATTATCAATGATCCGACATTTAACAAATAACAGTGAAAATCTGAAGTTATGGTTTGGGGAACCATTTCATTTGATAATGGGATCTTTCGGTTGTCATCTGGGACCCTCCCTAGGCACGGAGCCCTGCTAACTTTATTCTACTCCTCCTTACGTTGCATTTTTTTTTCAGGGATTACATTTCGACAGGATAATTTACAGTCACCCAAGGCAATAATTTCTACTGAATGCTTTCTTCTTGTCAAACATTTACAGGGTCTGCGTGAACAGCAGAATATTCCAAAATACATCAGATAGGGCTGATCTAGTTGGAAATCACGTAGTTTGACATCCGACAACTCTATGATTCAACGCCTTATCGTTTGGTTCCCTAGTTGTAGTTGTATCGCCTAAATAAAAATTAATTTTTTTTAAAAATTTTCTGCTTCATTAGCGAGATCAGAGTTTAACACTTTCAGAAATAGTGTATATCATTTCGAAGAGTCCTAGTTTCTATTTTCGCCTAATCTTATTTTCCGAAAGATCATTTATTATCATTATCCATACAAGATATGAAAACAAGCATCAATTGCAAGTAATGATAGCATGAAACCAATTGTACTACACATTTTGATAACATTATAGGTACACTCATGGAAACATTATTCCGCAGCAAAAGTTTTTCTTAAGAGTATTGAAATAAATGTGTTTAATATTAACAACAGCTTGCAGTTGAAGGTTTTTGTATCCGTATGTCGAACGTCAGAAAAAATATGGAAACTGTAAAAAAAAGAGTAACAGCTTACAATTTGGGAATGATGTGGGTGAGAAGAAGTCTGATTGGGCTGTGTGATGCTCTCCGGTCATATGAGACCGGGACCTACGAGTTAAAGTGGATTCCGAACCACTACAAACATCCATGGCACCTCCGGGATTTGAACCCGAAACCTGTGGTACCGAGCACTAGCCACTCGGCCCCGACTAGGATCATATGAGGAAATCTTGGAAATGCAAGCATACAGAGGTAGTGACTAGATAATTTAACATTTTTGCACATGTTCGCCTACTTCTGGATGCCAAGTGCACTGATGCAACTTTTGCCCTGTGTGATAATATTCAAACTCACTGGGTCACATTTCTTTCCCTTTTTTAATAATATTTAAAGAAATGATGAAATATGTATTAAGAAATAAATTAAGCTAATACTAATTAGACTTTTAATAAATAAAGTTTTTGTTAGCACAATGTTTGAGTCAAAATTACTAATTTCTGTGCATACATCTACTACAATATATTAATAAAAAGAAAAGAAAAACAGGAATTAAATTATAATAGTTTCAAAATATCTTTCAAATGGTAGAATTGACAACAATTTATGTTGTTTCACTACATATGCTTCCCCATTATTTTAATAATATTTTTAAGTGTTCTTTACACCTGGTATTTTGTTATTAAACTGATTTTTTCAACAGATCCAGGTTTTTAATCACATTCAGATATGAAGATTTAGCAGTAGTGTGCAAATGCATTTTAAAATTACACAACCACCATAACTTTTAGCTAAAACATTCTACATTATTATTATCGAAACCTAAAGAATCTAAATTCTAAGTTGCAAATTATTCTTCACTTGACTTGAATGTATTTATAGAAGTCACGAGGCTTCTAAAAATTTTTTTTACAATGTATTTTTCTAGTTATGTGATTTTTAGGTACATGTGTGTGCATTTTAATAAAAACTGAGCAATTTTTTTCTTTTACATTTAACCTACTTTTGTGCTATCTTAAAAAAAAATTGATAAAATTATATTAAAAAGTAGATATGAGGTAAAGAATTTAGATCATATTAATGTAACATGTTTTAAAAAAATTCTTCTCTCACATAGGATCATCCATTATAATGAATTTGACAAAATATTTTGAGGGGTTTTTTTAGATAGAAAAATGACATACTTTAAACTTAATTTGCTTATATGTGTACAGCTATTTAAAATAACTGCAAGCAATTTTTCATGTTTTAATTTTAAGGAAAAATTTTAATAAAAATTAAATTGAATATAACATCTAATTTACTATGTTTTTCTCTTGTAGAATATGCAAAGAAATTTAAAAAAAATTTATATCTATTTTTTTATAACTAAAATGTTAATATTAAAATTTGAAATCCATATTTCCTCATTTCTTTTCCAGAAAACTAATAATTTCTATAAATACACTTTTTCCCGCTGTAAGATAGATTACCTAGAAATTAAGCATGCCAAATTTCAACCTTAGAATAACTCAACCAAATCATCATTAATTTTTTAATTAGATAGTTCTTTTACAATCTTAATTTTTTTCTATAAACTTTTTGTATTTTTTACTTTAAGCATCAAAACTTTTTTTTGCTAAGGACATAACACGTCTTTTCCAAAGATATCCACCTATAATAACTGACTTTAAAACGATTAAGTTGAAGTTTGAATGCATTAAGAATCAAATTCAATTTATATTTAAATTATTAGCATTGAATTAACTTATATTTTATTTTTTTCAAATTGATTGCTAATGGCATTTATTATGACATATGTGTTCATTTATTTTATTCAATAAAATAATTTTGATGTTATATGAAGAAATGCTTTTTTCTCTTTTCCTGAAAGTCACGAACATGAGAAATGACAGAAGAATATGTTACAGATGTATAAATCCACTAACTTAAATAAAAAATATTTTATTACAATAACATTTATTGATATATTATTAATAATTTTCACATCTTTATGAAAAAACAAATGAAAACTAATCAACATAATTGTTTACAATTACATTTGAACTGCAAACATAATGATTCTGTGAATAAACTGAACTAAGGTATGTTTCTTATTAGACTTTTATTAATTTTACTTACAATGAAAACATATATTTTTATAGCATTTTATTAACCATCACTATGTATATTATATTACAGATTTTTTTCCTTTAAATTCTATATATATTTTGCAAATAAAACTGCCTTTTGTCGAAGTATCTTCAAATGAAATGAATTCACAAACAACAGTGATCAAAATATATTCATAATCGAAAAAAGTATATTTAACATGCATTTCAAGACAATAATTTAAAACATAAGCACTATTATAAACATACAGATTTATGCTAATTATTATGTTATCTTAATGTTAATTCATTTATGTTAATCATCATTAATATTCCATAAGCAATATAAATTATACATCATTCAGTTATCTATAATAAAATATATAAAAAAACATCTAAAAAATATAAATAGTAGATAAAATTGAATTGAAATAAACATCCTCAATAGAATTCGTATCAAAATATTTTGGGTTAGTGAAAAAAAATTTTTGGAAAACTCAGATGAAGTAAAAAGTTCAATAATGAATTATATAAAGAAAATATTATTTTAATAAATAAAAATTAATGAATTACATTTAATTATTATTAAATCTTCAAATACAATTAAATAGGAATTAGATAATGGATAACAGAAAGTAGATGAACCTGCCACGATTATTGGCAGGGATTACAAAACTATCAGAACAATTATTGGAGAATCTTTAATATAAAAATTTTTTATGAAAAGTTTACCCCCACTGAGCTTTCAAGTCGTTAGAAGGATACTTACTGAGAAAAAGAATGAATATAGTAGCAAATTTTTATCAGCACACAAAACCTATTATGTACATTAATATTATTATCATATTTCTGAAAAGAATATTAATTAAATAAATTTAATTTATTATAAAAATTTTAGACTGTTCAAAAGATAGAAAAATTAATTAAAACCAGTAAGTATTTTTTACAAAGCTCAGGCAAAATATATATATATTTTATATAAACTGCTATCGCAATAATTCATAAATTAACTAATATTTTAAGGAATAAAAAACTACAAATCAATAAGGTAAAATTATTAATCATTTATTGAATTAATCCAAAAAATTGCAACAAATTACACCGAACTATATCAGTAATAGACGTAAATAATATTTGTTTACTAATACTAGACGCATTGAATTGTGGGAAAGAATGAGTTGCGGGAGAGAATGAGGAATCATGGGAAAAAAGTGAACAGGAGTGTAGTCCGTTTCTGCAAAGCGCCTCGTCCTCATACAAAGTACCCCACGCTTTTAGAACAGTGACATTCATTTTCTCGTCAGTCATTTTATTCTTATGTTAACAATTATTTTTTACTTTTTTGTTTGATTAACTCTAAAAGCGTGTTTTTTTAGTTTTTTTAAACTATTAATTTATTTTCTCTAGTATTGGATGAAATTGTGGTAAAGCAGCATCAAAGAACGTAAATATAAAAGCACATACTTGAATATGATCCAATCAAAACAGATTTGAATTTGGGGGATGTTTTGAATAACTCGCAGGTAATAATTATTAATTTTTTTTTTAATCTCAAACAACCTATCAAGTTACATCAATTTTTTTAGTTTCCGTTTATTTTTTTGTACTCTTGTTAAGTACAATTAGCATCTTAATAGTATTTAACTGAATAATCTTTGTTATATAAAATGTTTTTTTATCTGTTAATGTATTTACAAATGTTAATAGCATTATTAGTTATGTTTAGTAGCATTTAAATCTCCTTTTATGTTATAATTTGTATTTACTGGATTATCGTAATGAATATTAAAGGTACTTAATATTTAGTATATAAAATATATTGATATTATTTTATATAATTTACTAGCACAATAAACATTTAAAATTTTGTATTCTGTGAAAAAATCCAATCTTTTATCAATTCTTATTATTGAATAATTTTATGCTTTTATATAACTCAAATATAACAGTTGGATTCCTTACCAAAAATAAAAATTATTATTTTCTAAATTATTTAAAAGTAAGCCACAAATAAGTGCTGTTGATATGTATGTGTATTATTTTTTATTCTAGTCGAGGATATTTAAAAATGTTTAATGTTTTCAATTTCTGTAGTAACGGGCTGTTATGAGTTTGCAGATAGTTTTGGCCGCTTTATAAATGAAGCTCTAACCTCAAGCAACATATTTTTTATTAATTGAATTATTTAGGAAATGCATCAATTTTTCAGTGTAACTGTGATTTTATTAGTTATTATCATTCATTCCATTCTTATTTCATTTTAAATCTTTACTTGCATCTAATTGTGAGATATTATGTAAAAAGAATTATTTTGCATATCCTAATTTGTATTAAAAAAATTACAAGTTTTAGATATACTTTTATAGTAGCACTTTCTTCATTAGTAGAGTTTAATGTTGTAAAAGCAAAAAAAAATTATACAGGATAATGTAATACAAGCAAAATAACAATCTCTTAAATAAATAATATTTCAGTATACTGATTTATATTTTAACTATTTATAATTAACTATAATTGTGTTTGTAAATTGTTTATTTCTATTTTTTATAATTTTTTTTCTTCATATATCTTATTGTTTATTGTCTTTGTTAGTTTATAGGTGTATTGTCTTATTATTTGTTTACATGTTGCTGCTGAAATATGAGTGGTAGTGCAAGTAGCAAAGCTCCTGTAAGATCCAGACTGGTAAAGATTTAACATATAATTTTTGTTTATTTTATAAAAATTATTACATAAAAAGGAATCTAATATTAAATAATCTAAAAATAATTTGAATTCTTAAAGTTTGTTTATTAACATTGCAGAAAAAAATGTATTTTAGTTTTTAGACCAATGTTTAATAAACATTAGTATAAGCTATGGATGGCTAGGTGTACTGCCTTTGGAAGTTACATTTCAAAAGTAATATTTAAAAAATCCATTTATATGCTACTTGAAAAAAAACATTGTTTTATCTTATTAACATCTAACTGAACTTATGAACAAGAGATCAACCGAACTTTCTGCGGCTAACAGCCTAGATCAGTGGTTTTTAATGGGAGAAGATTTCTAGGTGCGTCTTGTGGTATTCCATAGAGATGTGTCCAGTATAAAAATTAATAAAGTATTCTTTTTCTTGTCACTTTTCATGTTAAGATGGCTTTCATTATAAACAATTAACCTTGCTGATTGCTTTTTTTTTTCTTCTTTTATTCACCTTAAAGTGCCAAACAACTATAATGCATGTTAGAAGCATCGTCATCTATCCAATTTTCAGAGTTGAAAAATGTAGCCTATGAGATGCTTCCACCTGTAAGTAGTACTCTGTGAAGTAGATCATTTAACTGTAATTAAAAACGAAGTAGTAGTATATCCACTGATCATGGATTGAGGGTTAAATATTAGGAGTTGTCTCTTAAAACCTTTTGCATTCCTATAAAAGGATGAGTGTTAATACCTAAAAAAGCTTCAAAAAATTTTATTACAATTTTCAACATCGTATTTAAGAGAATTAGGATTTTCTTCTTTCACCACAATTAAGTGTATAAAGAGAGAAAATCTTCAATGCATTGAGGAGAAAATGAGTTTGCCTTTCAAATATGCCATTGTATAAGATTAAAAAATTGTTAAGACACATCAAGCTCATGCTTCTCAGAAACATTAGAATAAATAAACTTGGAAGTATTTTTCATTTAATTTTTATATTGCTTAATTTTTTTGGAAATATTTGACTTAATTATTCTAACATACTTCTCAAAAATTTGAATATAATGCACCTACAGTTATTTGTAGATGCACCCCGACTTTAAAAAGTTTGTGAATCACTGGCCTAGATGGCTAATATTCGGAAAGTACTCGCAAGCAAATCTTAATTTTTAAACATTTTTATTTTCATGTTTTAAAATAATTTTGTAATAAGAAAAATGAAATAAAATATTTTTGAACCTTGAGGAGTTTTAGTTAACCATATTTTAGTTGTAAAAGAACTGTGCTACTGGTCTGGAAGAGCTATGCCAAGCCATTCCTGTTATATAAATAATAATATTTCTCTGAAAAAACAGGCCGTTTTATTTTAAAACTATATAATGTATAGAAATTTTTTTAATTTAATATACTTTATTTATTAAAAAAGGCTTAATTATGATCATTTTAAAGTAAATTTTAATTTTTGGTATTAATTATATCAATATAAGGAAATTCATATTTTTATGCACTTGTTATAATCACTTGCATATATCATTAATATTAAAGTATTCTGATTTGTTTTACAAAAAGTTATACGGAAATGAAAGAAACAATCTTAAACTTTATAATTATGATTTTAAATGCGTAACAGGGATATGTAAAGCTGGTGTGTATGATACCTAATTTCTGACTTTTAAGAATTCTCTTTTAAATTTATGGATTTCCACCAATTGTGCTTCAAAAATTTTAAAGCTATGCATTCCCAAAACATACACTATCAATTCCAAATATTTCCTGTGCATCTATCTTTAACAAAAAAGATTTTTCTCCCCTGAAATTAATATGTTTAAAAAAAATTTGCATGACTTTTGTAGACAATGATAAAATACAACATATTTAGAAGAGCATATGCTGCTTTCTCTAGATATTTTTTGTAATTTTATTGGAAAGGTAAAAGGTAGAATATGTAAACAGAAAGAAAAAAATATACATAGTTTAGATATACACTCATTCTTGGTTTACAATGTTTTGATATAATGGCAAGCAATTTGTTTAATTACATCACTTAAAAGGGAAATTAAAAACTACTTTTAAAGTTCTTTTTCCTAGTGATGAATTTCTGCATTTCTTATTTTTTGAATTTGTCATGCTGTTGAAAATTGACTTAAGGTTATTTCCAATAATCAATATTACAGCTTTAAGGTACAAAAATTATATCAATTCCCAAACGGGTTTAGTACACTTTTCCCATTGGATAAGAGTTCTTCAGATTATGAAAAATAAAGATGTTAATCAAACTTTTTTTAAGTATCCAAATAATAAATAGCTGCGTTTAATTTTAATTGTCCATTTAATTAGTGGTTTTGTCTTGCTATCTTTTTGTAATGAATTAATGAATTTTATTTTAATGTTTTATGTTACTTCTAATATTTTATGTAGTATATGAAAAATATGCTTAATTGTTTTTCCTCTATTTTTACCAATACTTTCCTTTATTAAAATCAAGTATTCACTAGCAATGATGTTGAAGTTTTAATGATTAAAATTTTAAAAAATTGATGGGTAGATAATGTTAAAAAAAAAAAAAAATTTCATTTTGTTTGAAAATTATTCATTATATGCATTTTGTATTTTTTTTATCGTATATTCTTTTTTCTTTCAGCTGCATGAAAGTACTCTGGAACTCATTGAGGAAGATAAAGAAACTTCTTCAAATAAGGAAAACTTTTCTGGAGAAATTATTCCAATGTAAATATTTTTTATTTAATTTATTTTTATTATTTTATTTTATTTTTCAAATATTAATATAAATTTAAAGGTATTAATGAGGGAAACAAAAGCATTATTAAGTTTACTTTTCTGTGTATGAATAAGTGATGCTATTGTAGTAAGTGTGGCATACTGATTATATATATAATTAAAAATTATTGTGCATCATTAAAATATTCTTAAGGAAAGTAAAAATTTTTCATATAATAATGTATATTTTTCTTCTTAATGTATGGATTTTATGTTGGAAACAAATTTCAGAATGTTTGCTGAAAATATGTAAATTGATTGTGGGATCTGCATCATATTTGAAGGAAGTATAGTTTCACAATTATTGTAAAACTGATTACAATGACTCCATAGATATTAAACAAGAAAAATTTCATTTCAAATTTATTGCTATTGTGAAAGAAAAGGTAAATTTACAGCAATCCTTCTTTATGTTGAAACAATATCTAATTGCAGTACTTAATAAGTGTCTATTGTTATTATGTATTGTGCAATAAATTTGTTGATAATTTATTGAAAATATTTTTAATTTTAGGAGAAAATTCATGCTGAGCGATTTTGACATTGGAAGACCTTTAGGGAAAGGACAATTTGGGAGGGTTTACCTTGCTAGAGAGAAAAAAACTGGTTTTATTGTTGCATTAAAAGTACATTTTTTAATGTTAATAATTGTTTATGTATTTTGCAAATTTTAAAGTTATTTTTTAATTAAAATGTAATATTTCTATGGTATATACAATGTCTAATTGTCTTTTATAAATTGTAGAACTATTGATATGTAGTGAATTAATAAATTGTTTTGTATAAATAGAGGAACAACGAGCATAATATTTCATAGCATCTCAAAGAGCATAATATTTTAGTATATTATATGAAATGCTAATGTATTTTAAGTATCCAGTAAGTCAATTGTGATTTATAATAAGCTAAAGTTATTAACTGTGCACTATATTATTATTTTAAGAAATAGAAAATATTCTTTGATTTAAAAAGTTTTTAAATGTGAATTATTTCCTTATTTAAACATAAAAGGGTTAAATACTATTTACGTACATTAAATCAGTAATAGATTGACTTAATCGTCAAGAACCACTGACACTGCCTATTGAAAATAACTTGTGTAATATATAAAGATTTTCAAAAAGAGAGAACTTTTCATAAATTTAGAAATCAAAATAGAGTAAATGATAGAATTTGAATTTTTAAATTAATCTTCATATGAACTTATTTTAATATTATAATGAGTGTTTTGGAGCTAAAAGTTTTGTTTAATTATTTAATGTAATTTATATATTTGTTTTTAGATTCTATTTAAATCGCAAATTTTAAAAAATGGTGTAGAGCATCAAATCAGAAGAGAAATTGAAATCCAAACACATTTAAGGTATGATGTTTATTTTATTTTTTTTAAAAAATTATGATTTATTTTTTTATAAATTTATGTATTTGAAATATTTTTCTTTATCTTTACATTTTTGTTAGGTTTTATTTCTGATCTATCAAATAACTGTGTTTTTATGATTTAATTTAGATATTAATTTCTGAAAACATATTTGATCATCAATAAACCTTTAGTGTCTTGATCCTTCCTTCCCATTTCCCTTAATAACACTATTAACTGAAAATATTACTTTTTCTGAATTTGAAGTTATTTATATTTGAATTTCATTGCCAGATAATTTACTTTGTATTTCATATAAAATGAAAACGCTGTATGACAAGATTTAATTTGTATGTCCTTTTTTAATTTGTTGCATAATAAATTAATGTTGCATAAAAAATTATTTTATGGGAAAAATCGAATAACAATGTTTCATCATCATGATTGGCGCAACACCCTATGGTGGGTCAAGGCCGTCTGCCTATGGCAGAATTCGAAACATGGGATGCCTTCTCTTTTTACAGGATAGGGTTGTCAGCCCTGTGCCCAATGCTCTACAACCATGTTAGACTAGGACGTACAGTTTAAAGTGGATTCCAAATCACTACAAACATCCATGGCACCGCCGGGATTTGAACCCGAAACTTGTGGTACCAAGCACCAGAGCACTAACCACTTGGCCATTCAGGCCTCTAACAATGTTTCACCATTTAAAATTATCACTTATAATTATTAGAATTAATTAGCTTATTATATGTGAAATATATAAAGAGCTTTTTAAAGTTGCCATTTAAATATCTTAATTTCAAATCTTTTTACAATTTTCCTTTAAATTAGGCATCCTAATGTTTTATGTATGTATGCTTACTTCTATGATGATGAAAAGATTTACTTTATTCTTGAATTTGCTGCTCGTGGTGAGTTGTATAAAGCACTCCAAAAGCACCATCATTTTGATGAACGAACTGCAGCTACAGTAAGCATTATTTTTTCAATGCTCTGTTTATACTTTTTCTTTATCTGTAACTTTAAAGTCTCTAGAAGGGCATGAGGGAGACTTTCATACTATGCCATGCCATCGGCATTTGTAAAACAATGTGTTGGCATAAATTCAAAATGCTTGTACTTTTCTCGGTTATGGTAGTTTAATTCAGTGTTACCCAAAGAGCCTGTTATACCTTCATAAATGAGAAGTTTTTTTTAAAAAAAATACCTCCTGGTGCAAATCTGAAGTATTTTCTAAAAAAGAGGGGGGGGGGGGAGGTCTTAAAGGCCTCTTATATGTGTAGAAAATTAGGAAAATGCATGCAACACATCGGTGATGAAACATGCAATTAAAAGACGATCTGACACAGGCTAATTAAAAATGGAGACCAAATTCATGACCTTAATTCCTAAACTATAGCTCAACCCCATGTCAATGTTCTAACTTTCAAGCAGTGAAATATGTCAAATGAATTTCAAGACATAAATTTATGTACCCACAAAACTTAATAACTGATATGATATGTGCAATATAAATTTGTAAAGCTTTTATTTATGTAATTCGGAAAAAGTATACAGTGTCAACTAATTGAAATACTGCAGGAAATTAATAGTGTCAATTGTTTAAAAGAATCGTATATATTTCTGTATGTTTTAAAAACAATTGAAATGTTTAATAAGAATGTTGGTAGCAAGTTTATTTCAAATTATTACAAAGAATAGGATTTTTTAAATAATTTTGATTTTAATTATACATACAAGATACAATTATAAACAGTCATTCTCTGTTAAACTTCCAACCTTATACTTTGCCATAATTGAATTGCATATCTTCTGAATATAATATTCACTCCACAAGATTATTCATCTTTGTGTATCAACTGATTGCCACTGATTTTGTAGCACAATATTATTTAATATAAAAAATTATCTATTCTCAAGCTGCTATAAAAGGGCATTCAAGCTTGAATTTTTTTTTTATTATTTATACCTTCATCTTCAAAGTTATTGAATAGTTAAATGTTATTGGGTAGTAAAGCATGCCTGACTCATGAAAAAAAAAGATTCACTTTAGACGTAAGGAAGCAGAATAAGTATCATATTGTAATATTGGTAAATAAAGTACAAGAAGTTGGGGGTAATATCAAATCAATTATTACATAGCAATTTTTTTGTGATTTTTATGATAGAATATAATGTTATATTTGACTTTAAAATTATTTTTAAATAATATTTTGTATTAGAATGAACATTAATATATATATTTTTTTAGTACATGGCTCAGTTAGCAGCAGCATTCATATACTGTCATGCGAAGAAAGTGATCCATCGAGATATCAAACCTGAAAATTTATTGCTGAGTTTGACTGGCGATATAAAGATTGCTGACTTCGGTTGGTCTGTTCATGCTCCATCTTTAAAACGTAAAACAATGTGTGGAACACTGGATTATTTACCTCCTGAAATGCTAGATCGCAAGACATATGACTCTACAGTAGACCTATGGTGTCTCGGAATCCTGTGTTATGAATTTCTTGTAGGAAATCCACCTTTTGAATCGGAAACAGCTAAAGAAACATATTCTAGAATACGAAAAGTTCAAGTGGAATTCCCTGAGCATCTTTCTGATTTGGCTAAAGATTTCATATTGAAAGTAATTAGCTTTAGTCTATGACATTGCATTTTAATGTGTGTAAGTTAATAAAGTTGATCAGAAATATTGTAGCATATTTATTGATATTATTATATAATTACATCAATCCACTTTAGTAAACATAATTTGCACAGTAGATTGTTTAAAAGGTGATAACATTCTTTTCTCCTCTTTTATAGTAATATGAAATGTTTGTTTCACCCTTTATATGCATAACATTTTTTTTTTCTTCCCTTCTATAGTCATATGCAATGCTGTATGAACCTAATAATACTATATTATCCAAATATTTTTCATTTTTCTCTGATCATATATACACATGCAATATAGTAATTTAAATATGAATTAAAAATATTTCTTAAAAATTTTTATATCTATATGTTATCTAGAATTTTTATGGTGATCACATGGAATTAATTAAATTTCATGATCCTATTCAATAACTTTTTCTTTATTAATTTAAAAGTATTTCTTTTTAATTAAGTTAATTTTATTTTATAGCTTCAAATCATCAGTAAGAAAATTTTTATCTTGTAGGAAATTAATACAAATTTTTTTTCAGTAAACTATATTTTAGATAAAAATATAAATTCTACTTTTTGAAACATGAATTAAATACGTTCTGGTTTTGTTATAGTCTCAGTAAAATTATTGCATATATAATTATTTTAATTTCTTTTAATCACATAAGATTAATTAAAAAATATATAATAACTTATTTTATTTTGTATAAATTATTGAAAAATATTGTATATATAATTGTTTTTATTTTATAATTATGTATTTCATAATTATTTTTCAAATTAGTAATAATTACAAATTCTTGAAATTTTGTAATTAAAATTTTTTTTTTCCATTCTTTTTCCTTTTAGTTGCTACAGAAAAATCCAAGTGATAGAATGTCCTTACAAGAAATGCTTGAACATCCTTGGATTGAAAAAAATGCCAAAACTCGATCTAAATAAAGAATTTGTACATTTTATATAATTGTATTTGATTCTGCTTTTGGTTCCTATAAAATTAATTGAAAATGTTCTATAACTAAATTATATTCTGAATATCTAAGATTATATATATATATATATATATATATAGTTTGAAAAACAAATGTTAAAAGAAAATCATTGTAAATTTTTAATGTATATTTTTTAAGTATTTTATTTTGTATATGAGCTTTTAGCAATTTGTAAATGTATATTTCTATTTTTGAAAATTTTTATTAAAAATATATGAATTATAAAGCATTTTGTGAATTCAGTTTAAAAGCATACAAAGGCTATGAGATAATACACTTTTTGGTAGTTAGATTATCCCTTGTTACTAATCATTTTATTACTCCAGTATTTTTAATTTACAAATATAAAAACTGTTTTAAAAAACTCATTTTTAATCTCATTTTCAACAGTTGCTTTGTAATAATTATTCTAATAAAAAATTTTAATTAGTCATTGATAAAGCTGCAAAATATGAGTGTTAATATAATTATATATATCTATGCATTAATTAATAAAAAATTAGATAAAAAAAAATTTTTTTAAATAAAAGATAAAAAATTTAATTTTTTAAGATGTATAGGAAGTTGAACTTAATTAAAACTGAGAAAATATAATTATTAAACCTTGAATGCTTCATAATTTTTTGTTAGCCTGTTGACCAATTGGCTAGCATCTTACTGGACAAAGGTGTCGTGGAAGATGAGTGAACTAGAAACAAATGATTGAGATAATCTTTATACAGCTCATCTCTGATTTTTTAATCAGTACAGTTGAAATATGTGAAGTCGATCTATATGATATATGGAACACAATGGACAACTTGATGACACTTTAATGAAATGCATTTTAATCCCTTTACTTTTGAAGAATCGGATTGGAAGGAATACGATTAGGATGAATCGGGTTTATTCCCTAAGGAATAGATTCATTTCCTAGAATTGTCAATTTTATATTAATCAAACTATCAAGTTCAATTTTGAATCAAATTGTGACCAAATTAAAAGATTTAAAAAAAATTCTGGTTTCAAATCTTTTATTTCTTATAATAGTTCTCCTCAGGGGTGCATCATTAAATGTGTACGAATGTCATGATCCTGAGGCAGCCCAATGATCTTTCATCCTTTTTACTTTCATTGTTGAGACTACAGACCTCATCATTTTTGTAATGGCTTGTTGTGATTTTTCATCATCAAGTACATTATGTACTCATTTCATTATACTTTTTCTCCTTTTAATTTATTGGTAATGTTATTCATTATTTATCCCTTCTTAAATTCATTCTGATGTCCTGGTTAGAGGTCCATGGCATCTCTAAAAAAGTGAAGCTATAAAATAATAATTGCTTCATATACAATTTGGTATACGACCGGGGGAAAAAAATGCCACAACCTGCATTTTTATTTCATTTTCTTAAATGTTTTATAGCAAATTTGTTGATAGTATCTACACAATTTAATTTTTTAAATTCTTTTGGATTAGATTGTTAAAAATTACTAGAAAACTAATTCTAGATGATAAGTGATTTTTTTTATTATCTTATTTTGAGAAAAAAATTTCTAGATGTGATAAAGTTAATATAATTTTAAAATATTAACATATTTTGGGGACAATTTTAAAATGTTATTTTTTCAACAAATATTTGTAATATTGTTGAAAAGACAAAATTCTATGCTCTTTGTTTATCCTAGAAGATAAAATTCTATGGCAAATTTTGATTTTATTCAACAAATATGTTCAACCAATATCTATTATATATAATTCCCGTGTCACGATGTTTGTTCGCGATGAACTCCGAAACTAACCATCCGATTTTAACTTTTTTTTTTAAAAAATGTGTGTTTTGTTCCAACTTGAGAAATAGGATAGTTTTTGTTCAGATTTTTTTTTGTATTTAAATGCAAAATCGGTTAAAATCTAGCATTGAGTAAGGCGCCAAACTTGCAACCCTGAATTTTTGCCAATTTCTTTAGGGTGGCAATACTGCAATTAGAGGAATTCGTAGCTTCATTTTTCGAACAATATAATGACTATTTTTAGACGGCGCCGTGACTCGATGCCTGTACTACATAACCGTAAAATTCTCATGTTCTGAATATTATTGTTTTATGTACTACTTTAAATTTTGTGAAAATTATATTGTATGAAATTTATATTATTTCTATGCGAAATAAATCAAATGTATGTAAGTATTACTTGATTTGATTATCAATATTTTTTTTATTTTCTAAGTTTGAATTTGAATTGGAATAAAATATATTGAATGAAAAGTTGTGAATCAAAACATTGAACTTTTCTATGCTTAAAGTTTGTCAACATGTGTTGTATTTGATTAAGAATTCTAAAATGAAATGTGATCTTACAAGATAATATAATATAGACAATATAATTTTAAAGAAAGATGATGAATTTTAAGGATTTTTTGAAAAGTGTGAAAATGAAATAAACTCTGCAATTATTTGATATAATGATAACATTAAAATTTTATAAAAGGTATTATAATAGTTGCAAGTTGAAAATCAAGGATATTTTATTTTAAAAACTTTTGTTATTTGAAAAACAAAGAATTTGAGTTATAAATTTGAGTGTTTTAAATATTGTCGAAGAAAAATTGATAAATGGTACTTTTAAGTTGGAAGTTATTTAAAGGAAACAAAACAAATAAATAAGTGTTTATATTAATAAAGGAGAATTTAAAGCTCAATAACATTTTTATGTATGTACATTTGTTTTTATTTACATTTAAAAGTTGGTTTTAATTATTTATTTGAATTTTTATGCATTTTGTATTCATTCAAAACATCATACCATTATTTATATTCTAAATGCTTTGAAACTTCATGTAAAAGTTTTTTTTAAATGTATGAAAGGAATAGAACATGGAAATTAACCTAAATTCATAAATTATTTTTATTTTAGTTTTTAAACTAAGAATTTTTGTAAATTTGTAAAAAAAAAGTTTGTGTCGACAAACTTTAAAAATACAAAAATTTATAAATAATTAAGATATAAATTTGAAAACAGTATATTACCTGCATAAGCATATTCCCAGTATAAAAATACTTGCAAAGGAAAAAACTATTCATGTTTTATTCATTTATTTATTTTTGAATTATCAAGTTTTGCAACAATATCACATTTTTGCGATGTTTATCCGTATTTTAAAGAATAAATTGTATAAAAAATAGTTAAAGTTGATAGTTTTATGTGAAATTCAAAGGTTTTGAATATATTTAATCAAAACACTTGCAAGAAGGCTAAATATTTTAAATTCAGGTCATTTCATATTAAAAAGCCTTTGCAAATAGCAGGAAGTTGTAAAAAAAAAAAAATGTCGAGCAAATTTTAACTTTTTCAAAACAAAGCTCAGAAAATATTTACAGCTTTAAGGAATTTTTTTTAATAAATAAGACTATGAACTTGATAATTCAATGGCATTTTAATATATTTACAACATTTTTAAAAGTAATATATCTAATTAAAAGTTGTTTTTAGCTTTTTCTCAGAATGAATTTTTATGCTTTTTGTTTTCATATGAAACACCATAACACAAGTAATTTTGATCCAAATGCTACAAAACTTTGTATTTATGTTTTTCATAAATATTTACAGGGAATAGACCTCTGAAATGATTATAGCTATATAAATAATTTTTATTTTAATTGTTAAACTTGGAATTACATGCAAATTTTGGAAGAATTTTGTGTCGACAGTATTTAAACTAGCACAAAATAATAAAGATATAAATTTACCAGAGGTCTATTCACTGTAAAATGTTAGTACAAACAAATACAAACTTAGAAATTTAAAAAATTTTGATTTGATTTCAGGTTTTGTAACAGTATCAATTTTTGGCCATTTTTACCCTTATTTTAGCTTATAAAAATTTAAAAAAAATAATAATGAAATTTTTTTATGGGAAATCATTAGTTTTTAGATACATTCAATCCAAAAATGTGTACAAAGATAAAAAATTTCAAAAAAATTCCTTCGAAGGTGTTCGTGTACCTTAAACGATCGTTTGCATTTGTATTTTATTGTGAATTTTTTTTTAAGTCTTTTCTTATTATATCCTGATTTTATTTTAATTGTATTGTATTTTTTCAATTATCACTTTCAGTAAAAGACCACCAAAAAAATCTAACCTCAGAATCCGTGTTTCTCCCATGGGCAACTATATGTTGTAATTATATATATCTATGCATTAATTAATAAAAAATTTAATTTTTTAAGATGTATAGGAAGTTGAACTTAATTAAAACTAAGAAAATATAATTATTAAACCTTGCATGCTTCATAATTTTTTGTTAGCCTGTTGACCAATTGGCTAGCATCTTACTGGACAAAGGTGTCGTGGAAGATGAGTGAACTAGAAACAAATGATTGAGATAATCTTTATACAGCTCATCTCTGATTTTTAATCAGTACAGTTGAAATATGTGAAGTCGATCTATATGATATATGGAACACAATGGACAACTTGATGACACTTTAATGAAATGCATTTTAATCCCTTTACTTTTGAAGAATCGGATTGGAAGGAATACGATTAGGATGAATCGGATTTATTCCCTAAGGAATCGATTCATTTCCTAAAATTGTCAATTTTATATTAATCAAACTATCAAGTTCAATTTTGAATCAAACTGTGACCAAATTAAAAGATTTAAAAAAAATTCTGGTTTCAAATCTTTTATTTCTTATAATAGTTCTCCTCAGGGGTGCATCATTAAATGTGTACGAATGTCATGACCCTGAGGCAGCCCAATGATCTTTCATTCTTTTTACTTTCATTGTCGTGACTCATCATTTTTGTAATGGCTTGTTGCGATTTTTCATCATCAAGTACATTATGTACTCATTTCATTATACTTTTTCTCCTTTTAATTTATTGGTAATGTTATTCATTATTTATCCCTTCTTAAATTCATTCTGATGTCCTGGTTAGAGGTCCATGGCATCTCTAAAAAAGTGAAGCTATAAAATAAAAATAATAAATAAGAGTATAAGATATTATTTTAAACAGATCAATCTTCTCATACAACACGAAAAATTTTCCTTTCAAAAAATTTTATTTCAGATAAATGCTGATTTTTCCATGCTTTCATTTACATGTTTTAAAATTGGCATGAAATATGTTTTACTTAATATAATGATTGACCCATATCAAGTCACATGCTCTGTAGTTCATTTTGAATTGTTTGGCTTTCAAAATATAGACAGATTTATATTTCATTATCTTCAAAATAATGTCTGAAGATCTGTTTATGTTTTTAAAAGTTAATTGAACCATCACTTAACAGATTTCTCTGTCTGAATTTGATTCTGGTTCTTGTAATATTTGAATAGTTTCTCATTCATAAAGTTTTAAAGTTATTAAATTTTGTTATATTCCTTTGCTATAGAATTTAATAGTTCTTGTGAGGATTCTGCATTTTGGGTTCCGAGTTTGCCAAGTGGAGTCGCCAAAACTGCAGTAACC
Organism: Caerostris darwini; assembly: GCA_021605075.1. NCBI lineage: Eukaryota > Metazoa > Arthropoda > Arachnida > Araneae > Araneidae > Caerostris > Caerostris darwini. The sequence goes on from BPLQ01003103.1 coordinate 567,447, forward strand.
ATTTTATTTGTTTAGGTCGAGACTGAAAACTGCAAGGGATAAAATAGCCAAATTAAATAAGCAGAACTCGGATTCTTGTAGTATTCTGACCGATTGCTTCATAAATTTCTTGGGCTATTGAACATTACTCCCATGTGTATTCGACTAGCAAAGTATATTCACACATGATAAATTAAAATTCGTGAAAGGCATTGCTTATTTTTTTATTTGATTTTGTTTTGCATGACTACTTTTGATATTCTGACACACATATTTGTCATGCATGACACCGTGTAAATTTTATGCGCTTAAATAAGCTATTTTGTAGTAAAGTAGTAACAATTTTTATAAAACAGTTAACAGTTGTAGTAAAGTTACAGCAGTTTTATATAAAACAATCAAATAAGATATTAATAAACGACGAAAAATGTTTTCTTTTCCAGGTGTGCGGAACATGATGTGCAGCCACATGCATGCGCCCTTGCTGTTTACCGATACCATTAACGTGCGCAGCTGCCCCATGACCCCCTACAGGTGCACGGAATGGGGAGCCTTTTCTAGGGGGGAATGTGACTTTTGTGGTAGGACGGTGTAAAACTGCGCCCTCATGGGCTACCACATGGACACTGAGAGAGATTATGGGATCGCCTCCAAATATTTCTTCTTCACTGGAGACACAGCACCCTATTGTGGCCAGTAATTAATAATAAAATTGATCGCTTGGAAGATTAAAGCTTTAGAAATTCCATATTTTTTTTCCTCATTTAAAAATATAACATATTTTAACATAACCTCCCTTTGCTAAACATATTTTATAGTTAAGCAAAGGGAGGTACTTGCGTATTAACGTCACCGCAGCTACAGATTTGGTGGTTTTTAAGTGGCGCCAATCTACACTTAAAATTTTTGTGACAAATCATAAAACACTTTATTTAAAATCAAAACACTTTATTTAAAAACAAGTAGTCAATCGAATTTCGGTGGAAAATGGGCCACTATAGGGTTTAACATAGATTCGAAACAGTCTCCATTTTGGCGCATTAGCAGCTCTTTATTGGCGCATTAGCGAAATTTCTGCTGCTGTGGCGTTAATACGTAAGTACCCAAAGGGATTTTGTAATGATTGGATTTTGCTTTATTTCCATGGAAATTGTAATTTTCTGAAGTATAAACTTAAGAGGTTTCAGAGTCTCAAAACAATTTACGAATCATATCTGCTTTAAGTTTGGCTGTTTCTATTTTAAGTTATTAATATAAAATTGCAATGGAAAGAGATACGGACTATAAAAGGGATGTAAAGGATTCTTGGAGGAAAGGCAGGTCTGGTTTGCCGCTCTATGATCGTCTTGTGCACACTAGGACTAAACAGACCGCGACCTACAGTTTAAAGTGGATTCCGAATGGGAGGATAGGCAGAGATTGGCCAAGAGCGGATGTACGGTAAATTTTGCTTTATGGCAGTGCTGGGAGGGCAGATTTTCAAATAGATGGAAAATATTGGAAGAATCTTTCGATTTTATAGTTTTAAAAAATTTTATTAAAGATCCGTGTGTTAAAAGTTTGCCGTTTTATTATTGAACTGTAAATCTTATTTTAAAGCAGTGGTACTCAAATGTTATCATTTGCACCCTTCCCCCAGCAAGGAAATATACTTTGGTACTCTTTATTACCTTTTTTCAATATTAAAAATTATGGTAATTTTGGCGCTTTATTCGTTAAATTAATTTTACAATAATGTATGAATAGCAGAGTAATTCATACGTTAAACTGTTATTAATACTGCTAACTGTAATAATTTCAATTTCAATTAATTTAAATAACATTTACAATGAATATTAGTTGCAATTACTGAATTGTATTTAACTAATTATGAATATTTTATTTATTACTGCGGAAACAAACATTTTGATATCATCGGCTGAAAATTAAATGGATTGCCCAATTTTTATAGAATTGCATTTTGCTTTTATGTATTATGATATAGCTGTTTATAGGTGTTAACAAACATTTGGATTTGATTCACAATATCATAGTAACAGGAAAAAAGAAGCATGGTATTATAACCCTAGGCTATTAACATGGTACATTGGCATTATAACATTGTCGAAAAAGAAATCTAGATTTTTTTTATAATTTTAAAATTAGAAATTCCTTACTAATCAGACGAATTGTAGTAATTTTGAAATTATTCATAGTTAAAAATCACGCTCATCAAAAAGTTTTTCCATGTTATTTTTCATTAGTTTAAGGGGATTTTATTTCCATCTGTAAGAAACGTTATTAACACATGTCTCTTTTTATCACATCTGTTTTTTTTTTTTTTTTTTTTTTAACTATCATATTAATTTACTGTTAAATATAACACCAGGAATTTTTATACGGATAGCAATCTAAATCATATTGTAGTGCTGTGGGTTGAGCAGTTGGATTGTAACTGGGTGTGGTTATGTTGAGACTTGAGACACAGCTTTATTTACACCCGCACAAACACCACATATATACAATTAAATACAGACAATATTTAAAAACATATACTTATGAATTCGTGGAAGGATTCCACTTCTATGCCGAAAATAAAGATAGTCATGTTGAGCGGAATATACTACCTCTCCGAGTGAGAGTCTGTAGGCCAACTTATACGCAGTTTGGGTTAAATGTATTTCCTCTTGGATTGAGAGACTGTAAACTAAGCGTTTCTCAGCTTCAGCACCGGTTGCGCTGTGCTTCCTCTAGTTTGAGAGTCTCGAGGACAACTGACCATTTCTCCTGAACGCCATATGGGGCTCTCTTGCCAGTGCTTAGGAGGAAGAATAGTTACAATATTAAATTAAAAAATAGTTTATTTGTTATTTTTTACAAAGATGTTTCACATTCGAATCAAATCAAATGCATATACGAATTATTTAAATCACGTATGTAAAATAAAATTAAATTAAATTCAAATCTTTCGTTAGGTAAAATTCTTATTATATAATAAGTAAGTAAAATAGTTGGATAGGAGGAAGCAGGGTTACAAGTCTATATTTGGATTTTATATATATACGAGCTGGCTGTTTTCAAGAGGGACAGCTAAATGGATAACTGCTGGATCCCGTTCATAAATTAGGATACGCCAGACCGCTTCACTGGAGCTGATGTAACGGCCAATTTGGTAATTCGTTATTTCTTCGTTGCTATTCAATGGAGGAGATTCACATTGGTATTTTCACTTCTAAATACAGCCATATCACTTCCTTTATTCACATACTTGCAAATATATTTGATGCTCTTTACCGAACTGCAGAACTCAGCATTAATATGAGCATTGAAAGTTTTGCTCAGCAGAGGTGAACATGGTACAACCCAACGATTGTCAATCTCAATGTCTACGTTACTGACAGTTTTAGTAAATGATTGCCCGCCATTATCGGTACTTCTTCGACGATATATTGGATACCCGTCGACATGTGGGCCCGTATCGTTGGTGAAATCTTTAGGAAAACGCTTTGTACATTTTCCATCTACCATGCAAGACGATGAACAATTCAGATGGCCGCATGGGTCATGAATCATGTTTGTAGTGACAATATCAAACAATAATTGATCAGTAGACGGATTTGGAATTTCTGCAGAAATTAAACTATCGATGTCTTCAGGACGTATTTTGTCGATGAACCAAATCAAAATGTGAGCATGGGGTAATCCTCGCCTTTGCCACTCAACCGAATACATCCAGCAACGTGTGGGGCCAAATATATGTAGTTTTGTAATGAAGCCGATTAAAGACTTTAATTTTTGTTTAAACACACATGCTGTAATGTCATGACTAAAAAATTAAAAAAAAAAAAACATTACATTGTTACCGACTACATTGTTAACACTACATAGTTTTGCCAAAAAAATTTAAAAAAATATTTAGGGGTGGGCCACCCTTATCACTTAGGGGTTTAAAAAATAGTATATTAGTATATAGTATATAGCAAATATGCACACAAATTTTCATAAGAATCGGTCAAGCCGTTTCGTAGGAGTTTGGCAACAAACACTGTGACACGAGAATTTTATATATATATATATATTTGATTATTTCTTCATATTAGTAAAGATCAGGGCCGGATTTTTCTATAGGCTAGCTAGGCATCTGCCTAGGATCTCAAGACTTTCAAATTGTTAGCAAAATTAGAATTACACTATTCTAAAAACATTAAACTTTAAAACACCGAATCGAAAATAAGGAGAAATTCTACACATATGACTAATAAACAAACATAAAAATATATTGGTTAAGATCAAAGCGTTCGGCTCATGGGTTTGCTCGTCTGTATATACTAGATTATACCAAAGTATAATTCATACGTTCACTGATTGCTATGGCTATATGTTTGATTAGTTATTGTTACAAGTTCTATATATGATGCAGAGAATAAATGTCCAAATAAGTGTACTCGACTTTTTTTATTTTATTTATTATCCTTGCCACATTTTTTATAAAGATTAGTACCAATCACAACATGTTTCATTTAACATATTGATATATATCACAGTAATGATGTATTTTATTATCTCTCATGTAATTTACAAACTTAAAAATGGGAGGTGAAAGGACCACATAAGTGGAATAGCCTAGGGTCTCTTTTCATTTAATTCCGGCTCTGGTAAAGATATCTGTTAAAACGATTTAAATAGGATTAAAATCAGTTATTTTTGCAATGATATTATTTCATAATACCGGTTTGATCAATATTTGTATACTTTAATAGTATTTCGTTAAATAAATCAACAAAATAAAAAGGTCCTTACATTTTAATTATAATTCCGCCATAACATTTCTCTTTGCTTATTTTAAAGGTGAAAATAATTATCATTGAACATCAATGTAATTAATTTAAACAAAACTTATTTTCTATTTCATATAAGCATCGAGAAATTTGTTTTCGTAAATATTTAATTTGTGGTTGTGGGTTGTGGTACGTTTAAATTGTAATTGTAAAAAGGGTAAAAAAATTAAAATTCATTTTTTATAATCATTAGGATATTATTTTATGACATAAAATTATTTTTACATATAATATATACTAAATAACTATGGATTCTTGTCAATACTTTGTGAATAGCCACCAATATAGAACAAGACTTTAAATGCAAAGTTATGAAATGTAATTATGATGCTAATTCTCAATCGGTTTTGATTCCACTAGGAAAGCTCCGTCGGTCAAATTAGAGCTGGTTCCCCTCAGGGAAGCGTCCTAAGTCCTATCCTGTATAACATCTATACGTATGACCCCCCCCCCCATATGAATTTTGTGACTTCTTGTCTTTTTGCTGACGATTCCGTTGCACTCGTGCAAGGATCAACTCTTAAATTTGTGACTAGAACTCTGCAAAAATTCCTTGAAACTCTCGAGCACTGTTAACTATTTGGAGAATCTCAGTCAAAGCAGATAAAAGTCAAGCCATTATTTTTAGAAAAGGTAATGCTTCAACCCCCAGTGATGAATTATACCTATTTGACGAACCAATAGAATGGGTTCCTGAAGTGAAACATTTAGGTCTTATTATCGATAAAAAAAATTAAATTTCAGTAGTCACATTAATCATATCAAAAATAAATGCTGGAAGAAAATTGAGTCTCCCTCTTTTAGGAAAATATTCAACTCTTTCTAATAAAAATAAAATTCTCATTTACGAGCAAGTAATTCGTCTAGTTCTAACTTAGGATTTCCCTATTTGGGGTCTAACTTGCAAAACAAGTAAAAATAAAATTCAAATATTACAAAATAAAATTCTTCGGATCATTACTGGGGCACCTTTGTTCATTAGAAATAATGTTTTACATAATGACCTCAATATTGATACAATAGTTCTTATATAACCAAACTTTCTCGTAAATTTTTTATTAATATTCAAAACCATGAAAATAGCCTTATTAATTCTCAGATGTTCTTTGCACACAATCAGGGAAAATACAAATTTCCATTTTCAACAACAAAATGGTCGGCTTACCTCAGACCTCCATAAAATTCCTGGATTCCACTTTCTTACATTTTCAATATCAATTATAATAATAAAATAAAATAACACTTTTGTCTCCTTCCTCCCTTATTCCGATTTTATAATTGAGATAGGCTTGTTCTAAATTTACTGTTAACTTTTAATTGATACTATCATTTATTATTCGCAACTGTGTAGATGTACTCTAGTAAGCACAGGAACACCACCCTTATTCAATCTCGTCGTCTCAAGGATACTACAATATTTCTCGTCCATGCAGTTGGTTTTTCTGATGGCGGGTACAACTGCTCTGTAGGCTAATAATAGGAGGGATCCGTTTATTTCTTCCCGTAGTACCAATTTTAAAATTGTGGAAAATACACTCATGTCCATAAATTAAGGTTAATGAAAATCACGCAAAGAAAGAGACAGAAGCAAAACAAATTTGACTTATTTGTAAAGTCTATTTATTAAACAAAAGGTAAAGAGCAAAAAAGATGCTATATGTTTGACATAATTAATAAAAATTGCGATTTTTACTCCCTGGAGCAAATTTAAAAAAAGAACCAAACAAAAACAAAAAACAGTAAAACATGGTTAGTATGATGGTTAATATGGAGTATGTCTCCCGGACGATGCAATACAGACCTTACAACGCCTAGGCATGCTGAGTATCAAATTATCAATCTGATTTTGGGGAATATTACACCACTCATCAAGCATTGCCCTCTGAAGTGAGGTGGCCTTTTAATTTGGCTGCATCCTCACTGTTTGGATCTAGTTGCCTCAGCCTTTCTTCTAGCTGGTCAAATCATCGTCTGGTTATAATGGCAGTTTCTAGTACGTCTTTCCGCAGGGCATCAATTATCTGAGTGACTGGTTCTATACTTTCTTTTGGTTTTGGCTCTACTCCTCCTAAATCGGATGTTTTAAGGCCGAATGAGGAGAAAATTTCTTCCAAAACACTCATGTGTTCTGGGATTTGTTTGACTTTCAGATTTATCCTGATGAGTCTGTTTTCTAGTTGCTCGGAGAGCTCCTTTGCTTTGTTTCTTGTGGAGTCATACGAAGGTGACCATGCTTTGCATTTTTGGAGTTCGTTTAGGAGGTTTTTGATTTCAATCCTCACTTTGACTGCGTCATAAATGAATTGGCCGTTGCGACGGTTAAATTTCTTGTCCCTAGTGAAAATAGATTCCACCAGATGGCTCCAGGGGTATTCCTTTTGAACTTTGGATCTTGAAGGTTTAGGCATTTCAAAGAGGAGTTAAGAGGTTTAATTTAGGGTAAAATTAATCGCAGTTTTACATAAATTTAGAAAAAATTACAGAGAGAGAGAGAGTCTCTTCTGCCATTTTCCGCCCATGAGACTCATTTTTCCTTCTACCACTTTTACCAACCCTTAGAGCAGATTTCACTCTCTACGATGTGCAAAGGTTTACTTTAATCTAATAATTACTTGAGGTACGAGGGTTTTATTCTTCAGTAACTCTCAAGCAAAAATACCATTGCCTTTTTTTTTTTTCCTTTGCAAATTGAAGTGAATTAATATCTCCCAACTGATGTCATCATGCAGGAACTCCAAATTCTCAACTTTCATCCTGAATTCATAACTCCACTTCGTAATCGTGCTGGTACCGGCAATCTACCTCTGTACCTAATAGTTCTACCAAAAAATGAACAAAACAAAAGAATTTTCGACCTATCCACCTTATATTACTTTAGGGTCAAAGTTGAACCACTCAGAAGAAAATCAGGACCCAGCCAATGCTATAAATGTCAAGAATTCTATCATCATAGCAAATTCTGTACAAGAGACCCTCGATGCCTCAAATGTGCTGGACCTCATGCCACCAAAGAATGCACCAAAAGGCCAGATGAAGCCCCTAAATGCGCCCTTTGCTCTGGAGAGCATACTGCAAATTTCTCGGGTTGTCCTAAAAACCCTGCTAATTTCACTCCTGCTCCTCCCCCGAAGGTCAACGCTTGGACGGAGAGACTTAAAAAACAAGCACAACAAATGAAGCCTGAGAACTCCAACCAATTGTCTTTTCCCGCACATCAGAAGGCTTCTCCAACTCTTCCTCGTTCTTCAGATGACTTTCCAACTCTTCCTACCCAGACCTCTCACCATACTACTTCATCCAATACTCTGCAGGCTTCCACGGAAACGCCTCCAATTCCACTCATTCTGCAACAATTAGTTGGGGTACTTTCAAATCTTTCTGTTTTAATAACTGCTCTTCAAAATCAACCAGTCAATAACATTCAATAGATCGACCAATAATTCTATCTTATGCGTGACTTGGAACTTCAATAGTCTGAAAGGAAAAATTAATGAATTACAAAATTTTATATCTGAAAATAAACCTCATGTAATTGCTCTCCAAGAAACACATCTTCGGCCAGGAGATTCCTTCAAAATTCCAAATTATATCATATATCGCTCCGATCGTCTTACCCACAGAGGAGGAGGCACGGCTATCTGCATTCATAAAAATATTGATCATCATCAAATTCATTTTACTACAACCAGCTTTGAAAACTCTGCTATCGTTATTAATCTCAAGAATAACCTAAAAATTACTGTTGCTAGCATTTATCGCCCTCCAATTGGTAGATTCCTCACACAAGAACTTGATACAATAGCGAACTCCAATCAACAAGTACTTCTACTTGGTGACTTCAATTCCAAGCATCCTGCATGGAATAATGGACGCAGCAACATAAATGGTTCTATTCTCTTCGATTGGACAAATCTTAATGCATTCAATGTTATTGCTCCTAACGATCCCACATATTTCTGCCTTCACAATCCTTGCAATAGTACTCTTGACATCGCACTTCTTAAAAATTTAAACGCCGGTTCTGCTTCTTCTTTCAACGATCTTTCCAGTGATCATAACCCTTTGATAGTTGAAGTCTCTCATAATTCATTTACGCCCTTCCTCATTAGCCCAATCCCAACTACCAATTGGAATATTTTTACTAAAATTCTCTCTCAAAGCATTCCCGGTAATCCAGTCATCTCCAATATTCAAGATATTGACAAAATAATTGATAAATTTAACTATGCTGTTACTTCTGCTATTACCCTTGCTAGCAAATCTAAAGTACTCAGTACACCACACCAAAAACTTCCGACTGAAATCACCTCTAAAATTGCGGAAAAAAACAGAATTCGAAAATTATGGCAAGATACCAGGTTTCCTCCGTTCAAGCAATCCGTCAACAAGCTTCAAAAAGAAATAAAGCAAATGATTCACAAATTAAAAAATGACAGATGGAATGAATTTTTATTAGGCTTAAATCCAGAAGATAATTCTCTCTTCAAAATTAACAAACATTTTACCAAAAAATATCCCAAAATTCCTCCACTGGTTGGATCCTCAGGTCTTATATTCTCCTCTTCTGATAAAGCGAACTCTTTTGCTGAAAACCTTGAACTCTATTTTCAAGAAAACACTGAACCTTGCGATTACTCACAAATTGTGCATGTTGAAGATACAGTAACTTCCATCAAAATTATCATAACAATATTTTTTTTTCTCCATCTGACATAATTAACTTAATCAAGAATCTCAACATTCGGAAATCTTCTGGACCTGACAACATTCCAAATAAAGCCTTAATGTGTCTCCCCCTTAATGCCATTACTCATCTTGCAAAAATCTACAACAGCTGTACTAAATATCACTACTTCCCTCCTATCTGGAAAAAAGCAAATATCATCATGTTCCCTAAACCTGGCCAAGATAGGAAATTTCCTCAAAATTATCGGCCCATCAGTCTCCTTAGCTGTGTAGGAAAACTTTACGAAAAACTCTTAGTGAATCATATTACTTCTTTTTGCGATAAAAATTCCATAATTCCAGCAGAACAATTTGGATTCCGTCAACATCACTCAACTTGTCATCAACTTCTACGTGTCACCAATACCATCACTGAAGGATATAACTATAAATTTTTTTACAGGAGGTGTCTTTCTAGATGTCAAAAAAGCTTTCGATCGATTGTGGCACAATGGACTGATCTACAAAATGATCAAACTTCAATTTCCAACTTGGATCACACTTATCATTACAAATTATCTTAAAAATAGAACCTTTCAAGTTCAACTTCATAATGAATTCTCCAAACTCGGTCGTATTTGTGTTGGTACACCTCAAGGAAGCGTGCTAAGTCCTATTCTCTACAATATCTTTACCTACAACTTTCCTCAGTGCACTAACATTTCCACTTGCCTATTTGCTGACGATTCTGCTGCTCTTGCCCAAGGTGCTTCTATTCTTTATGTCATCAATACTCTTCAAAATTTTCTGAATATCCTAGAGGATTGGCTAACTAAATGGCGCATCGCAATTAATGTCTCTAAATCTCAAGCTATCATTTTCCAAAAAAGGACACGCCAGACAACCATATATTAATCTCTCCTTTTTTGATCAACAAATTGAATGGGCAACTAATATTAAATATCTCGGCTTAATTATAGACAATAAACTTACGTTTCGAGCTCATATTCAAAAAATCAAAGAAAAATGTTGGAAAAAATTTTATCCCACTCTACCACTCATTAATAAACTTTCTAAATTAACTTTGTCAAACAAACTTCTTCTCTACAAACAAGTTCTTAGGCCTATCCTTACCTGTGCTGCCCCAATCTGGGGTCTAGCTGCGCAATCTAACAAGAAATCTGTATAAATTATTCAAAACAAACTTCTTCGTATTATCACTGGTGCACCCTCGTTTGTCCGCAACTCTACAATTCATCAAGATTTAAAAATTGATTCTATTGACAACTATATTACTAAACTTTCTAGAAATTCCTTCAATACCATTGCTACTCACGAAAACCCTCTCATCAAGGCACAAACTATATTTACGCAATTGAATGGAAAATACAAGTATGCTTTCTCTACTTCTAAATGGAATCGAAGCCTCAAACCACCATAATTTGCTGCTCATTTATCGCTTTTTAGATATTTTACTTCAACGCATATTTACTGAACATA
>BPLQ01003104.1:0-68198 GCA_021605075.1 Caerostris darwini
TTGAATTCAAGATAACGAAATATTTCAATTTCTAATGTCCATGAAAAGGATATTAGTATAAAACTCAAACAAAGATGACATTTTCCATTTTTAAATCCAGTAAACATGAATAAGTAATGTGAAATTTTTTCTTTCAGAATGTGAGAAAAATTGTAAAGAAAAAAAATGGTTTGTATATTTCAATAAGAAAGTTTAAGAATTTATTAAATGATTCTTCCAGCTCTTTCATACGTGTGAAAAATAAAAATTAAAAAAATCGTAACTGTTCTTAGTTGCTAACTTCACTTTTTTCCCCCTCCATCTTAGATGCTCAATTTACGTGAAGAAAGTAATTTGATGCATATCCGAAATATTGAACTTTAAATATAGCGCAGTGAAGCAGACATTTTCGCTGCAATTTCTGTTACTTTATTATTCTTATTTCATTTTTTGTCTCCGTCGTTTTTTAAATATAATGTTACTTTTTGCGATTCCGGCTTTGCTCAATTTTCTGATATATTTATATATATATTTTTTCATTATAATTTAAGAAGTTTTATGGTGACAAAAGTTTTTATTTCCCCCAAAAGTTTGAAATGGAAAATGCAGAGATCATAGTTAATGTTTTCTATTGGATAGACTTCTCAAATTTCATATATCTTCAGTTACTGAAAACTTTTTGGCTTCCAAAATACAACGGCATTTTTTATTATAAGATATTTTAAAAAAGAGTGTGAAAAGAATAATTAAAAATCAAGAATTTATTTTAATTTAAATTACTCTTTCGAATATATTCACTTTTAACTTTTTTTTTGTATTGTGCATACTCTATTTATAAATAACTTTTATGAAAAATTTTTAAAGCATTAGAAAGTTTCTGCAGAATTGTGACTATAATTCTGTTATTTGAAACTATTTTTAAATTTTTAATGAAGGTACCTAATTTTTTCAGATTGTTCCTTCACGATATACGTTTTTTAAAAGGAAATTGATACAGTAAATAAACATTACAAGTCAAAAATACAATGGGGATTTGATTAGAAAAATTTTTCACTTTGATAAAAAAAAATGATTATGAAAGTTTTTTAATAGACTTGAATTTTGAATAAAAAAATCTAACTACTGGAATTTTTAACTAAAGATTTTGGAGATCTTAATCAGTTTTTTTTTTTAATCTTTACAATACTATAACTAATAGTTAGCAAAATAAATTATAGTTAAATAGCTTATTTAAGCGTCTTTGGACAATTAAAAATTTTTCTTAACGCTAAAAAGTTTTCATATTAACAAGCTGTATATTCCTTTTGAAAGTCGTAGATACTTCCAGAAATGGTGTTCACATTTTCGTTCCTCGGTTGCTAAATGTATTGTTAAAATTATCATTTTCTACAAAATTAGTGATAATTAAGAATTACGATTCAATACAATATTTTATAACAAAGAAAACATTTTCGAAATAAAATAAAAATCAATAAATAATTTTAACAATAAAAAAACTCCCAAATTTCAAAAGTGAATTCGTATGTATAAAATCTTATATTAAAAAAAAAAATTATAATGTAAGATGTTATTAGTTGTATCCTCTGATAATGTTGTTATTGAAAAATTGCGGATACTTAAATTTTAAATCATTAGATCAAGAAACGGTGGATATATCGCACCTTCAGCTTTAGCTAGAGGCGTTTAGGATCTAGGATCAGAAGATTGGAGAATCACATTCACCTTCCAAAACGAACAACCATATTTATTTAATACATGAATTGTTAAACAATTAAATACACAATTTTTTGAAAATTTTTCCTGATTCATCAATAGTTAATGATAATTTCAACAATTACTTTATTTCAAAACATTATTGTTTTCTTGACTTTATAAAAATTCTTAGAAAACAATTACTACTGCATTGTATGATAAAATATGTACACGTTGTAACATATTAACTTTATGAAGGTAAAATTTATTAAAAGAACAGTTCACATTAATTTATAATGAATAAATTGTTCATCAATTCAATGCATATTTTTTTAAAAATGCTTTATTTCTGTTTCATGAGAAGAATAGAATGTCTATGTATTGACAATTATAAACAGAATGAGTTTAAATATTGTAAAGCTGGGCCTCTCGAGGATAATGTAAATATAAATGTGGCTAGTCATTGAAGTGTGTTAGTAACTTTCTGTATAATATTCTTAATTAACTAAATCACTGAATATATTATTTCCACCGTAGTTTTAAAGTGTATTTCTTGAAGAATTTAGTTTCAAAACGAGACGATTTGTAAATTGTATAGAATTACATTTTAATAAATAAAAAAGTAAACATTGTTTATCGTACTTTATTAAAAATAGATCTCAAAATGTTTATAATTATGTGTTGCGTTTGTTATTAAAAATTAACAGAAAAATGAAAAAAAAAAAAATCTATTTGCTTAAATGAAAGTTTGTATGGTTTTTGAAACAAGCTCACCATTATTTTGTCCTGTCAAAAGTATATCTTCATTTGCATTGGATTTGATTTAAAAGAGTTTTTTTTTTTTCTACCAAAAGAAAGTTTTTTTTTAAACAATTTAAATTGCTATTATCATTGAAATTAATTCGTTCTTCATGTATTTTATTTTTGTTATCTCAGGACCGAATAATGAAATATTTGCAACCTGTAATTAGTGTGATTGATTTCAAAATAAACGTTGTAACAAAAATTTTTTTTTCAAAGTATAATAAAATGCAGTTTCCTTCTAAATTTTTATTTTTCCTTTGGTGTACTTTTTTTATTGCTAATTATCTCAAAAGAAACCCTTTATAAATATTCAACTCGGGATTTTTTGTATGAATTTATTAACGTCGCTTAAGAAGGCAGTTGTTAGAGGCGAGAAATGTATGGAAATCAGGAAAAATTTTCGAGTTCCAATAAAAACAAAAACATGTTAATTTTATAGAAAAGGTTGTTTTGGATTGAAAACTATTTTAATATTCTAATATGTGCTCATTAAAAACGACATATCTGAATTATTACAATGGCATTTTTTTCTTGAATTAAACTGATGCACTTCAAATGTATTAGTAATCATTGAAAGTGAATAAAAGGATACTTAAAAATATACAAAAATATAAATGAAAATTGATAGAAAATTTTGAAATTCAGAGAAAAATAGTCTTTATAAACTAACTAGTTTCTTATTATAAAATAAATATTTTTAAATATATCGAAAACCATTTCTTCCATTACGGACAAACTTCTGCCTTAATTATCATCACCATCGGCGCAACAGCCCCATGGGAGCAAATTTTCCAGACGGTAGAAGTTTTCTTTACGGGTAATTGTTGTCAGCCCTACGTTCTACAGTCAAATGAGACTGGGACTTATGGACATTAAGTGGATTCCAAACCCTTCTTCAAACATCCATGTCATCGCTGGGACTCAAATCCGAAAATGTGACCCCGAACGCAAGTCACTGTCCATCAGGCTCTTCCATCTCAATCTCACAATTCTAAATTCTGATACATTTATTCAATGGGCAGGGTCTTGCAAGGTGACCTCATAAATATCACCAATCAAAATTATGATGTGTACAGAATACAGATGCCAAATGAACATTATGAAATTTAGCGTTTAATTATAGGATTGGCAAGATAGGCATTTGTATTTCTCTCTTCCTTTGCGTGATTTGTCATGGGGAGAAGTTATAAATTTAATTTGATTTGAATAGTTAACAAATTAGTTTATTTATTCTTTAAATTTAGATATATGTTTAATGAATATTTTTCCGGCATAATTTCAATGCATATCACATGGCTCAATGCACTTCCTTCAAAGTGATACAAAACGATACGCTAATGCAATATATATTTTATATGTCCATGACTTGTTTGCGCAGGATAAATTCATGTAAACACAAACATCGTTGTCATCACTAGTCCCTGAGAAATGAGCAATAGAAAGTTGCAGGCAAATGAGCAACTGATAATAAATGTTGGATATGAGTGCAGCGATAAACTCGTTATTGAGTGGCAATGGCGGTTTGTTGTTGTTTGGCGTTGAAGTTAACGAAAAAAGATAAAACACGATAAAACTTTTAAGCTGTCAGATATGTTTATATTTGAATTTAATATTTGATTGTCTAGCAGGATGTATAATAAATCCAAGGTAACATGAGAGTAAATTTCAAGAAATATGTCTTACTATAAGTATCTTATGCACATAAAAGTTTTAATAGTTTAAAGACTAAATGTGAAACACTCCTTGAGGATTAGAGAGCGGTTATAAACACTCCTGTTTAGCTGTAAACTGTAAGAACTCCCTACTGATATACACTTAAGAGCCAAAACATTATGACAACCTGTCAAAACCGATTTGGCCCATCTTTGGCGCTCAATACAGCTTCAACCCGACTTGGCATGGATGCCACAAGTCCTTGATAGATGGCCGGAGACAGATTGTTTAAGACAGATTGTTTACCAAATGTTTAAGCAACGGTCACGCAAATCCGAGATATTGCGAATTGGTGGTCTTTGAACTCTGAGCTGCCATCCCAGGACATCCCAAATGTGTTCTATCGGATTGGGATCCGGTGAGTTAGGCGGCCAGGACATTAACTGGAATTCAGCATCGTGTTCCTGCAACCACTCTAACACAATTTTAGCCTTGTGACAAGGGGCGTTGTCCTGTTGGAACATTCCATATCCAGCTGGAAAAACAGATTCCATGTAAGGGTGCAACTGGTCCGCAATGATATTCAAATACCCTGTAGCATTCATGGTCTGCTCTACCACAACCACGAGTCCCAGAGACGCCCAAGAGAACGTCTACCAAAGCATAATACCGCCACCGCCGGCCTGTGTATGACCTACTGTACATTGAGGGAGCAACTGTTCGCCTGGAAGACGCGCATCCTGACACGGCCATCGGCGTGATGAATGACAAACCGTGATTCATCTGAGCAGGCAACTCTCTCTCACTGATCCATGGACCAGTCACAATGTTCCTGGGCCCAGCGCAGGCGCAGTTGGCGATGACGCTTGGTCAGCAAAAGCACACGAGTGGGACGTTTGCTGCGTAGCCCCATATCCAACAGTGTCCACTGAACAGTGTACTCCGATACTATTCTACTTGGCCCTGCATTGTATTGGGCTGTCAGCTGAGCCACTGTCTGGCTCTGGTTTTGCTTCACCATGCGAGACAGTCTCCGACGATCTTTTTCTTTGATAGCGTGGGGACGTCCAACACCATGTCGTCTACTGCTGGTTTCACCGTCATTCATCCACTTTGCATAAGTACTAACAACTGTACATCACGAACAACCCACGAGTCGTACAGTTTCGGAAATACTTGTTCCGAGCCATTACAATCTGGCCTCTATCAAAGTCGCTTAGATCCGCAGCCTTTCCCATCACACACAGAAGTAAGTAAAAGAATGATTCTCCAGACTCTCCAGCAGCAGTTAAATATCACTTCCACTTGATCACGTGTCCTCCACGTCATCCAGGCCAGTTCATTGCAAAATATAGGGGTGGTTATAATGTTTTGGCTCTTGAGTGTATTATCCTACTGTTTTTCGAAAATTGGATTAATAATGTCTTGTGATAATGCATGCTTTCTAATTTGAAAAAGACGAAGGATCGATTCCAATTACCTATTCAGCTGCCTGAATCAGAAGCTATGCATCAGCATGCTAGCTTGAGTCTAAGCCTTGTCTCACGTTCAGATTTTACAGAAAATGATCTGACTGTAAATGGATCAACGTGATGTGCGTGGTTTGCAGAGAAAAATAACCTGAGATTTTTTGCATATATATATATATATACATTTATTTTTATTTTTTTACCTTCTAGATAATGGAATAGTTAAAATGTTTAGACGCTTTCGAAATCTATAACTTTCACTTGCACATTTTTGAACATAAGGGATTTTTTTTAGCATTATAAATTTCGAAGAAATTCATTCATTTTAAAAATATTTTCGAAGCACAATATTTGCATATTTCTGTTGCTCGAAATGATCAGACTATATATTGAGCATATTTTTCCAATACCAAATTGATTCATCCAATTTGTAACTATCGTTCATGTGCTAATTTTTAAAACATCAGAATTGCCTCATAATTTGTTTTCCCTTTACATTACACCTTATTATGTGTTATATACTTCGCCTCATATTCCTTAAAATCAAGGCCGTTTTGAGTAATCGCTAATTTTATAAAAACCACTTTCATATGTCTGTGATCTTTACTATATAATACTGTCTTACGAAAGTTCAAAATGCTACCCATAGAAAAAGAATAGTTAATGCGTACATATACGGTGTCGAGCAGTTAATACATATTTTAAGACTGCATTGAATACCGTAAAATAGTCAGACATCGTCTATTTAACTATTCATTAACGCTAATTAATGATCAAAGATATTTTCTATACCAGACGAGGAATTTAGAATAGTATATAGAACTGTATAATAGTAAAGCAACATAGTTCTGTAAGAAATGTTTCTTGATTATTTATTTAACAAATGGATCGAACACTTAATATAACACTTGCAAAAAGATTTCAAATTCCTTTTCGAACATGAAATTTATAATTAATCGTGTATTTCTAAAATTCTTCACTGACATCAACTTAAAAGATTAGTTCTCTCAATTTGTCTTTTAACTTTTAAATCCTTGCCACTGATTCTTGACGTTTTATACTAAATCTTGTTATCTGAAGAATGTTTCAAATTGTAGTTGACTTTGTTTTGACGTTTGATTAGCTTTCCGATTTAAATTTCAGGTGATCGTGTCATTATAAAAGTTAGAAAAAGGATTTAATTAATAGAGATTAAGTTCATTTTTCATTCGTGTCATTTGTAATCGATCCCATGAAATTGAATCAGCGTTTGAAATGGTTTTATGCCGTCTTTATTTCGACTTTCAATTTAATTATATCTTATTCTTGATTTATGTGTTTCCCAGTGAATTGAATTGTATTTAAAAGTTGACATTGAAGTTGTGCTGCCAGTTTGAAAATGTGGAACTGAATAATCATAAAGTGTCATTACATTTTAGAATTTAATTCCTTGTACTTATTGAGCTTGTCAGATACATCCATTTATAAAAGGTTTCTAAAAATTTTACTTATATTTCTGTTGTTGTTACTAATCAACGTGGTGCAGGAACACCTACACCAGATTCAAGGGACTTCCATGGTTAAGGGTAATATGCACGAGGGCTGAAGTCTGACTAAACCCAATAACCACGCTCTTACGATCATATTAGACCAGGACCTACAGTTCAATGTTGATTCCGAACCACTATAAACATCCATGACATTACCGGTACTCGAACACGAAACCTTTGGCATCGAGTGCCAGACACTCGGTCATTCAGGCCCAACTTATATTTCTTCAATGGCGCAACACTCCATAGTGAGCCAAGGCTTTCTGCCTCCTGCCAGGTTTCGAAACATGAGATGTTTTCTTTCACGAGGTAGGGTTGTCCTCCCTTTTCCCAACAGTCATATTAGATTGATACCAATTTTTTAAAGTGGTTTCCACACCACTACAAACTTCGATGGCAACCGCAACTCGAACCCTTGTGCCACCGAGCGCAGAGCGCTAGTCACTTGGCCATCGGGCAATAAAACATATATTAGTATAGATAAAATTTTGGCTTATTTTTAATTATTTGGGATTAGCTAATGTAAACCACGAGAAGGCAGTATATAATTTACAGTAAGAATTGTTAAAAAAGTACATTTTTAATGGTGGTAAAAATCCACCATTATAGTAACATGATCTCACGTCATTTAATGTGAACCGATCGATCACTCGGCCATCAGAGCCTTTTACTTATTCTACCAAGATTAGATGATCCTAGCCCAATAACTATGAAATGGTTAATGGTCAGATACCCAATAACGGTTAAAGACAAGACACTTTAATTTCTGTACATTATATATTTAATTGTACTGTATATTATATATTTAATTGTATTGTATACTATATATTTAATTTGTGCATATATATATTTGTATAATACATTACATTAATTTACCCACTAAATACAATTTTTCTATGCTGTAAAATGTTTTATGAAAATGTACTTATTTTAGTTGTATTATAGCAATTTTTCTGATTTTTCATTTTTGTTTTGGACTTCTTAAGCTATTTAAGTACCCTTTTTTATAGTTTAAAATCAGTACAGTTAAAATTAAAAATATCCCTTACATTGTTAATATTCTAAATGATACTGTGTATCCCTGCTAACTGTAAGTAGCAATTTTAGAAAGTATTAAAAAAATATTTGGCCACAAGAGCATGTGAAAAACGATCTGCATTTTCTATATGCACATTAAATAAACAGCGATTTCAAATAAACATCCTAAGCTATGCAAACAACTTCTCAAAAAAAAGTCATCAACGCTTAAGCTCTGAGTTTTTGCACGCACCAGTGCGCCAGGCAACGAACTGGTAATCTAGTAATAAACGTCGCAATGGCTTCTTTAAAAGAGTTACATGTTTAATAAACTTCCCCGCTTACTGGCTTTTTAAAACCCGAATAAACTTCACACTGACAGCGAAATTAGTTTTTAACGAGAATTCCTCTAACCGAAATTCCACCGCCATCAAACGTTATTATTTTCTGCGAGATGGAAAAAAAAAAGAAGTTTTTATGCTTGCTTTAATATGCAACAAGAAAAATAAACAAGATTTTCCTTTTTTTTTCATTTGTTTGTATATGGTTTTGTTGGTAGAAGTTCATTGGAATGAGAATTCAAAATAGAAATGGAATTAAAATGGGTGAATTTAAGTGTAGAAGAGAAGATGTTGAACATCTGTTGAAATGGTGTAATTTTTGTCTTGAAACTGAGAAATTTTAATAACCAAATACTTCGCTGTTTTAGATAGTAGAAATATTTATTTCATTTTTCAATTCTATTTTTAATTGTAAAGATGTAAATAAATACGAACGATTGTAACAGATTTTTACAATATAAATATGTTAAAATTGTAGATATTTTAATACATATTAAAGCACGAATAAAATTAATTTTAGAATTCACTTCAAATGATAAGAATGTTTAAACTCTTGAGATTTTTTGTTTTAGTTGTTTTCTTTTTAATATTGGTAGCTTAAATTAAATTTCAAGAAAAGAAAATATAGTAATTTCTGTTTGAGATGTGTATTAAATATAGAAATAAAATTAATTTAAAATTTTTACTTTTAAATTAGATGTGTACAAAATTTTTGATATTAATAAGTTATTTATGAATTTTATATATGATTACTACATAGAATATATCTGATTATAAATGATTAAATATAGAATATAAATCAATAAATATGTTTTAAGAATATTAAAATCATCACATAATAAATTATTATTATTAATAATATAAAAATGTGTATCTTGTCAATAAAAGATTAAATCTATCCGAAATTCTAAACTTTTTTTCCCGGAATGAATGAGAATTATACT
Organism: Caerostris darwini; assembly: GCA_021605075.1. Lineage (NCBI taxonomy): Eukaryota > Metazoa > Arthropoda > Arachnida > Araneae > Araneidae > Caerostris > Caerostris darwini. The sequence continues at coordinate 9,429 of BPLQ01003104.1, forward strand.
TATTTTTAATGATAAATTAAATTATAAATCAAAATAAATAAAGCACAAAGCGTTTATCACAAATCAAACACAAGTCGATTAACATAGATGAAGCAACAAGGCGTTTATCACAAATCAAATACAAGGCGCATTTACATCTACAACAATAACAAAATTAACGACATAAAAGGGCTTTAAAGTGACAGTTACCGATTTTATAGTGCACCACAAATTATGCATAACATTAAAAAATTAATACAGTAATCATACGCACAAGAATCAATGGATTTATTTGTAAAATGAAGTTTTTACAGTAAAGCCTTGAAAGATATATTTTTGTCCCCATAAAAAAATGATATAAAAATATAAAAAAAATATAATGATAAATAAATATAAAATCCCCATAAGATATATATTTGTTATCCTCAAAATTCATATCGTATTGAAACTAGTTTTCTATACAAAATAATCAAAGTTAACAACTTGCAAAACTTTGAGATTTGTTTCGTTTTAAATGACAAGGAGGGAAAAAAAATTCTAAAATTTTGAGAAAGTTTTATTAATAATATTTCTTCAAAGTTGACAAGCAGCATTCTTGTAGCGCTTTCAATATTTAAAAAACTCAACATTTAAAAATTTCATTTCTCAACATTTACAAAAAGGATTTTGCAATAAACATTTTCTACTTCGCTTTTAAAATTTTTGTCACACATTGACATTTATATCAGCATACAAAATAAAAAAATTCTCAGTAAGTGACAGTTGAACGGAAAGACACCTTAAAACAGACAGGAGTTGTAATTCTTGAAAGCAAAATAAAATTGAGCATAAATAGAAAGGGAAAAGGACAGGTATAAAAATATGAAATTGCTTTAGATGATTGGTCTGATTTAGGTATTTGACAACGAAATCAGATAATGCCATATTTTCATGCGCAATATGTCATGATGACATACTTTGTGAAGATTTAAATAATTATTTTTTTTAATTCATTAGTAATTTTTTAAAACAGCACTTCTTATACAGTTTAACGTTTTCGTCAAAATTGATGTAATTTTTTATGTCAATCTTTTATATGCAACACTATGTAAAAATATTTAACATATTACTTCAACATATTAGAATTAGTGATTTTCGCAACATATTTTACAGCATTGGTAATAAATTCAATGAATTTTTAAAGAGTATAACAGTTTTGAAATTTATTTCTGGAAAAGGTATCAGATAATTGAAGATACTAAAGTGACTAAAAAGCACATTAAAACATATGCCGACTAATGTGATTAAAATACTAAATCGCATGTGGAATAAAGTGACTAAAACGTATATTAAAACGAATGCTGACTAAAAGGAGTAATATATAATACAACCTGTGCCGAATTAAATCTATGTCGATTAAAGTTAAAACGCACGTTATAACATATGCGGGCTAAAGTGACTAAAACGCACGCTAAAACATATGCGGACTAAAGGGGCTATAACGTATACTAAAATATATGCCGATTAAAGTGACTAAAATGCATGCCACTAATGATAATGGATCCGTATTGAATCACAAACTATACTGCAGGAGAAATTGACAATATGATTTTTGTGTAAAAAATTAATATGTTTTTCAGACAATTTTGTTCTTTTGTAGTTTCAAAAATAACTTTTTTTTAAATAATTTTAATGCCTTTTTTACTAAAATTTGGCCAACATATTAATACGCTGAAAAATCGAAGTTTTGCAGAAACTTCTAACACTTTTATATTTAGTATAAAATATCCCGTATACCAATAAAATAATAAAAAAGAATATACCTGCTCTACCTGTGTATAAATAATGCAAGTAGGCATTGTTTATATACACTCATGTCCATAAATTAAGGATAATTCAGAATCACACAGAAATTGAACACTAAAATAAAAATTTCACCTGTAGAATTATCACACACATCTTGAAGAAGAATATGCAAATTACAGGAAACCACCAGATGGGGCGGATAGTACGCCACAATGACGAGAGTGTAAGAGAGGGGTATATAAGGAATGGTGGCAAAGAAGTAAAATTGTTCACAACAGCTTTAAAAGCCTTTCAGAGCAATAACCGCATAGTTATGGCACAAAGGAAGCATTTGGATGATTTTTTACGTGGTAGAATTATCGCACGACTGGAATGTGGACGTACCTAGCTGGAATTATCCGAGGAACTTGGAATCGCCCAGAGTGTCATCTCCAGGCTTTGGCAACGATTCCAAGATGATGGTAATGTAAGTAGATGTTACAGCACAGGTTGCTCCCAAGTTACAACGCCGAATGAGGACCGCTATTTAGCAGTTACTGCCAAAAGAAACAGACGGAGCACAGCATCAGACCTGTCTCGTCAACTCTCTTCAGCTACCGGTACGACAGTTTCAAAGCAGACCATGTACAGACGCTTAGGGCACATTGGTCTATATGCTCGTAGGCCTGTCAGATGTGTTCCGCTTACCGCAACTCACTGTCGCCTGCGATTAACCTGGAGTAGAGAGCATGCATTGTGGATACCGCAACAGTGGTCTTGTGTGATGTTTTCCGAAGAGTCCAGGTATAATTTGCAGTCTGATTCTCGCCGGACTTTTATATGGAGAGCGCCAAGTACCCGTTACCACAAAGAGAACACCATTGAACGACACCGTTACGGTGGTGCAGGATGGCTAGTTTGGGGAGGAATTATTCTTGGTTCCAGAACTGATCTGCATGTTCAGAGTGTAACGATGACAGCCCACATCTATCGGGATGTCGTTTTGGAACAACATGTACGTTTGTTTCGGGGCGCCACGGGTGCTGAATTTCTGTTTATGGATGACAACGCCCGTCTTCACCGTACAAACATTGTAGACGAATGCCTTCAATTGGAGGATATCACCCGTATGGATTGGCCAGCATACTCTCCGAACTTGAATCCAATAGAGCATGTGTGGGATATGCTTGGCTGACGAATTGCAGCCCGTCAACCCCTTCCCACCTATCAACAGGAACTTCGGAGGGCATTGCTTGGTGAGTGGTGTAATATTCCCCAAGATCAGATAGATAATTTGATACTCAGCATGCCTAGGCGTTGTAAGGCCTGTATTGCATCGTCTGGGAGACATACTGCACATTAACCATCATACTAACCATGTTATACTGTTTTTTGTAAATAGGTTCTTTTTTGAAATTTGCTCCAGGGAGTAAAAATCGCAATTTTAGTAATTATGTCCAACATATAGCATCTTTTTTGCTCTTTACCTTTTGTTTATTAAATGGACTTTACAAATAAGTCAAATTTGTTTTGCTTCTGTCTCTTTCTTTGCCTGAACTTCATTATCCTTAATTTATGGACATGAGTGTATTTAGGAATAGCAACATGTAAAATTTACTAAATTTTAAGAAAACAATAGTTGATTTCATTTATTTTTTATTGTTTTACTATTTACGCTCTGCATGAAAAACGTCGATATTTTTTTTTTCTATTTTTTTTATTAAGTTTTTTTTTCAATTTTTTCTATTCAATTAGCTCACACTCTCAGTATATATATCTTGTTCAAATTTTCAGTTGTTAATAAAATACTTTTTATTCATACATTCAAGTTCAAATGCATTTTTTTTTAACTTGTAGTGGGTGATACTTGATGTTAATACAGTTTTTTCAAATATTAATTCAGTAATTAAATTTAATTAATTAATTTTAGTTATTTTTAGATTTAAGTTGCATATATCTACCAATAGATGGCGCCAAATAAGCTTAAAAAAATGAATGAAAATTATTTATAAAGGACTTTCTGCAATATAGTGAAAAAAAAGTAGGAATTGACTTAATTTTTTTTTTTTATATTACTTGTTTCTATTTAGATCAAAATTTAATTCAAAATTGTTTAAAAATTCTCTTATAGGTATTTTTTTTTTATTTTCGGATCCTCATTATTTAAAAAAAATTTTTGATCCATAGATTATTGTTATTTTCATACATAATTAACTTTAAATACAACTTAATATATTTTTCATTGCATAGTCCATATTCAATTTAAATTAAAATTGTCTTAGATGAGTTATATACCGAATATAAGATAGACCTCATATTATATTTATAACTTATTCCTAAATAATGGATACTGAGATACGAAATAGTTTCAGAGAAAATTCATTTAGTATTTAATTAAATATTATTTTTCTTATTTTCTGAGTAAAGAAATTTTAGGAAAATCAACTTTTCATTAATAGCTTTAAAATGACTTTCCTTTGAAAATGATACTCTCAAAATATAATTAATCGTTAATATTTAATTCTCCTCCTTTTAATTGAAAAAGCAAATGACGACTTTCTTCAATCTCGTCAATTCAGAAAAATCTGCAGTCATTAAGAAATGTAGGAGTTGTATGAGATCTTTAGTTAATGTTGCTCTCGAAAATAAATAAACTCGTGATCACTTATTATTCCTCGATGTTTGGTGTAATTAACTTATGATAAGTATGTTATTCATTAAAATGATTGAAATTTAAAAAAATTGGAGGGTAAGAATATCTTGTTCCAATCAAACATTTCTGAACGCATAAACGCCTCTTTATGTAGTTGTGCAGTCGGCTTCTGTATGTTATTGTCAGAGAAACCTTGTTCTCTCATTAAATACTATCAAATTAAATAATATTAAATTAAATTAAATATTGAATATATCATCCATTTTTTTATTGGATTTCCTTTTTATCAGCTCAAGTAAGTTTTATCAATGATTTTTCTTCTTTTAAATGGATTAATTAATATCAGAAATAAAACGCAGATAATTGAAAAAACATAAAGTGATACCATATTTTTTGCGTAATGAATAATGTAATTTGAACTTTTTCTTTCAAAATTAAATATGATAAAAAACTAATAGTCCAAATTGAGATTTTTTCTTATTACTCTTTTTGTTGTTGTTATTGTTTTAGATCAAATGCTTGTATGTGGGATAACTATTAACATAATTATTATTTTTCTGATTTCTCTACGATAGTTCATACTCTCACAGTACCCATTTTAAAATTGTTGTCAACAAAATAGTGTTACTAACTTACGCATTGAACAAAAATATTCAGAATGAGCATTAAAAAAAATTAATACAGGAAATATCGTTTGACACATCACCCTTACACTTTTTTACTAAAAAACTCGAACCAAATACTGAAACATTTAAAATATATATATGCAGGGCTACTATAATTGGACAAAGTTTTAATTCATGACAAATGCATACTAAACTGTATGCCGTCTAAAGCGACTAAAACGCATACTAAAACGTATAAAGACTAAAGTAACTAAAATGCATATTAAAATCTATGGCGACTAAAGATACTAAAACACATGCCACTAATGATAATGAATCCATATTGATTCACAAGTTATACTGCAGGACTAATTGTCAATATGATTTTTGTGTAAAAAATTTATGTATGTTTCTCTGACAATTATGTTTTGTTATAGTTTAAAAAAAACTATTTTTACGGAAATGTGGCCAACATACGCTGAAAAATCAAAGTTTACAGAAACTTCTGACCAATTTATACTTGCATAAAATATTCTAATATGCCAATAAAACAGAATATCTTGCAATGTATGACCCTACCGTATGCAAGTAAGCATTATTTAAACATTTATGAATAGCAACATGTAAAATTTAATAAATTTTCAGAAATCAATATTTGATTTAACTTAATTCATTTCTATTATTTTTTATTGTTTCACCATATAAGAATTGCATGAAAAATGCCGATATTTTTCCTATGTACATCAGAATGTAATCAAAAATTGCTTAAATAGTTTCTTATCAATATTTTTTTATTATTTGAATATAGTTTGAATTCATTCATCTTTAAAAAAGTTATTATTTATGTGCATGCAAAAATAAGCAAACTACATGCGGAGATTTCTTAATCAAATTTTAATAAAAAGTTTGCATGCGTATTATGTAATTACCTATTTTTTATTTTTATTGAAATATATAATAAATTTTTTTAAGAAAACAAAGTAATTCTCCAATGAAGCATTGTTTGGCACTGAAATTTTGTTAACGAAGTTTTTGTTGATATATGTACACTTGCAACATTATCACCAAGCCAGTAAAGCCGCAAAGTTTTTCAGTATACACATTTCTCCAAATGTATACGAAACACAAAACATGGCAATTTAGAGAGGACATTCGAAGATCTTAATATTCATCATAGAACTCTATTTTTGTTGAGGTTATTTTAACATGTCAAACATATATTATAGACGAACAAACGATTACGATTAACAAACAAACGATTTTAAACGTTCACAAGCGATTACGTATTGTTTAAATGGATGGAATTTAAAAATGCAGAATTTTTTTCATTTATATGTATTACGTGACCAAGCTTCATACTAGCTTGCTTTTCGACTGCTGCATTGGGTTGACATCTCATGAAAGTAGACTAAACAAGACCGGTTTTTATGAATAATTTTCTCTTTACATTTAGATTCGTGCTGCGTATTGATGTGGCTCGGTGGTCTAGGGGTATGATTCTCGCTTTGGGTGCGAGAGGTCCCGGGTTCAAATCCCGGCCGAGCCCAAATATTTTTAACACGTTTCTAATAACAGTTTATGTCGAGAATTCAAATCAACTATTATTACATTAAACTATTTTTAATCATTTATAAATTTTTTTTTTTTTTTTTTTTTTTTTTTTTTTTTTTTTAGGAATAAAAATAATTTTTTCAAACCTTTAAACTATAGTTAATTAATAAAATTAATGTGCTTCATTTAACAAATGCCTGCAACACCAACAAATTAAAGTCTTTATTTCCTCAACAAAAATTATTTTAAAAATTAATAGAATAGTAATTTTTTTTTATGTAATAGAACTAATTTTGTTACTGTTTTCAAAATTAATTTTTCTAATTTTGTTCCTCATTATTTTCACCTCACTTTTGATGCTATCAATCATTGTTTATTATTATTTACAATCTGAAAGCAATCATTATAAATTCATGTTCAAAACTTTTATTCATTTTCCAGAATTTTAAATTTTTACTCCTTTTATAAACTTTATTTTATATTAATCATTTCAAAAACCAAAAATGAATAATAACCAAAATTAATAACCACATTTACCAAAAATGAAAATCATAAAATCTTATTTCATTTAATTCAAAACTTGTTATCATTCATTTAGATATTGCTATTCATTTTGTCTTAACAGAACTAAATCAAATTTCATTTTAATATTTTTTTTCATAAATTTTATATTTTAAATGACCGTATTTATTCATTTTATTTAATAAATTGCACAAAACTAGTGAATATTTTTTTATCATATACGTTAAATTTAACTATTATAATTAAAGAACATGGAAAGAACCTGCAGAACTAAATTAATTAAAAATTGTTATTCATTATATATTAATTCGAGTCGGTTAAATGTAATAAAAATTATTCAATAGATATTTGGTGATAATTATAAATTTTATGCATTACGTACTGATTTTAATTAAGAACATTTAATTCGTTTAGAAAACTCAAATCAATTAAAAAATTATATACTTTGTGTACAAATTAATATAACTTGGTAATAATACAGTGCCATAATGCTTTACATAAAGGAACAAAGAAATCTTTAATCAAATAAAGCAGAGAACAAAATATTACCGATTAATACAGCATAATTGCGTTAAAGATGTGGATGATTAAAATTTGTTAATTACATATTTTTTTTATTAGAAATTGCTTATTAGATTTTATAAGTTCACTGATTTATTATTTCTGATATGTCGGCATAATTAAAAAATTTTGATATTTTATAATTTAATGATATTATATTAAGGCTATTAAATGAATAATCTCCTAAAATATTTAAAACTATTATTCACTTTTTACATAAATAGCAATTCTAAATATGCTCTTTTTGTTGTGATTAATCCTCAGTGTTCGGCAGCGTGGTACTGACAACCTATAAGTAGTCTATTCATGGATACAAAGGGGCAGCTTCTGTTATAATGGAGCACATGTAGACAGAAGTTTGACTTGACTTCGAATCGCTGAAGAAGGAGGGCAGTGCCTTCGGGGAGGACTTTAAGGAGGAGATACCCCGCATTCGCATATCGTATGGGACGTATGGGAATAAAAAGGCAAGTTGATGTACATCATTAACGCCATCGAGGTTCCTCGTTTTTGAAATAGTGTCTACAACAACACCTCCAGCGGATTGAACCTCACCCGCAATGCTCTCTATCAGCGCACGTAAACAATGAGCCAAAGGTACTGATGGCCGAGTGACTAGCGCTCTGGTGTTTCGTGCCGGGTTCGATTCTCTTTGGGGCCATGGATATTTGTAGTGGTTCGGAATCCGCTTTAAGCCACATGTCTCGGTCTAATATGACTGTAGAGCGTTGGGCTGGTCTGATATGACTCTAAACATAGGGCCGTCAACTCTTAATATCTCGTAGGGCAAAAAAAAAAAAAAAGTCTTCGCTCAGTCTTTCCAAGGCAATTCCCTTCACTTTTCAACCTACTACAAGTCAGAATTTACCTATTGGTGCTCCATCACAATAGAATATCCCCCCTTTCCCTCCTTCCATGAGACCACATGAGTTCTTGGTACTAAATGGCTAGATGTTAACAAGTGGGATAAGAAACCAATGAGCCACGAGTCGGGCAATTCTAAATATATATCAGTATGATATCCCTCGATATTTAATGCAAAATAATAAAATTTTTTTAGCCTTTTTTAAAAATTCATTTAAAATCTTTCAGTTTTCCAATCATGGCCTTCCAATACTTTCAATCTAAATACAAATCCGAATCCATGACTTTAAGGTAGACCTGTAGGTTATGAACCTTATTTAATTAAATTCCGATAACTTAATTCATGGGAATTATTTTACTTAAAAAAAAATGTTTTTGTCACAAATCATTTTAAAAACATTTACTATTCCTCACTTAATTTTTGAAGTGATTAAAAATCTGAAAAATTTCGACTTCCAATTGCTATATTTTAGTTCTACTCTCCGCTAATTTCAATAGATGGAAGATTTATTGGGTTGCGAGAAATAATTTTCATGATTCTTCGAGTGCATCCTTGCATTATAAATTGCTTTCTGTCTCATCAATAGTGTTTTCGAGACACCATTTAATTTGCATGCCGCTGGAACAAAGAAATAAAGACACACAAAAAAAAAAATGCACCAATCGTTGTTCACTTCGCATAAATGGAAACACACTCTCATCCCATCTGAAGAAGTAAAAAATGAGCATGCCCATACTGGATGGAAACAAAAGGAAAGTATGCATTGATGACTCACCTTTCTTCAAGGAAAAAGTAATTATTCTTCGAATGGGGGGGGGGAGAGGAACACAAAGTAACCAATCACCAGAAGCCATCCATGTCACGTGGCACGGAATGCCAAGCGGAAGAAAAAGAATCTTTTGAAAATGATGATGGTGCCACGAACTGGAACCGTCTGGGTTCTATAGAGGAATTTCATTTTTTTTCTATTTCATTATATTTTATATATATATATATATATTTTTTATCTTTCTGCTGCGTATTTTTTGAAATGTATTTGACTTATTTTCTGATCAGAAGCAAAATTAAAAGCTGGAAACATTTTTCTCTCTAAAGAAATATTTATTATTAGTAGTAAATACTTATTTATAAGCAATTCAAAATTTAAATTTTGATTTAAGAAAAGAATATTCACATTAGGAATGAAGAATTTGCTTGACTAAAGACAGATTTGAACTTCAGATGCAAATATTTCCATTTATTTTCCTTAAGTTTACATTAATAGTGAAAAATCGGAGATTGATAAAACTAAAAATTGTTTTTTTTTTTAAATATGTAAGATTGAATTATTTGCTAATTTTTCTCGTTTGTCACTTTATGAATACAGTGACTTTTACTTAAATAAATAATTATTTTAATGCTCTTTTAATATTTGATGGATTTAAATCATGATTTGTTATAAGAATATACTTATTTGTATTCTATTTAGATTGTCATAGTTGTAAATACAGATTCACTCAATTTTATAATTAATTTACTTTAGAAACAATTTAGAGCACACATATATATAGGCACAATGGTTATAAAATTAACATTAAAAAATGTTGTGTTGTGTGTCTGTCTAATCCTCAATGTCCTGCAGTGAGGGACGGACTTCCCATGAGTGATCTATCATGAATGGAGGAAAAAGGGCAGCTTCAGTTTTGATGGAGCACTCGTAGGTAGATGACACTTGGCTCTGTGTCTTTGAAGAAAGAGGGCAGCGCCTTTTGGAAGAATCTTTAATGGAAACTAGCTCGCATTTGCGTATCGTATGGAAAAAAACCCGGAAAACTCCAACGAGATGATTAAAGAGACAAGATACTAAACATTACAAATGCCATCGAATCTCCTCGCATTTGAAACAGTCTCTACAACAATGCTGCCGCCAAATGATTGGACCTGATCGCTAATGCTCACCAGCTGCGCAAATTACCACTGAATCACGAGTCAGGAAATTCTAACCATATAAAGTATATATCATTATGAAATTTTTCGATATTTAATGCAAACTAATATTGTTTTCTTTTTCTAAAAAATATCCATTTAAATCATTGAGTTTTCCAATCATGACATTCGAATACTTTCAATCTAAATCCAAATCTGTAACATTAAAATAATCCTATAGGTCATTAAACTTATTTATTTAAATTTCGATCACTTTATTCTTTTAGGAATTATTTTATTAAAAAAAAATAATAATTTTTTCACAAATCATTTTAAAAACTTTAATTTATTTATATTTTAATTGATCACCTAATTTTGGAAGTGGTTAAAAAAATCTAGAAATTTTTAACTTCCATTTGCTATATTTTAGTTTTACTGCGGTAATTTCAATGGATGGAAGATTTATTGGGTTGCGAGAAATAATTTCATCATGATTCTTCGAGTGCATTCTTGCATTATAAATTGCTTTCTGTCTCATCAATAGTGTTCTCGAGACACCCTTTAATTTACATGCCGCTGGAACAAAGAAATAAATACACATACAAAAAAAATGCACCAATCGTTGTTCACTTCGTATAAATGGAAACACACTCTCATCCCTTCTGTGAAGTAAAAAAAGGAGCATACCCACATTGGATCGAAACAAAAGGAAAGTATACATTGATGACTCACTTTTCTTTTAGGAAAAACTAATTATTCATCGAATGGGGGGAAGGAGAGGCCCTCAAAGCAACCAATCATCGGAAGCCATCACTGTCACATGGCACAGAATGCCGAGCGGAAGACAAAGAATCTTTTGAAATGATGATGATGCTACGAACTGGAACCTTCTGGGTTCGATAGAGGAATTTGCCTTTTTTCTTATATCTTAATTCTACTTTTTTTTCTTTCAACTGCGTATTTCTTTAAATGAATTTCATTTTTTTTTTCTGATTCGCAGCAAAATTAAAAGTTAAAAAATTTTCTCTCTGAAGAAATATTTATTATTAGTAGTAAATACTTATTCGTAATCAATTCAAATCTTAAATTATGAATTGAATATTTACTTTGAGAATGAAGAATTTGCTTGACTAAAGACAGATTTGAATCTTCAGATGCAGATTTTACTTTAATAGTGATAAATCGGAGATGGATAATACCAAAAATTTTTGTTTTTAAAGATGTAAGATTTAATTATTTGCTAATTTTTCACGTTCGTTACTTTATAAATACAGTGACTTTTACTTAAATGAATAATTATTTTAATGCTCTTTTAATATTTGATGGATTTAAATCATGATTTGTTATAAGAATATACTTATTTGTATTCTATTTGCATTATTATTGTTGTAAATACAGATTCACTCAATTTTATAATTAATTTACTTTAGAAACAATTTAGAGCACACATATATATAGGCACAATGGTTATAAAATTAACATTAAAAAATGTTGTGTTGTGTGTCTGTCTAATCCTCAATGTCCTGCAGTGAGGGACGGACTTCCCATGAGTGATCTATCATGAATGGAGGAAAAAGGGCAGCTTCAGTTTTGATGGAGCACTCGTAGGTAGATGACACTTGGCTCTGTGTCTTTGAAGAAAGAGGGCAGCGCCTTTTGGAAGAATCTTTAATGGAAACTAGCTCGCATTTGCGTATCGTATGGGAAAAAACCCGGAAAACTCCAACGAGATGATTAAAGAGACAAGATACTAAACATTACAAATGCCATCGAATCTCCTCGCATTTGAAACAGTCTCTACAACAATGCTGCCGCCAAATGATTGGACCTGATCGCTAATGCTCACCAGCTGCGCAAATTACCACTGAATCACGAGTCAGGAAATTCTAACCATATAAAGTATATATCATTATGAAATTTTTCGATATTTAATGCAAACTAATATTGTTTTCTTTTTCTAAAAAATATCCATTTAAATCATTGAGTTTTCCAATCATGACATTCGAATACTTTCAATCTAAATCCAAATCTGTAACATTAAAATAATCCTATAGGTCATTAAACTTATTTATTTAAATTTCGATCACTTTATTCTTTTAGGAATTATTTTATTAAAAAAAAATAATAATTTTTTCACAAATCATTTTAAAAACTTTAATTTATTTATATTTTAATTGATCACCTAATTTTGGAAGTGGTTAAAAAAATCTAGAAATTTTTAACTTCCATTTGCTATATTTTAGTTTTACTGCGGTAATTTCAATGGATGGAAGATTTATTGGGTTGCGAGAAATAATTTCATCATGATTCTTCGAGTGCATTCTTGCATTATAAATTGCTTTCTGTCTCATCAATAGTGTTCTCGAGACACCCTTTAATTTACATGCCGCTGGAACAAAGAAATAAATACACATACAAAAAAAATGCACCAATCGTTGTTCACTTCGTATAAATGGAAACACACTCTCATCCCTTCTGTGAAGTAAAAAAAGGAGCATACCCACATTGGATGGAAACAAAAGGAAAGTATACATTGATGACTCACTTTTCTTTTAGGAAAAACTAATTATTCATCGAATGGGGGGAAGGAGAGGCCCTCAAAGCAACCAATCATCGGAAGCCATCACTGTCACATGGCACAGAATGCCGAGCGGAAGACAAAGAATCTTTTGAAATGATGATGATGCTACGAACTGGAACCTTCTGGGTTCGATAGAGGAATTTGCCTTTTTTCTTATATCTTAATTCTACTTTTTTTTCTTTCAACTGCGTATTTCTTTAAATGAATTTCATTTTTTTTTTCTGATTCGCAGCAAAATTAAAAGTTAAAAAATTTTCTCTCTGAAGAAATATTTATTATTAGTAGTAAATACTTATTCGTAATCAATTCAAATCTTAAATTATGAATTGAATATTTACTTTGAGAATGAAGAATTTGCTTGACTAAAGACAGATTTGAATCTTCAGATGCAAATATTTCCATTTATTTTCCTTAAGTTTACATTAATAGTGATAAATCGGAGACGGATAAGACCAAAAATTGTTTTTTTAAATATGTAAGATTGAATTATTTGCTAATTTTTCACGTTTGTTACTTTATGAATACAATGACTTTTACGTAAATGAATAATTATTTTAATACTCTTTTAATATTTGATGGATTTAAATCATGATTTGTTTTAAGAATATACTTATTTGTATTCTATTTACATTGTCATAGTTGTAAATACAGATTCACTCAATTTTATAATTAGTTTACGTTAGAGGCAATTTAGAGCACACACACACACACACACACACACACACACATATATATATATATATATATACATATATATATATATATATACATATACATATATATACATATATATATATATATATACATATATATATATATACATATATATATATATATATATATATATATATATACATATATATATATACATATATATATATAAACATATATATATATACATATATATATATATATATATATATATATATATATATATAGGCACAAAGGTTATAAAATTAACATTAAATTTAGCAAAATTTAAAATTGGAAATTTTTTTTCTTTAATGGAAATACTTAAACATATTCATCGCAGATTTTAAATATACTGCATATTTACTTGAGAATTAGGAATTTGCTTAAATTAGGACTTCCATATCTGAAATTTTAGGTTAACTAAAAGTTTAAATACAAATATTTCTCTTAATTTTTATGTTTACATTAATAATGATAAATCTGTAAGACCAAAGAGTAATTTTTTCAAAATTATGTAAGTTTTAATTATTTGCTAAGTTTTGACATTTGTTACTTTTTATGTACACAGCTTATGCTTATGCATACTTAAATAAATGAATATTTATATTTTAATATTTGATGAATTTAAATCATGATTTTGTAATATAGATATACTTATTTGTATTCTATTTGTATTGTTATTGCTGTGATTAAAAATGTAATCAATTTAAAATATATATATATATATATATATATATGTATGTATGTATGTTAGACAAGGCATATGTACATATTGCCAAAGGCATTTTCATCTGCAAGGAGAATAAGTATGACAGTCTGATCCAGACTTCTGGCCTTCTTCGCCAAAGAATCTGCAATTTCATTTAATTCCAAATCCACATGAACAGGGATCCATTGCAGTATACAGATTCTGTGCAAGAAGTGGATTTGTTCTAAAAGAGATATAATGTTCAACATCATACTTGAGAAACCTTTATTAAGAGCCTGTAAGGCCCTTTAATTTGCATGCCGATGAATATTAATGAATATAGTAATTCCATTGATATGTTGTGATGGAGATAGAATCAGATAAGCTTCAAGTGAATCTTGAATGGCCAACAGTTCTCCTGGAAAGTTTACTTTTAAAAAACTGTGCTGTAATTGTTTAGATGTACTTTCATTTATAAAAATGTTAGTTAATGTATTTTATTGTTCCTATATTTATTAAAATGTTATAAATAAATTTTTAGGTATATCACCTTTTTTATAACACTACATAAGTAATTTTATTGTTAATTTTATAAATATTTTTTTCGTGAATATTTTGAATGTCATCATAATAATTTAATTGCTAAATAATTTTAAAATAAATTTTTATCATGAGGAACTTCATAAAAGTAATTTCATTGCTGTGATTTCCTTAATATTTTTTATGTAATCTTACTAATTTAATTACTAAATAATTTTAAAATAAATTTTAATAGGGGGCAACATCTTTTCTCTTTAAAAAATTCATATGCAAAAATAATTAAAAAGGTTTCGTTAAGAACAATATATTCTTTTAAATGAACACAGGCAAGTGTCAAAAATCATGAACATTCTACGGTAAAGATGAAAAATGGAATAGCAAATAAATATTTTATAAACTTTGAATATGAAGTTTCAATTTTCATCCCTGCTACATTCAATGCTTCTTTACTTTGAATTCAATATAGCGAAATATATCAATTTCTAATGTTCATGAAAAAGTATAGTAGTATAAAAATAAACAAAGATGGCATTTTTCCATTTTTAAATCCAGTAAACATAAATAAGTATTGCGAAATTACTTTCAGAAAGTGAGAAAAATTGTAAAGAAAAAAAAAGTATCTCGTATATTTTCATAAGAAAATTTAAGAATTTATTAAATAATTCTCCTAGCTTTTCATACGCATGAAAAATTAAAATTAAAAAAAAAATCGTAACTATTTGCTGCTAACTTTAATTTTTCCTCTCCATTTTGGATGCTCATTTTACATGTCGAAAGAAACTTGATGCTTTCTCCGAAATATTTGACTTAAACATAGCGAAGCAGACATTTTCGCTGCAATTTCTGTTACTTTTATTATTCTTATTTCATTTTTGTCACCGTCATTTTAAATATAATGTTACCTTTTGCGATTCTCGCTTGCTCAATTCTGATATATATTAATTTTTTTCGGTATAATTTAAGAAATTTTATATGGCAACAGGTTTTCATTTCCCGTAAGTTTGAAATGGAAATTTCAGACAGCATAGTTAATGTTTTCTATTAGATAGACTACTCAAATTTCATATATCTACGGTTGAAAACTTTGGCTTCCAAACTATAACGGTATTATATTACGTCTATAAGATGTTTTTAAAAATAGTAGTAAGAATAAGATCACAGAATTTATTTTAACTTAAATTACTTTTTGAATATCTCAAATTTTAATTTTTTTTTTACTTACTCTATTTACAGAGAACTTTTATTAAAAGTTCGTAAATCTTTAGAAAGTTTCTGCAGAATTCTGATTTAAACTTCTAGAATTCTGTTATTTGAAAGTACATGCTTTTAAATTTTTAATGATGGTATTTAATTTATTTTTTAAAATGACTTATTCCTTGACTCTCTACGTTTTTTTAAAGAAATTAGTACAGTAAAAGAGTATTACTGTACTAATTTGTACTATTACTTTAAAGAAATTAGTACAGTAAATAAGTATTACAAGTTAAAAATACTTTGAGAGAAATAAATATGATGAAATAAATTGATGAGAAATCTTTAACTTTGGATAAAAAAATGATTAAGAATGTTTTTTAAAACATTAAAATTTTGAATTAATAAATTCTAAATACTTGAATTTTGAACTAAAGATTTTAGAGGACTTAATTAGTACATATTTTTATCTTACTACATTATAACTAATAGTTAGGCAAAATAAGTTATATTTAAATAAACTTATTTAAGCGTCTTGGAAAATTAAAATTTTTCTAACGTTTTCTGACGCTCAAAAGTTTTCATATTAACAAGCTGTATTTCCAGAAATTGTGCTCTCATTTTTCTCCTCTGTTACTAAATGTATTGTTAAAATTATCCCTTTCTCATAAAATTAATGCAAATTAAAATTACAATGTAATACAAGACTTCATAAAAGAAAAAACATTTTCGAAGTAAATTAAAATCAATAAATAATTTTAATAGCAGTTAATAAAAAAAACCCAATAAAATTCCTTTACAAGGCGTATGTGTTAAATCTTCTTATTATTTCTAATGCAGCTGGCAAACACTTAGACAGCTTGGTCTTGGATGCCTTAAGGCAAGCGCTGCACAGACTTACTTTGCATTACCCAGGGGGAGCGTGTAACTTAAAGATAGCTACGGACGCGGAGTAACAATGCCCCCGCATGTGTTAAATCTTATATTAAAAAAAATTATAATGCAATGTGTTGTATCCTCTGATACTGCTGTTGTTAAAAAATTCCGTACACATAAATTAGATATCATCAGCTATCGAAATGGTAGATATATCGCAGGTTCAGCTTTATATAGGGTGCTTAGGATCTAGGATCAGAAGCTAGGAGGATCGGATTCGCCTTCCATACGAACATTTCACATTGATTTCTAATGAATGAATTGTCTAACAATTCAATGCATAATGTTTTGATAAATTGTTTTTTCAGATTTATTCATAATTAATAATAATTTAAAAAAATTTTCTATTTCAAAACAATATAGTATTCTTAGAGGCTCTAAATCTACTTCGAAGAAAATTAATAATGCATTGCACTGTAAAATCTATACACATCGCAATGTTAACTTTATAAAGGTAAAACATAAAACGAACAGTTCATATTTATTTATAATCAATAAATTGTTCAGCAATTCAATACATAATTGTTTGAAAAATGCTTTTCTCTTATTCACTTGTATGAGAAGAATATAATGTGTATATATTCACCATTATAAACTGAATATGAGTTTGTAACATTTTATTTACTTCAAGCATAATGTAAATATAAATGTGGCTAGTCATTGGAGTGTGTAGTAGTTTCTGTAAGTAATATTCTTCAATAAACTAAAACACTGAATCTATTATTTCCCCCACCGAAGTTATAAAGTGCATTTCTGGAAGAATTTAGTTTCTAACAAGACGATTTGTAAACTGTCTAGAATTGCATTTTAATAAATAAAAAGTAAACATTGTTTATTGTACTCTATCAAAAATAGGTCTCAAATTGTTTATAATTATGTGTTGCATTTATTATTAAAAAATCAACAGAAAAATTAAAATAACCTATTTGCTTAAATGAAAACTTGTATGGTTTTGTAAACAAGCTTACCATTTTTTCTGTTAAAAGTATATCTTCATTTGCATTGATTTGATTTAAAGATTAACTCGTTTTTCTATGTATTTTATTTTTGTCATTTCAGACCGAATAATGAATATTTGCAACTCTGTAATTAGTATGATTGATTTCAAAACATTGTAACAAAAAAAGATTTTTCAAAGTATAATAAAATGTATATTTCTTTCAACATTTTTTTTATTATCCTTGATGTACTTTTCCTTGCTAATTATTTTAAAATATTCAAACTCCTTTTTTTGTGAATTCATTAACGTCGCTTAAGAAGGCAGTTTAATGTCGAGAAATGTATGGAAATCAGGAAAGATATTTTCGAGTTTCAGTAAAATAAAAACCTCCTAATTTATAAAAAAAATGTGGATCACAAAAAATTATTTCAATATTCTAATATTTGCTCATTAAAAACGACAGATCTGAATTATTACAATGAAATATTTATTTTTTTCAATTAGACTGATGCTCTTCAAATATATTAGTAATCATGGAAAGTGAATAAAATAAGAATTAAAAGTATACAAAACATATAAATGAAAATTGATAGAAAATTTTGAATTCAGAAAAAAGAAAAATTATTTTCCTCATTTATTAGTCTTTAAAAGCTAACTGGTTTCTTAATATAAAGATAATATTTTTAAATATATTACAAACCATTTCTTCCCATCTATTCAGACAAACTTCCATCTCTATTTCATCAACATCGACTCAACAGCATTCATGGTAGATGACAACGCCGGGCCACGAACCCGAAACATGTTGCACCGAGCGCTAGGGCGCTAGCCACTCGACCATCAGTTCCCGACTTGATTAAATATGAGTTTTATGCAATTCATGGCTTTTGAAAATAATTTCAAACCACAATATTGACATCCAGAAATGCAGCCAAGGAATATGTTAATCGTCTATGAACGATATTTGTAGCTATGTGCGCCAAGGACTATAACCAAAACCTAACTTTTAACTTGTCTTGTTTCAGCCTCCAGAAGGGAATATTATGCATAAAATCGTAGATATGAAAAATGATCAGACTCGATATTGAACATATTTTTCCAATACCAAACTGATTCCTCCAAATTGTCAATTTCGTACATGTGTTAATTTTTAAAACATCATAATTGTTCCATAATTTGTATTCCCTTAATCCTTCACCTTATTTTGTGCTATATACTTCGTCTCATATTCCTTCAAAGCCAGACATTTTCAGTAATCGCTAATTTTATAAAAAACACTTTCGTCTGTGATCTTTAATATTTAATGCTGTCTACGAAAGTGTAAAATGCTATCCATAGAAAAAGAGTAGTTAATACATGCATATACGATATCGATTAATTAATACATATTTTAAGACTTTTATGCATTGAACACCGTAAAATAGTCAGACATCATCTATTTAACTATTCATCAACAGTTAATGATCAAAGATATTTTGAATTACAGACGATGGATTTAGAATAGTATATAAAACTGTATAATAGTAAAGCAACATAGTGCTGTAAAATATGTCTTCTGATTATTTATTTACACTCATGTCCATAAATTAAGGATAATTCAGGAGCACACAGAAATTGAACTCTAAAATAAAAATTTTACCTGTAGAATTATCACACAGATCTTGAAGAAGAACATGCAAATTACAGGAAACCACCAGATGGCGCGAATAGTACGTCACAATGACGAGAGTGTAAGCGAGGGGTATATAACGAATGGTGGCAAAGAAGTAAAATTGTTCACAAGCGCTTTAAAAACCTGGAGTAGAGAGCATGCATTGTGGACACCGCAACAGTGGTCTTGTGTGATGTTTTCTTTGCCTGAACAGCATCTTGTAGCATCTTTTTTGCTCTTTACCTTTTGTTTAATAAATAGACTTTACAAATAAGTCAAATTTCTTTTGCTTCTGTCTCTTTTTTTGCCTAAACTTCATTATCCTTAATTTATGGACATGAGTGCATTGAACAAATGGATCGTACACCGCCATAATACTTTAAAAAATATTTCAAATGTCTTTTCGAACATGAAATTTATAATTAATCGTGTATTTCTAAAATTCTTCACTGACATCAACTTAGAAGATTAGTTCTCTCAATTCGTCTTTTAACTTTGAAATCCCCGTCACTGATTCTTGACATTTAATACTAAATCTTGTTATCTGAAGAATGTTTCAAATTGTAGTTGACTTTGTTTTCACGTTTGATTAGCTTTCTGATTTAAGCTGCATATGCGCGTGTTATGATAAACATTAAAAAAGGGTTTAATTAATAGAGATTAAGTTCGTTTTGCATTCGTGTCATTTGTAATCCCTCACATGAAATTGAATCAGAATAATTGTATTTGAATTGGTTTTATGCAGTCGTTATTTCGACTTTCAATTTAATTATTTAGCATTCTTGATTTATGTGTTTCACATTAAACTGAGTTGTATCTAAAAGTTAATATTGAAGTGGTCCTGTCAATTAAAAAATGCGGAACTGAATAATCATAAATTGGCATTACATTTTAGAATTTAATCCCTTGTACTTATTGAACTTGTCAGATACATCCCTTTATAAAAGGTTTTTAAAAATTTTACTTATATTTCTGTTGTTGTTACTAATCAACGTGGTGCAGAAAAGCCTACACCAGATTCAAGGGATGTCCATGGCTAAGGGTAATATGCACGAGAGCTGAAGACTGACTAAACCTCATAACAACTCTCTTACGATCATGTTAGACCAGCACCTACAGTTCAATGTGGATTCCGAACCACTATAAATATCCATGGCATTACCGGTACTTGAACACGAAACCTGTGTCACCAGACACTCGACCATTCGGGCTAAACTTATATTTCTTCAACGGCGCAACACTCCATTGTGAGCCAAGGCTTTCTGCCTGCTGCCAGGTTTCGAAACAGGAGATGTTTTCTTTCACGAGGTAGGGTTGTCATCCCTTTTCCCAGCAGTCTTATTTGACTGATATAATTTTTTTTAAAGTGATTTCCGAACCACTACAAACTTTGATGGCAACCGAAATTCGAACCCTTGTGCCACCGAGCGCAGAGCGCTAGTCCCTTGGCCATCAGGCAACAAAACATATATTAGTATAATTAAAATGTTGACCTATTTTTAATTATTTGGGATTAGCTAACGGGAACCACGAGAAGGCAGTATATAATTTATTTAATTTGTTAAAAAAGTATATTTTTAATGGTGAATTTTTAAATGATAATATGATCTCATTTCGTTTAATTCCAAGTAAACGGTCACACGGCCATCAGGCCCATTTACTTACACTACCTAGATTAGATGATCCTAGACCAATGAAGTTTAAAGACAGAAATGGTTAATGGTCAGATACCCAATAACGTTGAAAAAAAGCTACTTTAATTTGTGTATATTGTATATTTAATTTAATTGTATATTATATATTTAATTTGTGCATATATATATTTGTATAATGAATTACACTAATTTACCCACTAACTATAATTTTCGTATGCTGTAAAATGTTTTATGAAAATGTACTTATTTTTGCTGCATTATCGCGATTTTTCTGATTTTTCCTTTTTTTTTTTTTTTTTGTGGAGTACTTAAGCTATTTAAGTACGATTTTTTATAGTTTAAAATCAGTACAGTTAAAATTAAAAATATCCCTTACATTGTTAATACTCTAAATGATACTGTGTAACACCGCTAACTTTAAGTAGCAAATTTAGAAAGTAATAAAAAATATACAGCCACAAGAGCTTGTGAAAAACGATCTGCATTTTCTATATAGATATTAAATAAACAGCGATTTCAAATAAACATCCTAAGCTATGCAAACAACTTCTCCAAAAAAAATTAATCAACGCTTACGCGCTGAGTTTTTACACGCACCAGTGCGCCAGTAACGAACTGGTAATCTAGTAATAAACGTCGCAATGGCTTCTTTAAAAAGAGTTACTTGTTTAATAAACTCCCTCGCTTACTGGCTTTTTTAAAACCCGAATAAACTTCACACTGACAGCGAAATTAGTTTTTAACGAGTATTCCTCTAACAGAAATTCCACCGCCATCAAACGTTATTATTTTCTCTGCGAGATGGAAAAAAAAAGAAGTTTTTATGCTTACTTTAATGCGCAACAAGAAAAATAAACAAGATTTTCTCCCATCTTTTCTTTTTTCGTTTGTTTATAAATGGTTTTGTTGGTAAAAGTTCATTGGAATGAAAATTCCAGATAGGAATGGAATTAAAATGGGTGAATTTAAGTGTAGAACTAAAGATTTTGAACATCTGTTGAAATGGTGTAATTGCTGTACTAAAATTGAGAAATTTTAAAAACCATAATACTATGACGTTTTAGATCGCAGAAATATTTCTTTGATTTTTCAATTTTTTTTTTAATTATAAAGATGTAAATAAATAAGAAAGAGAACAACAGATTTTTATAATATAAACGTACGTTGAAATTGTAGATTTTCTAAGGCACATTAAAGCCAGAGTAAAAATTAATTCAGAAATAAGTTTAATAGATATAAATTCTGGAAAGCTATTTAAAGTCTTGTGATTTTTTCTTTCAGTTGTTTTCTTTTTAATAGTGGTAGCATTAATAAAATATAAGAAAAAATAGATATAGTAATATCTGTTTGAGTTCTGCATTGAATATCGAAATAAAATTAATTTTAAATTTTAAAAAAGATATATACAAACGTTAAGTTATGTTAATACAATTACAAAAGTTATTAAGATGCTTAGAAATTTTTAAATGATGACTGTAAAAATTACAGTAGGTAACTAGATTACTGAAAAAATTATATTGTTCAGGTTATGGTAAAAGAAAGTAATTACTTTTAATTATAATAAAATTTCAGGTTAAAAATAGAATACAAAACCATAAATATGTTTTTAAAATATTAAAATCGTCACATAATCAATTATTATTATTTTTTAATGTAAGAATGCCTATCATGCAAATAAAAGATTAGATTGATGCGAAACTATAAACTTTTTTTCAAAGAGAAGGAGAAAATTGTACTTATTTTTAATATTAAATGAGATCATAAATCATTATAAATGGAACACAAATCTGTTAACACAATTAAAATATAAGTCGATTAACACAAATGAAGCACAAGACATTTATCGCAAATCAAACACAAGGCGCATGTATATCTACAACAACAACAAAATCAATATCTAAAAATGTTAAAGTGACAGTTACCGATTTTATAGTGCACCATAAATTATGCATATTATTCATCAATCAATACAGGATCCAATCGCAGTAGAAGCAATGGATTAATTTGTAAAAAGTAATTTTTATACTAAAGCCTTGAAAAATAAATAATCCCTGTAAGAAACATTTTACTGTCATCAAAACTCAAAACGTATTGAAAATAGTTTTCTATCAAAATAATGAAAGTTGACAACTTGCAAAATTTTGAGATTCATTTTATTTCAAATGACAAGGATGGAGAAAAAAATTTTAAAATTCTGAGAATGTTTTATTAATAATATTTCTACAACGTTGACAGCAGCATTCTTGTAGCTTTCAACATTTAAAAAACTCAACATTTAAAAATTTCACTTTTCAACATTTACAAAAATGATTCTGCAATAAACATTTTCTATTTCGCTTTTAAAATTTTTGTCACACATTTGGACATTTATATCAACAAATGGAATAAAAAAATTCACAGTAAGTGACAGTTGAACAGAAAGACACCTTAAAACTGACAGGAGTTGTAATTCTTGAAAGCGCAATAAATTTGAGCATAAATAGAAAGGGAAAAGGACTGACATAAAAATATGAAATTATTTCAGATGTTCGGGATAGTGTTTGACAACGGAATCTGATAATGTCATATTGGAATTCGCAATATGCCATGATGACATACTTTGTAGAGATTTAAATAATTATTTTTTTAATTTATTGGTAATTTTTTAAACTTGCACTTAAAATTTCTTATGCAGTTTGACTTTTAGGTCAAAATTGGTTTAATTTTATATAATTAATTTATTTTTTATTGATTTTTTTATAATTATGCCAATCTTTTTATACAACATTATGTAAAACTATTTAACATATTACATCAATATTATTAGAATTTTTGACTTTCGCATGAGATTTTATAGTATTGGTGATATCCTCAATTTTGAAAAGAATAAAAGAGTTTTGAAATTTATGAAGAAGAAGATGTAATATAAATACAGGTAGAATAATTTTGAGCAACAATCAATAAAATAAATTATATTATCTTTCTTTAAAACTTGTTGTACTAAACAAATCGATTAAAATCTTGACAAAAGACATAAAGAAGTAAATCAAGAGTCTGCTGATGCGAGATATAAAAATTCCCCCTGTATCTACTCGTTTTACAGTGATAAAACGTATGCAGACTAATGACACTAAAAAGTATACAAAACTAAAGTGATTAAAACTCATACTTAAACCTATGCCTACTAAAGTGACTAAACGCATGCTGCTAATGATAATGATTCCACTAATGATAAAGTATAGATTCACAAACCATATTGCAGGACAAATTGGCAATATGATTTTTGTGTAATATGTTTTTCAGTCAATTTTGTTCTTTTACAGCTTTACTTTTAGTTTTGTTGTTTTTTTTCAAAAAACTCATTTTTTTAAAAATAATTTGGAAAGTATTTTTACTCAAATGTGGACAACACATTAATAAGCTGAAAAATCAAAGTTTACAGAAATTTTAACCATTTTATATTTAGTATAAAATATCTTAGTATGCCGATAAAATAATAAAACAGAATATTGTGCAATGTATGATCCTATTTATCTGTGCAAGTTGGCATTATTTATACATTTATGAATATCAAAAATAAATATTTTAAAAACAATAGTTGATTTCTATATTTTTTATTGTTTTACCATTTAAATATATGAAAAATGTCGATATTTTTTTCTATATATATGTAACTTAATTGAAAATTGCTTAAATATTTTATTATAAGTACTGCTTTTTTTTTCATTCTTGGATCTTTTTAATAATTATTGATCCAAAAATTATTGTTACATTTTCATATTTCATTAATTTTATATAAAAATTAATATAATATTTATAGCTTATTACATGCGCAGTTTAACATAAAATTGCATGAGATGAATTATATATCAGATATAAGATTGGACTCATAACATATTTATAGCTTATTGCTAAACAATGAGAATTGAGATACGAAAGAATTTCAGAGAAATCCATTTAGCATTTAATTAAATATCATATTTCTCATTTTCTAAGTAAAGAAATTTGAAGAAAATCAACTTTTCATTAACAGCCTTAAAATGACTTTTGAAAATGATACTCTCAAAATATAATTAATCGTTAATATTTAATTCTCCTCCTTTTAATTTAAAAAGCAATGACGATTTTCTTCAATCGCGTCATTTCAGAAAAATCTGCAGTGATTAACGATTTTAGGAGTTGTTTGCAATCTTCAGTTAACGTTGCTCTCGAAATAAATAAAATCATGATCACTAGTTATTCCACGATTTTCGGTGTAATTAACTTATGATAAATAAGTTATTCATTAAAATGATTGAAATTTAAATAAGTCGGAAGGAGAGAATATCTCGTTCCAATCAGACATTTTTGAACGTATAAATGCCTCTTTATGTAGTTGTGGAATCAGCATCTGTATATTATTGTCAGAGAAGTCTTAATTTCCCATTACATATTATTTAATTAAATTAAAAATTGAATAAATCATCCATTTTTTTATTGGATATTCTTTTTATAAACTCAAGTAAGTTTTATCAATGATTTTTTTCTTTTAAATGGATTAATTAATTTCAGAAATAAAATGCAGATATTTGGAAAAATATTAAGTTATACCATATTTCTTCGTAATGAATATTGTAATTTGGATTTGCTGCTTGTCAAAATTGAATTTAATAAAAAATTAATAGACAGAATTCAGATTTTTTTTTCTTTTTACTCTCTTTTTGTTGTTATTGCTTTAAATTTTATCCGTTTTTTTATGCTCTTTTACTTATTTTATCATTATTTTCCATTCTTTTATAATATTTTTTAATTTTTTTATCATTATTTTTCATTAATTTTTCTATTTATGTTTTTCCATATTTATCATTATTTTCCATCCTTTTATAATATTTTTTCATTTTTTTTATCATTATCTTTTTATTATCTTTACTATACATGGTTTATCCTATTTTATCATTATTTTCCCTTCTTTTATAATATTTTTTTTATTTTCTTCATATTATTCTTCCTATATTAAGTTTTATTCTAATTTATTATTATTTTCCAACTTTTTATAATAGCTTTTTCATTTATTTATCATTATTTTTCATTACCTTTTCATTGTCTTTCTTATTTATATTTTATCCTATTTTATCATTTTCCATTCCTTTGTAATATTTTTCATTTTTTTATCATTATTTTTCATTATCTTTTCTGTATCTGTTTTATCCTATTTATCATTATTTTCCATCCTTTTATAATATTTTTTTTCAAATTACCGTTATTTTTCATGATTTTTTCTATATTACATTTTATTCTATTTTATCATTATTTTCCATTTTTTTATAATATTTTTTCATTTTTTAAGCTTATTTTTCCTTATCTTTTCCATATATGTTTTATAATTTTTTACCATTATTTTCGTCTTTTTATAATATTTATATATTTTTTTTATCATTATTTTTCATTATTTTACATTTTTTTCATTTCTTTACCGTTAATTTTTTATTATCTTTTCTTTTATATATATGTTTTGTGCTATTTTATCATTGTTATTCATCTTTTTATAATATTTATTCATTTTTGAATCATTATTTTTCATTGTTTTTTCGTAGGTCTACACTTAAAAATTTCTTAAAAATACAGACGACATTCGTTAACCACCTCCCTACTGTTTGACATCTCTACCATTTTATTTATTTTAATTATTCATTTATTGTATGGAACGACAAATAACTATTTGATGAAGTTTGAATATGAAGGGTCAAGTTTCATTCTTGCTACATTCATTGCTTGCTTACTTTGAATTCAATATAGCGAAATATTTCACTTTCTAATGTCCATGAAAAAGGATATTAGAATTTACCCCCCCACCCACCTCCATCTAAGATGCTCAATTTACATGTCGAAAGAAACTTGATGCAATGTCCGAAATATTTAACTTAAATATAGCGAAGCAGACATTTTCGCTGCAATTTCTGTTACTTTTATTATTCATATTTCATTTTTGTGTCCGTCGTTTTAAATATAATGTTACCTTTTGCGATTCCGGCTTGCTCAATTCTGATAATTTTTTTTCATTATAATTTAAGAAGTTTACATGGCAACAAGTATTTATTTCCCGTAAGTTTTAAATGAAAAATTCTTAGAACATAGTTAATGTTTTCGATTAGATATACTTCTCAAATTTCATATATCTTCAATTGAAAACTTTGGCTACAAAGGTATTATATTACATATATAACGTATTTTTTTAAAAATAGTAGAAAGAATAAATAAGATCTCATAATTTATTTTAATTTAAATCACTTTCCGAATATCTTCACTTGTAACTTTTTTGTATTGTACATATTCTATTTATAGAGAACTTTTATGAAAAGTTTTTAAATCATTAGAAAGTTTCTACAGAATTCTGATTTAAACTACTAGAGTTCTGTTATTTGAAACTGCTTTTAAAATTTTTAATGAACGCTTTTTTTTAAAAACATTGGTGCATTAAATAAGTTGTACAATTTAAAAATATAAAATATTTGATTAGAAATCTTTAACTTTGGATAAATAAAAAAAACTGATTTTGAATGTTTTGTAAAACGCTAAAATTTTGAATTAATAAAATCTAAATGGTTGAATTTTTAACTAAAGATTTTGTAGAACTTAATCAGTATATATTTTTATCTTTACAATGCTATAACTAATAGTTAAGTTATAAGTAAATAACTTATAGTTATAATAAGCTATAATTAGTTAGTCAAAATAAGTTATAGTTAAGTAAGCGTATTTAAGCTTCTGGCGCAATAAAACGTTTTTTTATGTTTTTTAATTTAAAAAAAATTATATTAACAAGTCGTATATTTCTTAGTAAGCCGTAGATATTTCCAGAAATTCTGTTCACATTTTTCTCCTCTCTTGCTAAATGTATAGTTAAAATTATCACTTTCTCACAAAATCAATGATAATTCAGAATTGGTATTCAATACAAGATTTTAAAAGAAAAAACCATTTTCCAAATAAATTAAAATCATTAAATAATTTTAACTCAGACGATAAAATATTCAACATAATTGATTTATAAGGTGAATTCACATGTTTAAATTCTTATACTAAAAAAAAAATTATAATGCAATGTGTTCTTAATTTTATCCTCTTATAATGCTGTTGTTGAAAAATTCCGGATACTTAAATTTGAGATCATTAGCACATGAAACGGTAAATATATCACACGTTCAGCATTAGCTAGTTTGCTTAGGATCTACGATCAGAATCTTAGAGGATGGTATTCACCTTACAAACGAACAATTCACATTTATTTCTAATGAATGCATTGTTCAACAATTCAATACACAATTTTTTGAAAAATCCTTTTTCCTGATTTATCCACGGTTAATAATATCTTCAATTATTTGTCTATTTTAAAACAATATTGTATTCTTAGACTTTCTAAAACTCCTTGGAAGAAAATTAATAATGCATTGCATGGTAAAATCTATGCATGTCGCAATAGTAACTTCATGAAGATATAAAACGAACAATTCTCATTTATTTCTAATGAATGAAAAGTTCAACAACACAATGTATAATTTTTTTGATATTTTTCCTTCATTTGTATGAGAAGAATATAATAAGTATGTATTTACAATTATAAACTGAATACGAGTTAGTAAAATTTTATTTACTTCAAGTATAATATAAATACAAATGTGGCTAGTCATTGAAGTGTGCTGTAGTTTCTATATATATTATTCTTTAATAAACTAAAGCACTGAATATATTATTTCCCCCACCGAAGTTTTAAAGCGTTTTTCTTGAAGAATTTAGTTTCATACAAGGCGATTTGTAAATTATCTAGAGTTACATTTTAATAAATGAAAAGTAAACATAGTTTATCTTATCGTACTTTATTAAAAATAGATCTCAAATTGTTTGTAATTATGCGTTGCATTTGTTATTAAAAAATTAACAAAAGAAATAAAAAAAATGTTTGTTTAAATGAAAGCTGAAAGCTTGTATGGTTTTGTAAACAAGTTACCACCTTTTTTTTCTGTTAAAAATATATCTTCATTTACATTGATCTGATTTAAAGAGTTTTTTTATAACATTTTAAATTGCTATTATTATTAAAATTAACTCTTTCTTTCTGTATTTTATTTTTGTCATTTCAGAACTGAATAATGAATATTTACAACTCTGTAATTAATATGATTGATTTCAAAATAAACGTTGTAACAAAAAAAAAATTTTTTTTCAAAGTATAATAAAATGTATATTTCTTTCTATATTTTTCTTGTTTTCCTTGATGTACTTTTCATTGCTAATTATTTCAAAAGCAACCTTATAAATATTCAAACTCATTTTTTTTTTTTTGTGAATTTACTAACTTCGCTTAAGAAGGCAGCTATTAATGTCGAGAAATGTATGGAAATCAGGAAAGATATTTTCGAGTTCCAGTAAAATAAAAACGTATTAATTTATAAAAAAAGGTTCTTTTTAGATTGCAAAAAAATTTTTTCAATATTCTAATTTTTGCTCAATAAATATAACATTTGCTCATTTACTGGTGAAAGTTGTCAGCCCAATTTTCTACAGTCATGTTAGACCTACGGTTTAAAACAGATTCCGAACTACAACAAACACCTATGGAATCTGTTGCACTAAACACCACTTACTTGGCCATCAGGCCCGAAAACATACATTCGTATAAATAACGTTTTGGCCTATTGTTAATGATTTGGAATTAGCTAATATGAAAAACGAGAAGGCAGTAGATAATAAAGAACTAAGAATTGCTAAAAAAGTATAGCATTTTTAAAAGTGTATATTTAAATAATATGATCACGCGTCGTTTAATGCCAACCAATCGGAAGTTTTATCTCCTGGCCTTTTATATTACTATAATTTGGTTAAATAGGAGTCATTCTGTAATTCCTTAATTTTCAAAATAATTTCAAATTCAGAAATTCAGCCAAGGGATATGTTAGGCGTAAATAATCGAATATTTGTAATTTTGTTCGCCAAAGATTGTAATCCGAACACAACTATTATTTTGATTTGAAGGTCCATAAAAGAAGATATAGATGAAGCCAACCTCCAGAATGATTTTCCAATACTTGCACGAAATGATCAACTAGTTTTCAATACCAAACTGATTGGCCAATATCCTAAATGTACTAATTTTTAAAACATCATAATTGCCCCATATTTTTTTCCCTTTACCTTATAGCTTATCATGCGTTATATACTTCATTTCATATTCCTTAAAAGCAAGGCATTTTAAGTCATCGCTAATTTTACAAAAAACAATCTCGTAAGTCTGTTACCTTTAATATTTAATGTTGTATTACGGAAGTGTAAAAGGCTCCTCATAGGAATAAGAGTAGTTAATACATACATATACGCTGTCAAGTAATTAATACATATTTCAGACTTTAATGTATTGAACACCGTAAAATAGTCAGGCATCAGCTATTTAACTATTCATTAACATTAATTAAGGATCAAAGATATTCTCTATACCAGACGATGGATTTAGAATAGTATAAAGAACTGTATAATAGTAATGCAACATAATCCTGTAATATATGTTTTTTGATTATTTATTAAAAGAAATGGATCGTACACAGTTGTAAAGAGATTTCAAATGCGTTTTAAACATGAAATTTGTAATTAATCGTGTATTTCTGAAATTCTTCACTGACATCAACTTAAATTATTAGTTCTCACAATTCGTCTTTTAACGTTTAATTCCTTGTCACTGATTCCTGGCATTTTATACTAAATCTTGTTATCTGACGAATGTTTCAAATTGCAGTTGACTCTGATTTGACGTTTGATTAGCTTTCCGATTTAAGTTGCGTATCGTTATAAACACTAAAAGAAAGAATTTAATTAATAGAGATTAAGTTCATTTTGCATTCGTGACATTTGTAATCCATCACATGAAACTGAATCAGAATAATTGGATTTGAATTTGGTTTTATGCAGTCGTTGTTTCGACTTTTAATTTAATTATTTCCTATTCTTGATTTATGTGTTTCACATTAAACTGAATTGTATCTAAAAATTAACATTGAATTGGTCCTGTCAATTAGTAAATGCGGAACTGAATAATCCCACCAAAGTGACATAACAATTTAGAATTTAATTCCCTGTATTTATTTTGATATTCAAGCTTCGTATTATCAGAAACGTTCATTTACAAAAGATTTCTAAAAATTTTACTTATATTCTTGTTGCTGTTACTAAATAATCCCCCTGGTGCCGGAGGTCTACATGAGGTCCAAAGGACCTCGTCACAGGCGACGTCCATGGCTAAGTGTAATATACAGCTTCACTTTTTAGCGATGAACCACGAGGGCTGAAGACTGACTAAACCTCAACACAACGATCTTATATTAGACCAGGACCTACGTTTAAAGTGGATTCTGAACCATTACAAAGATCCACGGCACTACCAGAACTCAAACCAGAAACCTGTGGCACGGAGTTCCAGTGCGCTAGACACTCGGTAATTCATGCACAAATTATATATCTTCAATCGCACAACAACCCCATGGTGGGCTAAGGTCATCTGCGAGCTGCCAGAAATCGGGACGGCTGTTTTCTTTTTAAGGGTAGGGTTGTCATCTCTACGCCCAACAGTCATATTAGACAGTGACCAACAGTTTAAAGTAAATTCCTTACCACTACACACTTCCATGGCAGATGGGACTGGAACGCTGTGCCACCACGTTCCAGAGCACTAGTCACTCGGCCAATAGATCCCAAAAAGCGTATAATTATAAATAAAATTTTGGAATATTTTTAATCATTTGGAATTAGCTAATGTGAACCACGAGAAGGCAGTATATAATTTACACTAAAAATTGCTAAAATGTATATTTTTAAAGTGCAATATGATCTCACTCCGTTTAATGCCAACCATTCGATCACTTAATCATCAGGTCGCTTTACTTACACTACATAGAATAAATTATCTACCCCAATAAAGTTAAACGACAGAAACGGTTAATGGTCACATATCCAATAACATTACATGACAGAACCTACAAAAATTTGTGAATATTTTTAGACAGTACTAATTACTTTTTACGTAAGCTGGAAATTTATTATGAAAATATACTTATTTTTGCAGTGTAACCGCAATTTTTCTGATTTTTTCCTTAATTTTTCTTTTTCGAAGCCAGAGTACTTAAGCAATTTAATTACCATTTCTGATATTTACAATCAATACAGTTAGAATTAAAAATATCACTTACATTGTTAATATTCTAAATGATACTGTGTATCACCGCTAACTTTAAGCAGTAAATTTAGAAAGTATTAAAAAATATACGGCCACAAGAACTTGTGAAAAACGATCTGCATTTTCCATTTACACATTAAATAAACAGCGATTTCAAATAAACATCCCAAGCCATGCAAACAACTTCTCCAAAAAAAGTCATCAACGCTTACGCGCTGAGTTTTTGCACGCACCAGTGCGCCAGGCAACGAACTGGTAATCTAGTAATAAACTTCGCAATGGCTTCTTTAAAAAGAGTTACTTGTTTAATAAACTTCCCCGCTTACTGGCTTTTTAAAACCCGAATAAACTTCACACTGACAGCGAAATTAGTTTTTAACGAGGATTGCTCTGACCGAAATTCCACCGCCATCAAACGTTATTATTTTCTGCGAGATGGAAAAAAAAAAGAAGTTTTTATGCTTGCTTTAATGTGCAACACGAAAAATAAACATGATTTCCTCCCTTTTTTCATTTGTTTATATATGGTTTTGTTGGTAGAAGTTCATTGGAATGAAAATTCCAGATAGTAATGGAATTAAAGTCGGTGAATTTAATGTGTAGAAGCGAAGATGTTGAGCATCTGTTGGAATGGTGTAATTTCTGTCCTAAAGTTGAGAAATTTTAATAACCAAATACTATGCTGTTTTAGATCGTAGAAATATTTCTTTGTTTCTTAAATTTTTTTTGTTAGTTATAAAGATTTAAATAAGTAAGAAAGACTGCAACAGATTTTTACAATATAAAGTTTTGTTAAATTTGTAGCTTTCCTAAGGCCCATTAAAGTCAGAATAAAAATGATTCTGCTATTTAGTTTAATAGATATAAATGTTGAAAAGTTATTTAAAATGTCTTTCTTTCAGTTGTTTTCTTTTGTATACTCACTGATTAGGGTTGTGGTAAAAAAAAATCAGCTACTTTTTAATTATAAAATATTTAATAAAATTTCAGGATAAAAATGGAATATAAATCAATAAGTATAATTTAAGTACCTTTAACTAATAACAACTATATAATAATATTTATAACCTCTAACTAATATACCTACAATAACTGTATTTTAAGAACCCTAAAATTGAGAAATTTTAATAAACAAATACCATGTTGTTTTAGATCGTAGAAATATTTCTTTTATTTTTCAATTTTTTTAACAATAAAGATTTAAATAAATAAGAAAGAGTGCAACAGATTTTTGTAATAAAAACGTAATTTGTGGCATATTCGTCGCTTTTCTAAGGCACGTTAAAGCCAGAGTAAAAATAATTATAGAACTAAGTTTTAATATTTATTAATGTTATAAAGCTATTTAAAATTTTAATTTTTTTCTTTGACGTGATTACTTTTTATTAGTGGTATCATAAATAAAATTTCAAAGAAAAAAAATAGTAATTTTTGTTTGAGATGTTTATTAAATATCATAATAAAATTAATTAAAATTTTTAATTTTAAATGAGATATCTACAAAAGATTTTTGATACTACTAATATGCTTAGAAATTTTATATATAATTAATATAGCATTGTTTAGGGTTTTGTCAAAAAAAAATTCGATTATAAAATAATTGTTAATACAATTTCAGGTTAAATACAGAATATAAATCAATTAATATATTTTAAGAACAATAAGTATATTTTAAGAGCAATAAATTCATCGCGTAATAAATTATTATTATATTTAATATAAGAATGTGTAGCATGTAAATAAAAGATTAGGTTTATGAGAAACTATAAATTGTTTTCGGAAAGAAAATTATACTATTTTTTAATAATAAATGAAATCATAAATCAAAAGAAATGAAACACAAAGCTGTTAACACAATTCAAACACAAGCCGTTTAACACAAATGAAACACAAGTAGTTTATCACAAATTAAACACAAGGTGCATACAACTAAAACAAAAAAAACCTAACTTCAAAATAGAATGTGAAAGTAACAGTTAAAAAATTTTTAATACATTATAAATTATGCATACTATTAAATAATCAGTACAGGAATTAATCGCAGAAGAAAAAACCGGATTAATTTGTATAAAAGACAAGTAAGAAACATTTTATTATCATCAAAACTCATATCGCATTGGAAATAGTTTTCTATACAAAATAATCAAAGATGACAACTTGCAAAATTTTGAGATTCATTTTATTTCAAATGACAAGGATGGAGAAAAAAATTCTAAAATTCTGAGAACGTTTTATTAATAATATTTTTACAACGTTGACAGCAGCATTCTTGTAGCTCTCAACATTTAAAAAACACAACATTTAAAAATTTCTCTTTTCAACATTTACGAAAATGATTCTGCAATAAACATTTTCTATTTCGCTTTTAAATTTTTGTCACACATTTGGACATTTATATCAACAAATGGAATAAAAAAATTCACAGTAAGTGACAGTTGAACAGAAAGACACCTTAAAACTGACAGGAGTTGTAATTCTTGAAAGCGCAATAAATTTGAGCATAAATAGAAAGGGAAAAGGGCTGACATAAAAATATGAAATTATTTTAGATGTTTGTTATAGTTTTTGACAACGGAATCTGATAATGTCATATTGGAATTCGCAATATGCCATGATGACATACTTTGTAGAGATTTAAATAATTATTTTTTTAATTTATTGGTAATTTTTTAAACTTGCACTTAAAATTTCTTATGCAGTTTGACTTTTAGGTCAAAATTGATTTAATTTTATATAATTAATTTATTTTTTATTGATTTTTTTATAATTATGCCAATCTTTTTTATACAACTTTATGTAAAACTATTTAACATATTACATCAATATTATTAGAATTTTTGACTTTCGCATGAGATTTTATAGTATTGGTGATATCCTCAATTTTGAAAAGAGTAAAAGAGTTTTGAAATTTATGAAGAAGAAGATGTGATATAAATACAGGTACAATAATTTTCAGCAACAATCAATAAAATAAATTATATTATCTTTCTTTAAAACTTGTTGTACTAAACAAATCGATTAAAATCTTGAAAAAAGACATAAAGAAGTAAATCAAGAGTCTGCTGATGCGAGATATAAAAATTACCCCTGTATCTACTCGTTTTACAGTGATAAAACGTATGCAGACTAATGACACTAAAAAGTATACAAAACTAAAGTGATTAAAACTCATACTTAAACCTATGCCTACTAACGTGACTAAACGCATGCTGCTAATGATAATGATTCCGTATAGATTCACAAACTATATTGCAGGACAAATTGGCAATATGATTTTTGTGTAATATGTTTTTCAGTCAATTTTGTTCTTTTACAGCTTTACTTTTAGTAAAATTAGTTTTGTTGTTTTTTAATAATAATAATTTTTTTAAAAATAATTTTAAAGTATTTTTACTCAAATGTGGACAACACATTAATACGCTGAAAAATCAAAGTTTACAGAAACTTCTAACCATTTTATATTTAGTATAAATTATCTTAGTATGCCGATAAAATAATAAAACAGAATATTGTGCAATGTATTACCCTACCTATTTATAATTAATGCAAGTTGGCATTATTTATACATTTAGGAATTGCAACATGTAAAATTAAATAAATTTTAAGAAAACAATAGTTAATTTCTAGTATTTTTTATTGTTTTACCATTTAAATACTGCATGAAAAATGTCGATATTTTTTTCTATATATATCAGAATTCTGTTGAAAATAGCTTAAATATTTTCTTATAAGTACTGCTTCTTGTATTCTTGGATCTTTATTATTTTTAATAAATTATTGATCCATAAATTATTGATACATTTCCATATATCATTAATTTTAAATACAATTTAATATATTCTTTACTGCATATTTTATATGCACTTTAAATTTAGATTGCCTGAAATGAATCACATACAGAATGTAAGATTGGACTCATATCTTATTTATAACGTATTGCTAAACAATGAGTATTGAGATATGAAAGATTTTCAGAGAAATCCATTTAACATTTAATTAAATATTATTTTTTTTACTTTCTAAGTAAACAAATTTTAGAAAAATCAACTGTTCATTAATAGCCTTAAAATGACTTTCCTTTGAAAATGCTACTCTCAAAATATAATTAATCGTTAATATTTAATTCTCCTCCTTTTAATTTAAAAAGCGATGACGATTTTCTTCAATCGCGTCATTTCAGAAAAATCTGCAGTCATTAACAATGTTCGGAGTTGTATGCAATCTTCAGTTAATGTGTACTCTCGAAAAAAAATAAATTCATAATTACTTGTTATTCCCCGATTTTGGGTGTAATTATGATAAATAAGTTATTCATTAAAATGATTGGAATTTAAATAAATGAGAGGGAAGAAATATCTCGTACTAATCAGATATTTCTGAAAGTATAAATGCCTCTTTATGTAGTTGTGCAGCCAGCATCTGTATTTTATTGTCAGAGAATTCTTACTCTCCTTTTAAATGCTATCAAATGAAATATTATTTAATTAAATTAAACATGGAATAAATCATCAATTTTTTATTGGATATTCTTTTTATAAATTCAAGTAAGTTTTATGAATGATTTTTTTCCTTTTAGATGGATTAATTAATAATAGAAATAAAATACAGATAATTGGAAAAATATAAAGGTATAGCATATCACTTCGTATTGTAATTTGAATAATTTTTTTTGTCAAAATTATATGTAATAAAAAATTGAAAGTCAAAATTTTGATTTTTTTCTTATTGCTCTTGTTTTGTTGTTATTGTTTTAATTTTCATTCACATTTTATAAATATATTTTATCATTATTATCCATCCTTTTATAATATTTTCTCCTTTTTTATCATTATTTTGCAATATCTTTTCGCGAGCCAAGAAGATGATCTACACATAATAGAACTTTTAAAAATACAGACGACATTCGGTAACCTCCACCTACTGTTTTATAATCCCACCATTTATTTTATTTTATTTATTGATTAGCGGTGGGCCTTTTTGCATTTGCGTTGCCACATATGAGAAAAAAATCTGGAAATTTTTTTTAACCAGCTTAACCATCGATGTGAGATTAACCTGATTATCGATGCAGGTCTGTATTAATCTATCTATGCTTGACTATTTAAACCAGCTTGATTATCCAGTTCCACCACTCTTCCGAACCAGCCACGTTACAAACGCCACCGAGTTTCTTAGTTTTTCAAACCAGTGACTACAACGCACGCTACTGGGAGATTCAAAGCCTGAGATCTCCTGCTCGCTGATTGCACACCGGGTTGTTACGTACTGTAATGTAGTGTCATGAAATGTCATACTAGTATACTTCATTTATGGAAAAATTAAATGCATTTTCTTTTAAGTTTCTTATTAAATGACTATTATAAGATTTTCACTTTAAAAGCAAACCGTAAATAACATGATACTTTGATTCGGAAATAAAAAAGTGTAAAACCAGACATTATTTTTCGAAATCGTCTTCACGGACGGTAGAAATTTATACCTTTTCATTCACAATTGAATCGTTCTCGAAGATCCAAAAGACAAATCCACACGTTCGATGCTTTCAATGTGAACTTGATATATAAATTTGTTACTAGAGGTGAACGACATACGAGTTTATTTTTGTTCAGGTTATTTTAACATCTCCGACGTTATTCATTACAGATGAACAAACGATTGCGATTTAAAAACAATTACAAACGTTGACAAATG
Organism: Caerostris darwini; assembly: GCA_021605075.1. Taxonomy (NCBI): domain Eukaryota; kingdom Metazoa; phylum Arthropoda; class Arachnida; order Araneae; family Araneidae; genus Caerostris; species Caerostris darwini. Next base: position 47,576 of record BPLQ01003104.1, read on the forward strand.
TTTACGTATTGTTTAAATGGATCAAGTTTAAAAATACATAGATAGAATTTTTTTTATTTATAAGTATTATGTGACCGAGTTTCATACTAGCTTGCTTTTCGACCAGCATTGAGTTGACATAGATCGTGAAAGTAGACTAAACAAGACCGGTTTTATGAATAATCTCTTCTTTACTTTTAGGTTTATTCTGTGAAACTTTGTGGCTCGGTGGTCTAGGGGTATGATTCTCGCTTTGGGTGCGAGAGGTCCCGGGTTCAAATCCCGGCCGAGCCCAATTTTTATTAACAATAACAGTTTATGTCGAAAATTGAAATCAACTATTATTGCATTAAACAATTTTTAATAATTTATTACAATTTTTTTTTTTTTTTTTAATCGGAGTAAAATATTTTTTTTTTTTTTTTTTTTTTTTTTTTTTTTTTACTATCAGGGTTTTTTGTTTAGCTTAAAAACAATTTTTTACAAACCTTTAAAATATAGTTATTGATAAAATTAATGTGCTTCATTTAACAAATGCATGTATAAACAATAAATTAAAGTCTTTATTTCCTCAACAAAAATTAAATTAAAAAATTGGGCAATAATAATTTTTTTATAATTTTTTTATATAAAAGAAATAATTTTGTTATTGTTTTCAAAATTAAATTTTCTAATTTTGTCCCTCATTATTTTTATTTCCTCCTAATTTTATTCCTCATTATTTTTATTTCCTTCTAATTTTATTCCTCATTATTTTTATTTCCTCCTAATTTTATTCCTCATTATTTTTATTTTCTCCTAATTTTGTTCCTCATTATGCTTATTCCTCATTATTTATACTTCACTTTTGATGCTATCAAAAGTGAAGTATAAATAATGTTGTTTATTATTACTTACAATTTGAAAGTAATCATTGTGAATTCATATTTATTTCATGTTATTTTTCAAAAATTTTATTCGTTTCCAAGAATTCTAAATTTGTACTCCTTTTATAAACTTCATTTTATATTAATCATCTTAAAAAACAAAAATGAATAATAACCAAAATTATTAACCAAATTTACCAAAAATGAAAATCGTAAAATCGTATTTCATTTAATTCAAAAATTATTACTATTCAATTAATTATTGCGAATTCATTTTCTCTTACAGAACTGAATCAAATTTTTTTTTCTTATAAATTTCATATTTTAAGCGATCCCATTCATTCATTTTATTTAGTAAATTGCGCAAAACTAGTGAATATTTTTTAGCACATACGTTAAATTTAACTATTATAATTAAGAACATCTTGTATGACTAAATGCATTAAAAATTGTTATTCATCATATCTTAATTAAAGTCAGTTAATTGTAATAAAAAAATAAATGATAAATGAAAATTTGGCGATAATTACAAATTTTATGCATTACATATTTTTAATTAAAAACTTTTAATCCATTTAGAAAACTCCAATCAATAAAAAAAATATGCATTTTGTGCAAAAATATATATAACTTAGTTATGATAAGTGCAGTAACGTTTTACATGAAGGAATAAAAAAACTGATCAAATATGGTAATGGACAAAATATTACTGATTAATAGAGCATAATTGCGTTAAAGATGTAGGTGATTAAAACTTTTTAATTATATAATATTTAATGAGTAATTGCTTATTAGATTTTATAAGTGCACTGATTTATTAATTCTGATATTGTTAATATATTTTGACAGTTTATAATTTATTAATGTCATTAAATGAATAATCCACTAAAATATTTAATACTAATATTCACTTTTCACATAAATACCATTTCTAAATATGTTGTTGTGACTAATCCTCAGTGCCCGGTTATGTAGTCTGCTCATGGACGGAGAGAAAGGGGACATCTTCTGTTGTGTTGGAACACCCGTAGGTAGAAATCTGACATGGCTCTGAGTCGTTGAAGAAGGAAGGCAGTGCTTTCCTGGAGAACTTTTAAGGAGTACTACACTGTATTTGTGTTTCGTATTGGAAAAAACACGGAGAGCTCCCCCAGGTGATCTGACTATCGAGGCAAGAAGCTGAATATCACGAACACCATCGAGTCCCATCGTTTTTTGAAACAGTGTCTACAACAATGCCGCCAGCGTATTGAACCTCAGACCTAATTCTCACAAATGGCGCACGTTACCAATGAGCCAAAGGTACTGATGGCCGAGTGACTAGCGCTCTGGCGCTCGGTGCTACAGATGTCCGGTTGGAGTTCCAGCGGTGTCATAAATGTATGTCGTGGTTCGGAAACCACTTTACGCCGTGGGTACCGGTCTAATATAACTGTTGAGAGTTGGGCGTAGGGCTGACATCCCTATCCGTAAAAAGTCAGCGTCACGGATACAAGTCAGTGTTCTACCTACAGGTGCTCTCTCACAATAGAAGTTACCCCCTGTTCCTTCTTCCATGAGATCACACCGGTTTTTGGAAATGGTTTAGATGTTGCTGTCTACCAAATGGAATAAGTTAATAATGAGCAACGAGTCGGGCAATTCTAAATATATATCTGTATGATTTCCCTCGTTATTTAATGCAAAATAATATTGTTTTCTTTATCTTTTTTTAAATATTCATTTAAAATATTTGAATTTTCAATCATGGTATTACGATACTTTCAATATACATACAAATCCGAATCAATGACTTTAAGGTACACCGATAGGTTATAAACCTTATTTATATAAATTCAGATAAACTTATTCTTTCGGAATTTATTTTAGTTAAAAAGAATAAGAATTTGGTCCCAAATTATTAAAAAAAAAAAGTGGAGAAAAAAAAAAGTTAAAAAAAAAGAAAGTGGTTAAAAATCTTGAAAATTTCTTTTTAGTTGCTATATTTTAGTTCTACTCCGCTAACTTCAATGGATGGAAGATTTATTGAGTTGCAGAAATAATTCTATCATGATTCTTCGAGTGCATCCTTGCATTATAAATTGCTTTCTGTCTCATCAATAGTGTTCTCGAGACACCATTTAACTTGCATGCTGCTGGAACAAAGAAATAAAGACACACAAAAAATGCTTCCATGAATCGTTGTTCACTTGGCATAAATGGAATCACACTCTCCTCCCTTCTGAGAAGTAAAAAAAGGAGCATACCCACACTGGATGGAAGCAAAAGGAAAGTATGCATTGATGACTCACCTTTCTTCGAGGAAAAGTAATTATTCTTCGAAAGGGGGGGAGAGGCCCCCAAAGCAACCAGTCATCAGAAGCCATCCATGTCACGTGGCACAGATTGCCGAGCGGAACACAAAGAATCTTTTGAATATGATGATGATGCTACGAACTGGAACCTTCTGGGTTCAATAGAAGAATTTTCCTTTTATTTTTTATTTTTATTTTCATTGTACTTTTTTTACTTTCTGCTGCGTATTTTTTAAAACGAATTCTGCTTATTTTCTGATCCGTAGCAAAATTAAAAGTTGGAAACATTTCTCTCGCTAAAGAAATATTTATTATTAGTAGTAAATACTTATTCATAATCAATTCAAATCTTAAATTAAGATTTGAATATTCACTTTGAGAAATTAAGAATTTTCTTGAATTAAGACTCCCAGATTTGAAATTATAGATGCAAATATTTCCATTTATTTTCCTTAAGTTTATATTAATAGTGATAAATAGGAGTTTGATAAGACCAAAATTTGTTTTTTTTTAAATATATAAGATTGAATTATTTTCTAATTTTTCTCGTTTGTTACTTTATGACCACGATTTGTGTTGGTGCAAAGCAGCCGCTAGCTTCTATCTTGAGTTGGAGTCCTTTGAAGTGTTGAGATAAGACATTGAAAAAGAAAGCAGGTAAAGACTAATAGGTGACTTTCCCAGATATATATATATATATATATATATATAAAAGAATTAAAAGAAAGAGACATATAAATTTTTGAAGTAATCTAAACAAATCGAGGAAGGTTTTTATTTATTAATTTTTTAGTTATTCTTTTTTCATTTATATTTAATATATAAACATATAAAAACAAATAAAAATAATTAAGAAGCAGAGTTGAAGAAAAAATTTCGAGATAAATACAAGCAAATAGAAAGAATTAATCTAAAAAATAAAAAGAAGTTCAATGTAAGTAAAAATGATTGCGTAAACGCATTGGGTAAAATAAGGCGGGAACAAGCCAGGGGTGGGAAGTGGAGTTTATTTATGAGAGAGGTTCAAGGACGTTTAGGATTTTTGTGGTTTTGGGTGTCATAATCTAAGGAGCCTTTTGATTAAATCGTTTTGAATATTACGAAGATTTGAGAAAAAGTTATGATCAAGTTTTTGAATAAATTGAGGAATTGTTTGCAATTTGAGAGAATAGTGGATATCACTATTACGGAAAAAACAGGGGGCATTAATGATCATTCGAAGAATTTTATTTTGCAGACGGCAAACAATATTAATATTGGTCTTAGCAGCGGATCCCCAAACCGGGCAAGCTTCAGTTTTGATGGAGCACTTGTAAGTAGAAGACATTTGTCTCTGTGTTTTTGTAGAAAGACGGCAGCGCCTTTTGGAAGATTTAGGGGGAGAGGGGGAGAACCAGCTCACATTTGCGTATCGTATGGGAGAAAACCCGGAAAACTCCTACGAGATGATTGAAGAGACAAGACGTTAAACATTACAAATGCTTCCTTGTTTTTGAAACAGTCTCACTACGACATTGCTGCCCCCAAGAGATTGAACCTGATCCCTAATGCTCAACAGCGGCGCACGCTACCATTGAACCACGAGTCGGGCAATTCTAACCATATAAAGCACATATCATTATGAATTTCCTCGATATTTAATGCAAAATAATATAGTTTTCTTTTTCTGAAAAAAAATATCCATTTAAATCTTTGAGTTTTCCAGTCATGACATTCCAATACTTTCAAACTAAATACGAATCCCAATCTACGACTTTAAAATAATCTTATAGGTCTTCAACCTTACTTATTTAAATTTTCGATTAATTTATACTTTCAGGAATTATTTTTGATAAAAAAAATTATATTTTGGTACCAAATAATTTAAATAACTTTTATTTATTTATGTTTTTTAAAATTTCTCACCTAATTTTGGAAGTGATTCAAAAACTCTTGAAAATTTCGACTTTCAGTTGCTATATTTCAGTTCTACTCCACTAATTTCAATAAAGGGAAGATTTATTGAGTTGTGAAAATTGTTTCATCCTGATTCTTCGAGTGCATCCTTGCATTATAAATTGCTTTCTGTCTCATCAATAGTGTTCTCGAGACACCCTTTAATTTGCATGCCGCTGGAACAAAGAAATAAAGACACAAAAAAGAAATGCGCCAATCGTTGTTCACTTGGCATGAATGGAACACACTCCCATCCCTTTGTGAGAAGTAAAAAAAGGAGCCTACCCATACTGGATGGGGACAAAAGGGAAGTATGCATTGATGACTCACCTTTCTTTGAGGAAAAAGTAATTATACTGCGAATGCGGGGGAAGGACACGCACCCAAAGCAACCAATCATCGGAAGCCATCAATGTCACGTGGCATAGAGTGCCGAGCGGAAGACAAAGAATCTTTTGAGAATGATGATGATGCTACGAACTGGAACATTCTGGGTTCGAGAGAGGAATCTTCCATTTTTTTTATTTCCATTCTACTGTTTTTATTCTTTTGGCTGCGTATTTTTTAAAATGAATCTTATTTATTTTCTGATCCCTAACAAAATCAGAAGTTAGAAAATTTTATCTATTTTATTATCTATAGTAAATACTTATTCATAATCAATTCAAATCTTAAATTTTGAATTAAGAATTGAATATACACTTTGAGAATGAAGAATTTGCTTAAAATAAGACAGAACTAAAACTTCAGATGCAAATATTTTCTTTTATTTTCCTTAAATTTACATTAATAGTGATAAATTGGAGATTGATATGACCAAAAATTAGTTTTTTTTAAAAAATGTGTAATATTGAATGATTTGCTATTTTTTCTCGTTTGTTACTTTATGAATACAGTAATTTTTACTTAAATAAATAATTACTTTAATGCTCTTTTAATATTTGATGGATTTAAATCATGATTTGTTATAAGAATATACTTATTTGTATTTTATTTACATTGTTATTGTTGTAAATAAAGATTCCCTCAATTTTATAATTAGTTTACTTTAGAAACAATTTAGAGCACACACACACACACACACACACATATATATATATATAGGCACAAAGGTTATAAAATTAACATTAAAAAATGTTGTGTTGTGTGTCTTTCTAATCCTCAATGTCCTGCAGTGAGGGACGGACTTCCCATGAGTAATCTACTCATGAATGGAGGTAAAAGGGCAGCTTCTGTTTTGATGGAGCAGTCGTAGGTAGAAGACGCTTGGCTCTGTGTCTTTAAAGAATGAGGGCAGCGCATTTCGGAAGATTCTTTAAGGTGAACTAGCTCGCATTTGCGTATCATATGGGAGAAAACCCGGAGACTCCAACGAGATCATTAAAGAGACGAGATACTGAACATTACAAATGCCATCGAATCTCCTCGTTTTTTAAACAGACAATGGAGCTCAACAGTCTCAACCACAATTCTAATGCTCACCAGCGGCGCACGTTACCCCTGAACCCCGAGTCAGGCAATTCTAACCATATAAAGCATTATGAATTTCCTCGATATTTAATGCAAAATAATATTTTTTTTTTTTCTAAAAAAATATACATTTAAATGCTTGAGTTTTCCAATCATGACATTTCAATACTTTCAATCTAAATCCAAATCCAAATCTGTGACATTAAAATAATCCTATAGGTCATTAAACTTATTTATTTAAATTTCGATAACTTTATTTTTGTAGGAATTATTATAATAAAAAAATAATGTTTTTGCCACATTTTATTGACGTATTTATTTTTAAATTCCTCGCCTATTTTCGGAAATAGTAAAAAATCTAGAAATTTTAAACTTCCATTTGCTATATTTTAGTTCTACTCCGCTAATTCCAATAGATGATAATAGATGGAAGATTTATTGGGTTGCGGAAATAATTTCATCATGATTCTTCGAGTGCATCCTTGCATTATAAATTGCTTTCTGTCTCATCAATAGTGTTCTCGAGACACCCTTTAATTTGCATGCCGCTGCAACAAAGAAATAAAGCCAAAAAAAAAAAAAAAAATGCACCAATCGTTGTTCACTTGGCATAAATGGAAACACACTCTCATCCCTGTCTGAGAAGTAAAAAAAGGAGCATACCCACACTGGACGGAAACAAAAGGAAAATATGCATTGATGACTCACCTTTCTTTGAGGGAAAAAGTAATTATTCTTCGAATGGGGAAGGAGAGGCCCCCAAGGCAACCAATCATCAGAAGCCATCCATGTCACGTGGCACAGAATGCCGAGCGGAAGACAAAGAATCTTTTGAAAATGATGATGATGCTACGAACTGGAACCTTCTGGGAAAGGTAGAGGAATTTTCCTTTTTTTATTTTATTGTTATTGTCCTTTTTTTTCCTTTCTTCTGCGTATTTTTTAAAATGAATTTTACTTATTTTCTGATTCGTAGCCAAATTAAAAGTTAGAAATTTTTTCTTTCTAAAGGTATATTTGTTAATTGCAGCAAATACTTATTCCTAACCAATTCAGCATATTTTTTCAATACCAAACTGATCCATCCAAATTGTCACTTTCGTACAAGTATTAACTTTTAAAACATCATAATTGTCCCATAATTTGTATTCCTTTTACCTTTCACCTTATTATGTGCTATATAGTACTTCATCTCATATTCCTCAAACGCCAGACATTTTCAATTATCGCTAATTTTATAAAAAAACAATTTCGTCTGTGATCTTTAATATTTAATGCTGTCTGACGAAAGTGTAAAATGCTAACCATAGAAAAAGAATAGTTAATACATGCATATACGATGTCGAGTAGTTAATACATATTTTAAGACTTTTATGCATTGGACACCGTAAAATAGTCAGACATCTTCTATTTAACTATTCGTTAACATTAATTAGTGATCAAAGATATTCTCAATACCAGACGATGGAATTAGAATAGTATATAAAAATGTATAATAGTAAAGCAATATAGTTCTGTAAGATATGTTTTTTGATTATTTATTAAACAAATGGATCCTATACCACCTTAACACTTGTAAAAAGATTTCAACTGCCTTTTCGAACATGAAATTTATATTAATCGTGTCTTTCTAAAATTCTTCACTGACATCAGCTTAAAAGATTAGTTTTCTCAATTCGTCTTTTAACTTTTAAATCCTTGTCGCTGATTTTTGACATTTTGTACTAAATCTTGTTATCTGAAGAATGTTTCAAATTGCAATTGACTTTGTTTTGACGTTTGATTAGCTTTCTGATTTAAGTTGCGTGTCGTTATAAACATTAAAAAAAGAATTTAATTAATAGAGATTAAGTTCATTTTGCATTCGTGTCACTTGTAATCTATCACATGAAACTGAATCAGAATAATTCAATTTGGATTGGTTTTATGCAATCGTTATTTTGACTTTCAATTTAATCATCTCCTGTTCTTGATTTATATGTTTCACATTGAATTGAATTATATCTAAAAGTTAATACTGAAGTAGTTCTGTCAATTAGAAAATTCGAAACCGAATAATTCCACCAAAGTGACAGTACATTTTAGAATTTAATTCCCTGTATTTATTTTGATATTTGAGCTCCGGATTTTCAAGTACACCCATTTACAAAACTGTTACTTATATTTCTGTTGTTGTTACTAATCCCCCTGATGCAGGACAGCGTACACGAGGTCCAAAGGACCCCATCAGAAGCGACGTCCATGGCTAAGGGTATTGTGCAGCTTCACTTTCTTGCAAGGAACCACTAGAGCTGAAGCCCAACTAAACCACAAGACAACGCTCTTACGATCATATTAGACCAGGAAATACGGTTTACATTGGATTTCGAACCACTACAAACATCCATGACACCGCTGGAACTCGATCTCGAGACCTGTGACCACTGACAGAACACTAGATACACGGCCGTTCAGGCCCAACTTTTATTTTTCAATGGCGCGACACCCCCATGGTGGGCTAAGGCTGTCTGCCTGCTGGGCCTTCTTTTTACGGGGTAGGGTTGTCATCTCTACGTCCAAATTAATATTAGTCTGTGATCTATATAGTTGATAGTCTTATATATTTGAATGCAATACACTTCTTTACACACTAATTACTATTTACGTAAACTGCGAAATTTACTACGAAAATGTTTTTATTTCGCCGTATAATATCAGTTTTTCTTAGTATTCCTTATTTTTTTAAGAAACCAGACTACTTAGGTTATTTAATTACTATTTTTGATATTTACAATGAGTTAAAATTAAAAAATATCACTTACATTGTTAATACTCTAAATGATATTGCGCAACATTTCTAACTTTAAGTAGTAAATTTAGAAAGTATTCAAAAATATATGTACCTAGAATAAATTATCCCAGCCCAATAAAATTAAACGACACAAATGGTTAGTGGCTACATATCCAATATCGTTAAAAGACAGAAGCTATTGTATTTTTCGTATATTTGAATGCAGTGCACTAATTTATACTCTAATTAATATTTATGTAAGTTGTAAAACATATTATGAAAATTTACTTATTTTTGCCCTGTAATCGCAATTTTTCCGGTTTTTTTTTTTTTTAAACCAGACTACTTAAGCTATTTAATTACTATTTTGATATTTACCGTCAGTACAGTTAAAATTAAAAATATCACTTACATTGTTAATACTCTAAAGGATACTGTGTACTGTGTAATTTAAGCAGTAAATTTAGAAAGTATTAAAAAATGTATGGCCCCAAGAGCTTGTGAAAAACGATCTCCATTTTCTCTATGCACATTAAATAAACAGCGATTTCAAATAAACATCCTAAGCTACGCAAACAACTTCTCCAAAAAACGTCATCAACGCTTACGCGCTGAGTTTTTGCACGCATGAGTGCGCCAGGCAACGAACTGGTAATCTGGTAATAAACGTCGCAATGGCTTCTTTAAAAAGAGTTACTTGTTTAATAAACTTCCTCGCTTACTGGCTTTTTTAAAACCCGAATAAACTTCACACTGACAGCGAAATTAGTTTGTAACGAGGATTTCTCTGACCGAAATTCCACCGCCATCAAACGTTATTATTTTCTGCCAGATGGAAAAAAAAAGAAGTTTTTATGCTTGCTTTAATGTGCAACAGGAAAAATAAACAAGATTCCCCCCATCTTTTTTTTTTTCGTTTGTTTATATATGGAATTGTTCCTAAAAGTTCATCGGAATGAAAATTACAGAGAGAAATGGAATTAAAATGGGTGAATTTAAGTGTAGAAGCGAAGATGTTGAACATGTGTTGAAATGGTGCTATTTCTGTCCTAAAATTGAGAAATTTTAATAACCAAACACTATGCTGTTTTAGATCGTAGAAATATTTCTTTGTTTTTTTTAATTATAAATATTTAAATAATTAAGAATGAGTGCAACAGATTTTGACAATTTAAAAGTATGTTAAATTTATATCACATTTGTAGCTTTTCTAAGGAATATTAAAGCCAGAGAAACAATAATTGTAGAATTAAGTTTTAATAGATATGAATGTTGCAAAGCTCTTTAAAATCTTGAATTTTTTTCTTTCAATTGTTTTCTTTTTAATTGTGGTAATAAATAAGATTTCAAGGAAAAAAAAAGCCCAGTAATTTCTGTTTGAGATATTTATTAAGTGTCGTAATAAAATGAATTTAAAATTTTTATTTTGAAGGAGATATGTAGAATAGTTTTTGATATTATTAAGATGTTTAAAAATTTTAGATATTATTACTGCAACATTGTTTAGTGTTCTGTTAATCAATTATTTTTTAATTATGAAATATTTAATACAAATATAAATCAATAACTATATTTTAAGATTATAAAACCATCATACAATAAATTATTATTATTCATCTTAATATAAGAATATGTATCATAAAAATAAAAATTTAGATTTATCCGAAACCGTAATCCTTTTTTTTCGGAGTGAAAGAGAATATTAGAATTATTTTTAATAAATAAAATCATAAATCATATTAAATGAAACATAAGGCGGTTAACACAAATCAAATACAATTCGATTAACAAAAATGAAACAAGCGGCTTTTTATTGCAAAACAAACACAAGGTGCATGTGCAACTGTAACAACAAAACAATTAACTTAAAGAAAACCCTGAAAGTTGCAATTACTGATTTCTTAGTGCGCTATAAATTATGCATACTATTTAACAACCAATGCAGGAATAAATCACACAAGAAGCAATGGATTAATTTGTAAAAAGAAATTTTTACACTAAAGCCTTGAAAAATATATAATCCACGTCAGAAACATTTTATTATCCTCAAAACTTATATCGCATTGAAAATAGTTTTCTATTCAAAATAATCAAAGTTGACAACTTGCAAATCTTTGGGATTCGTTTTATTTCAAATGACAAGGAAGGAGAAAACAAATTCTAAAATTCTGAGAACGTTTTATTAATAATATTTCTACAACGTTGACAGCAGCATTCTTGTAGCTTTCAACATTTAAAAATTTCATTTTTCAACATTTCCAAAAATGATTCTGCAATAAACATTTTCTATTTCGCTTTTAAAATTTTTGTCACACATTTGGACATTTATATCAACATATGGAATAAAAAAATTCACCGTAAGTGACAGTTGAACAGAAAGACACCTTAAAACTGACAAGACCTGTAATTCTTGAAAGCGCAGTAAGATTGAGCATAAATAGAAAGGGAAAAGGACTGACATAAAAATATGAAATTATTTTAGATGTTTGAGCTAGTAATGTTTGACACCAAAATCAGATAATGTCACATTTTCATGCGCAATATGTCATGATGACATATTGCGCATTGTCATTATGACATATGTGAAGATTTAATTATTATTTTTATCTGTGTTATCTGTGAAGATTTAAATAATTGTTTTTTAAATCATTAGTAATTTTTTTAATTTGCATTTAAAATTACTTAAACAGTTTTACGTTTTTGTTAAAATTCATGTAATTTTTTATAATTATGCCAAGCTTTTATATACAACTTTATGTCAGACAATACAATAGATATACAATTATAATGTAAAAATATTTAACATACTACATAAGCATTATTAGAATTTGTGATTTTCGCATCAGATTTTACAGCAATGGTGATATCCTCAAGGAATTTTGAAAACAGTAAAAAAGTTTTAAAATTTCTTTCGAGGAAAGGTGTAATATGAAGGAAGATACAATAAATATGAGCAAAATAAATTATATTATCTTTCAAAAACACGTTTCACTACACAAATTATAAATAATGTTTTCACAAAAGACATAAAGAAGTAAGTCATGTAATTTGTTGATATGTGATATAAAAAATTCCCCCTATATCTACTCGTTTTACAGTAATAAATGCATTAAAATATATGCAGACTAATGTGACTAAAAAGTATACAAAAACGTATGAAGACTAAAGTGACTAAAACGCATACTAAAATATATGCCTACTAAAGTGACTAAAACGTGTGCCGACTAAAGTAACTAAACGTACATTAAAACGTATGCCGAGAGAAAGTAAATAAATATATACTAAACCTTTGGCGACTAAAGTAACTAAAACGTATGCTACTAATGATAATGAATCCGTATTCATTCACCAGGTATACTGCCGGACAAATTGGTAATATGATTTTTGTGTAAAAAATTTATTTATGTTTTTCAGTCAATTTTGCTCTTATATATATATTTAAATAATTAGAAAGTCTTTTTTACTTAAATGTGGCAATTCATTAATATGATAAAAACTAAAGTTTACAGGAACTTCTAATCATGTTATACTAAGTATAACATGATTAGAAGTTCCTGTAAACTTTAGAATTTTAGATAAACATAAACATACTGTACACATACATGTGTCTTATACTGTACACATTTTATACTAAAATGTATTAGTATGCCAATAAAATAATAAAACAGAATATCGTGCATAAATAATGCCTAATTGTTACCCTACGTTATGCAATTAAGCCTTATTTATGCATTTATGAATAGCAACAAGTAAAATTTAACAAAAATTTTAAGAAAACAATAGTTCATTTAAGTTAATTCATTTCTATTATTTTTTGTTTCACTATTTAAGCACTGCATACAAAAGGTAGATATTTTTTCTATACATATTAGAATTTAATAGAAAATTGTTTAATGATGAATATTGCTTTTTTTATTATTGGATTATTTTTAATAAATTATTAATCCGCAAATTAATGTAACATTTTCATATATTACTAACTTTATATACAATTTAATATATTCTTTATTACCTATTCCATAAGCAGTTTAACTTAAAACTGCCTGAGATGAATCATAAACCGAATATAAAACTGAACTCATATCATATTTCTAACGTATTGCTAAACAAAGAGTTTTAAGATACGAAGAATTTTCAGAGAAATCCATTTAGCATTTAATTAAACATTATTTTTTTTATTTTCTAAGTAAAGAAATTTTATACAAATCAACTTTTCATTAATAGCTTTAAAATGACTTTCCTTTGAAAATGATACTCTCAAAATATAATTAATCGTTAATATTTAATTCTCCTCCTTTTAATTTAAAAAGCAATGACGATTTTCTCAATCGCGTCATTTCAGACGAATCTGCAGTCATTAAGAATGTTTGGAGTTGTATGCAATTTTCAGTTAATGCCGCTTTAAAAATAAATAAACTCATAATCGCTTGTTATTCCTCGATATTTGGATGTAATTAACTTATGATAAATAAGTTATTCATTAAAATGATTGAAATTTAAATAAATGAGAGGGTAAAAATATCTCGTTCCAATCTGACATTTCTGTACGTATAAATGCCTCTTTATGTAGTTGTGCAGTCAGCATCTGTATATGATTGTCAGAGAAGTCTTACTCTTCCATTAAATACTATCTTAAATGTTATTTAATTACATTAAACATTGAATAAATCATCCATTTTTTATTGGATATTCATTTTATTAACTCAAGTAATTTTTATCAATGATTTTTTTAAATGGAATAATTTATAATAAAAATAAAATGCATTAATTGGAAGAATATTAAGTTAGAATCTTCAATGTTGCAATTCGAATTTTTTTTTTCTTGTCAAAATTTAGATTTTTTCTTTTTACTCTTTTTGTTGTTGATATTATTTTAATTTTCAATATTGTTTTTTAAATGTTTTATCCTATTTTATCATTATTTTCCAACCTTTTATAATATTTTTTCATTTTTTTATCATTACTTTTCAACCTTTTATAATTTTTCATTTTCTTTTCGAGGGGCAAGGGGTGATCTGCACATAAAAAACTTTTTAAAATGCAGATGACGTTCGATAATCTCCTTTTTCTGCTTAGCATCTCTACCATTTTATCAATAATTATTTTATTTTATTGATTGATTTATTGAATATGGGTGGGCTTTTGCATTTGTGTTGTCACATGCAATCCTCTGACGATTTGAAGAATAAATATTACCTTTCGGGAGGATTTTATCGGTAACTGTCTTAACTTTTATTTGTAACTGTGTATAATACACGAAAAAAATCATATTAGCCAGCTTTACAAGCGATGTGAGACTAAATTGACACTACTAACTTGATTATCGATCGACTATGATTGAATGAGACTAACTTAATCATCAATTGATTATGATTGATTGAGATTAACTAGATTATCGATATGAGGCTGTATTGATCTCTCTATGCTTAACTCTCTATGTTACAAAAACGCTATAAAGTTACTTTGTTTCTGAGAGCAGTGAGTACAACGTAAGTTACTGAGGGATTCAAGCCTAAACCCTTTTACTTGCTAACTGAGGACAGAGCTGTTAACGTAGTTCATGTAATGTCATATTCTTCAGTTAGGGGGGAATTAAATACATTTTCATGCAAATTTCTTAATAAATGACTACTATAAAATTTTCACTTTAAAAGTAAGCAATAAATAACATAAAACCTTGATTCGGATCTAAAAATGCATAAAAAACAAACATTAATTTTCAAAATCCTTTTTTTAATAGCTTTTCCTTCACAATTGAAACGGTCACGAAGTTCCAAAAGCCAAAACCACACGTTTGATGTTTTCAATGGGAACTTGATATATAAATATGTTACTATTGGTACAAGATGCATGTTCGGTTTATGTTATTATGTTCTCTTTCAAAAAACTAAGTTTTGTAACGCTAGCAATATAACGGAACTATGTTAATGTAATCCCAAAGTGGAAAGTCAGATGGGATGATGTCCGTGGTATGAGGAGGCGGAAATCAACCCAGATTGGGCAAAATTAATGGCATATATGTAACAAGGCCGAATAATAATATGCAAGAGCCAATTCCTCCCTGTCAATGACTTTAGGTACTTTCTTTCGGAATTCATCAGTCCATTCTTTTCACGGTCTATATATTAAATTTATGGCATGCAGTGCATGTCTCATCCATGGTGACAAATCGGTCGCATCCCTATTGAATTGGTCCAAAGATTGCTGTGAAAATCGTTTGCGCATTTGCTTTTGATCGGCATTCAGCAAATGCGGCACCCATCTTGCGCAGAGCTTTAGCGTGCCTAATTCTACATGGCAAGATGTTTCGCACCATTTTTTCCGATATCCCCACAGCCTCAGCTATCTCACTCAACTTCACTCCCTATCGTCCAACACGATATCATGCCCTTTTTCGAAGGTTTCCAGTGTGGTTGCGGTTTTTGGCCGTCCTTCACGTGGGTCATCTTCGAGGGATGTGCAGCCAGCTATAAATTCAGCTGCCCACTTTTGAACGGTTGACATGGAGAAGAGTCCCCGTAAATTTTTGTCAACTTCGGAAGAATTTGCTTAGGGGTTAATCCATCCAAAACGAAGAATTTTATGACCGCACGATATTCAAGTTTATCCTATTTTAATGAAAAACACGCAAGACGTCGAATGCAAAAATTCGTGTAAACAAACTAATTGAGAGAACAAGTTGAAACTTGTCATACGAACTAATGACACGTGCGCCTAGTTAGGAAACATAAATTTTTGCTGATTAGAGCGCCATCATTGTGTCAGGCAGAGAACTATTCACCTTACCCTCGTATTTCTGAACATACTAAAAATAAGCAAACTGTTTAGAAAGGTTTCATGGACAGATTTTATTAAAAAATCTGTATCCGTATTATGGAAATGCCTATTTTTTTATTTTTATCGAAAGATAGATTTTTAAAATCAAACAAAGTATTTCTTAAACGATGCATTAATTGACATTACAATTTTGTTTACGAATTTTTTGCTGGTATACTTACACTTGCAAGATTGTTGCCAAGCCAGTAAACCGCACTGTTTCTCAGTATACAGCCTTTTTCCAAATGTATACGAAGCACAATTTACAGAGGACATTCGAAGATATTTATATTCATCATAGGATTCTATTTCTGTTTTGGTTATTTTAGCATGACAGGCATCATTCATTACAAATGAACAAACGATTACGATTTAGAAACAAACGCTGACAAGCGACTACGTATTGTTTAAATGGACGGAATTTAAAACTAGACAGAATTTTTTTTATTTATATGTATTAAGTGTCCGAGCTTCATACTAGCTTACCTTTCTACTGCTGCATTGGGCTGACGTCTCTTGAAAGTAACCTAAACAAGACCGGTGTTTACAATAATTTCTTCTTTACTGTTAGGTTTGCAGGGAGCAATAGTGTGGCTCGGTGGTCTAGGGGTATGATTCTCGCTTTGGGTGCGAGAGGTCCCGGGTTCAAATCCCGGCCGAGCCCAAGTCTTTTTATCACAATACTAATAACAAAGTCGAAAATTCAAATCATCTATTATTGCATTAAACGATTTTTAATAATTTATTGCAAATTTATTTTTTATTTTTAATGCGCATAATTAAAATTTTACAATTTTTTACAAACCGTTAAAACCGTAATTAATAAAGTTAACCGTAATTAATAAAATCAATGTGCTTCATTTAACAAATGCATACATAACCAACAAATAAAGTCCTCAATTCGTCAACAAAAATTAATCTAAAAATTTATACAATAATAATATTTTTTATAATTTTTTTTATGTAATATAACTATTTTTTTTATTGTTTTCAAAATTAATTTTCTAATTTTGTTCCTCATTATTTTTATTTCCTCCTGAGTTTGTTCCTCATTATTTTTATTTCTTCCTATTGTGTTCCTCATTATTTTTACTTCACTTTTGATGCTATCAATCGTTGTTTATTAGTACTTACAATGATCAAGCAAAGATCAAAGATTTGTGATCAATACAAAGATCAAAGCAATCATTGTGAATTCATATTCATTTCATGTATTCCTCAAAACTTTTATTAATTTTCCAAAATTTTAAATTTTCACTCCTTTTATAAACTTCATTTTATATTAATCATTATAAAAACCAAAAATGAATAATAACCGAAATTAATAACCCAAAATGAAAATCATAAAATCTTATTTCATTTAATTCAGAAGTTATTATTATTGATTTAGTTATTGCGATTCCTTTTCTCTTACAGAACTGAATAAAATTTTTTAAAAATATTTTTTATATAAACTTCATATTTTAAACAGACCCCATTCATTCATTTTGTGTAATAAAATGCACAAAACTAGTGAATGGTTTTTTATCATATACGTTAAACTTGACTATTATAATTAAAGTAGGTAGAGAGAACACGCAGAACTAAATGAGTTAAAAATTGTTATTCATGATATATTAATTAGAATCTAATAAAAAAATTAAGGATAAATAAAAATTTGGTGATAATTATAAATTTTATGCATTACATACTTATTTTATTTAAGAACATTTAATTGATTTAGTTCTGCAAGTTCTAACTCCATTTAATAAAAAATGTATATCGTGAGTAAAGATGAATATAACTTAGTAATAATACAGAGAAATAACTCATACATGAAGGAATAAAAAACAATCTATGACCAAATTAGGTAGTGAACAAAATATTACTGATTAATAGAACATAATTGAGTTAAAGATAAGGGTGATTATATGGGCTTTTTAATTATATAATTTTTAATTAGAAATTGCGTATTAGATTTTATAAGTTCACTGATTTATTAACTTTGATATTATTAACAAATTCTGACAGTTTATAATTTATTAATGCTATTAAATAAATAATCTGCTAAAATATTTAAAACTATTAGTCGCTTTTCACATAAATACCTATTCTAAATATGTTGTTTTTGTTGTGACTAATTATTGTTGTAAATACAAATCAACTTAAATGTAACCATTAATTTACTTCAGTGACAATTTAGAATACACACACATGTACATAGATGCAAATATATTAAAATAAAGCATTTACTTTTAAAAGATGTTGCATTGTATGTCTGTCTAATCTTCAATGCCCTGCAGTATGGGATGGAGACCATATATGTAGTCAGCGCATAGAAAGAAAGAAAGTGGGAAGCGTCTATTGTGATAGAGCACACGTAGGTAGAAGGAGGGCTTTGCTCTGTGTAGCTGAAGAAGGAGGGTAGTGCCTTCAGAGCGGACTTTCAGAGGGAAATTACCCTGTATTTGCGTATCTTATGGGAGAATACCCAGAACCCCCACCCCCACCCCCAGGTAGCCTTACTAACAAGGCAAGATGATGAACCTCATATATGCCATCGAGGTTCTTTGTCTTTGGAACAGTGTCTACAACAATGCCGCCAGCAGGTTGAACCTCAGGTCTAATGTTCAGCAGCGGCGCACGTTGCTACTGAGTGAAAGGTACTGATAGCCGAGTAACTAGCACTCTGCGCTCGGTCGCAAAGGTTTCGAAATCTGCTTTAGACCGTAGGTACCGGCCTATTATCACTGTAGTTAGCCGATTGATAGTTAGCCTCTGATTGTTAGCTGTAGGGCTAACTTTGCCGTATTGTTAACCGTAGGGCTAACAATCCTACACCGTGAAAAGTCAGCGTGAAGAAGTCAAATCAGACTTCTACCTACATATTCTTCATCACAACAGAAGCCGTCCCTCCCTCTTTCCCTCCTTCCATGAGAGTTCTTGGACTTGGTCTACATGTTGCTGTCTACCAAATGGGATAAGAAACCAATGAGCCACGAGTCGGGTAATTATAAATATATATCAGTGTGATTTTTCCTCGATATTGAATGCAAAATAATATTGTTTTCTTTTTTTTTTTAAATATTCATTTAAAATCTTTTAGTTTTCCAAACATGATATATTAATACGTTCGATCTAAATCCAAATCCAAATCTATCAATTTAAAATAATCCTATAGGTCACTAACCTTATTTATTTAAACTTTGTTAATTTAATTCATGGGAATAATTTTAGTTAACAAAAATAATGTTTTGGTCACAAATCGCTTAGAATCGCTTTTTATTTAATTAATCACCTAATTCTGGAAATGGTTAAAAATCTGGAAAAATTTTGACTCCTATATTTGCTGACAGTTGCTACAATTTAATTCTATTTTTTATTCTATTTATTCAGTTGCTATATATAATTCCAATGGATGGAAGATTTATTTGGTTGCGGAAATAATTTCATAATGTTTCTTCGAGTGCATCCTTGCATCATAAATTGCTTTCTGTCTCATCAATAGTGTTCTAGAGACACCATTTAGTTTGCATGCCGCTGGAACAAAGAAATAAAGACACACACAAAAAAAATGCACCAATCGTTGTTCACTTCGCATAAATGGAAACACACTCTCATCACTCTTTGAAGAATAAAAAAAAATGAGCATGCCCATACTGGATGGAAACAGAAGGAAAGTATGCATTGATGACTCACCTTTCTTTGAGGAAAAAGTAATTATTCTTCTAATGGGGGAGGAGAGGCATCCAAAGCAACCAATCATCAGAATCCATCCATGTCACGTGGCACAGAATGACAAGCGAAAGACAAAGAATCTTTTGAAAATGATGATGATGCTACGAATTGGAACTTTCTGGGTTCGATAAAGGAATTTTTCCTTTTTTTTTTTGTTTTATCTTCATTCTACTTTCCGCTCCTACTTTTGTAAACGAATTTTACTTATTTTCTGATCCGTAGCAAAATTAAAAGTTTGAAACAACTTTCACTCTAAAAAAAAATTTATTATTACTAGTAAATACTTATTCATAATCCATTCAAAACTTAAATTTTGAATTAAGAAATGAATATTCACTTTTAGAATGAAGAATTTGCTTGAATTAAGACAGATTTGAAAATTTAGATGCAAATATTTTCATTTATTTTCCTTAAATTTACATTAATAGCGATAAATCGTAGACCAAAAATTGTTTTTTTAAAAAAAATATGTAAGATTGAATTACTTGCTAATTTTTCTCGTTTGTCGTGACTACAGTGACTTTTATTTTAAAAAAATAATTATTTTAATGCTCTTTTAAAATTTGATAGATTTAAATCATGATTTGTTATAAGAATATACTTATTTATTTTCTATTCACATTATCTTTGTTGTAAATACAGATTCACTCAATTTTATAATTAGTTTACTTTAGAGATAACACACACACACACACACATATATATATATATATATATATATATATATATATATATACATATATATATATAGGCACAAAGTTTATAAAATTAACATT